>OU343218.1:2217052-2382677 GCA_910596185.1 Chrysanthemum makinoi | reverse complement strand
TATTGCATGAAAACATAAGTTAGCATCACTCTTCTCGCATGGACCAAGTGGGGATGAGTAGGTATCCCATGGACCAAGTGGGTACCTTGACCAATCACATAGATTAGTTGACACCGCTTAACGCATGCATGTAGTTGAATAGGTGCATGGACCAAATGGCCAAGGATATTACATGTGTAGTGGCTCGATGAATGGACCAAGTGGTTTAGTCTAGGTTAGATAGGCGTATGGAAGGTATTTTCTGGACCAAGGAGATATTCACTATACATCCTGATGTCACTAGTACGTTATATCTAAATCATTGTACTAATAGAACGGAATGACTAAAACATAGTAGGATTAATATGGCTAACACCTACCTTTCTTTTTTGATTTCCACCGTAGTAGTAATTAGTTTATTTTATTTTTTATTTAGTTTAATAATTAAATCAATCAAAAACCGTGATAAAATCTGTAAACTAACTAGATTATTACTTAGGCGTACTATTCTCGAGATCGAACTCGTACTTACCCTTCTAGCTACAACCGATCGGGTACACTGCCGTGAAGGTGTGTGTCTATTAGGTATTGTCCGGCTAAATATAAATGTAAAACTTGAATAGTAAAACAACACCTAATGACATGCTCATCAATCATAATCAAGCGTGATAGAATTAATACTTCATACATTGTTTTTCCTTTACAAAATAAAAAGAGTACAAGTTTCTCATTAATCACTACCGGCTACAATACAAAAGCTAAGAACAATGTTGCTTTTTTAGTGTAGGCCTAAGCACTCCTCGATCCTCTGGAGGCGAGCTCTTAAATCAATCTCTATGACCTCACTGTACTACCCCACGAGCCTCTGAATCTCCAGCTTGGTACTGCAACTCCACAATCTTGTCTCTAGCAATACCTAGTAGATCCTGGGTGACCTCTAACTGCTTCTCTGTAGACCGGACTCTAGTACAAAGGTCTATGATCTGCTACCTCAAGTCGGGTGTGCAGAATCTGCCAGTCATCCATCGCGTCCTCAACACACATGTACAACTCATGGTTGTCTACATCATACAAAGCATAAAAATCAACAACCTGCTCCTATGTATCCACAAGTCTGACCTCTAGTCTGTCATTCTGGCCCTCAACAGTCTCAATCCGCACCAGCAGAATCTCCTCCAAGTGTCCCAACACCAAATCCGTGTGACTGTCAAGGTTAGCAACCCATGCCACCAGTGTTGGTATCGGGTCCTATATAGGCTGCTCAGCAACAACAGCTCTAGAGCACTCAACTCGCTCGAACCAATAGGATGGTATCTCAGTATCAAGAGGTGAGGGTGAAAAAATCTGGCCCTCTTCCAAATAGGCATGTCCTCATCGGGTACAGGATCACGAGGTCGTGATGCGAGTGACGGTGGTGG
Source organism: Chrysanthemum makinoi (assembly GCA_910596185.1). Taxonomy (NCBI): domain Eukaryota; kingdom Viridiplantae; phylum Streptophyta; class Magnoliopsida; order Asterales; family Asteraceae; genus Chrysanthemum; species Chrysanthemum makinoi. The sequence goes on along the minus strand of OU343218.1, from coordinate 2,381,280 downwards.
TGATGGTACTAGTAGTGGTGATGTTGGTGGTAGTGGTGATAGTGGTGATGGTAGTGGTGGTGCAAGTGGGCGTACCATGGTGCTAAAAGTATGTATCATGCGTAGCCCGCCAGGGTGATACCTAAGCAACCAGGGGGGATCGCTTCCCCATGATGGATGAGGAAGGTAGGTCGGGTAGGTGGTGGAGTAGGTATGGTGTGGGGAATAGGGGTGGTGTGTGTGGTGGTGGAGGTGTGGCGACAACCTCCTAAGACTCAAACTCCTCAGTCTCGTCCTCAGGGGACGGGGTGTAATCCGGAGAGGGTGGTGCGAGGGTGGCCTAAGCTGGCAGGGGCTCAGTCTCATTAACGGGAGATGAGGTGTAATCCGGGATGTGGTGCAGAGGCAGCCTGAGCTGGCAGTGGCTCATCCTCCTCAGCATGCTCAGAACTGACCCTGGGGTGTAGTCAGGTAGACAGGGACATAATCTGGTGAAAGTGGGGCCTTAAGGGGCTCAGTCTCTGCACCAGAGTATAGGAAAAAATCCAGCACAGCTATAGGCGAGGGAATGACCTCAGTCGCCATCTCTGAATCTGATGACAATGCGGCAATGGAATTGGACGAGTCGGTGCTCTCGAGGTCTAAATCCAAAGAGATAGAGATATGCGACGAAGACATGGTACTATGACAAGACCCATGTGGAAATAAGTTATCTTTATATAAACAGTATAATATAAGTGTAAATGTGCATGTGAGCAAGTGTCAACATGTAGTGTTTTATGTGTGTGATGCGCCATGATGTTTATGATGCAACGGTTATAGTTTAGGCCTAAAATGAAACCTTGTTCTCTATAACCTTAGTTCTGATACCATTCTGTCACACCCCAAAATATCGCAGCTGAAAGGTAACTGGGGGTGCAACGGTCATGGCATATAGCACAAGAATATAAAGAGCGACCTCTACATGAGTCGTTTTAAAAAAGAAATACATTTAAGTTTAGAAAACACAAGTTAAACAACCAAGTTTAAAGTTACATGTCACTCATGAAAATAACAAAATGATCCCATTGAATGTATGACAATATGACAAAGTCTTCAAAATATGATGCAGATTTAGGACTCAGTGAATGTCACGACAATGAAATCCATGCTAGCAATTCTATTACCTGAGAAATAGATGCTAAACGGTTAACAATAATGTTTGTGAGATCATAGGTTTAAAGTAAATGTAAAAATGAACCACAAGATTTTATAACGTGCGTGACCATTGTAACACATACAATGACACAAAATGCATTTATTACTGCCTAAGCTCATGACACCGAAGAGTTAACAATAATAGAAAATTGTGAGTGGCCAATGCAAGTGTCTAACACGAAACACTTGGTTGATACTCAAATGGTGTTGCGTCCGTTTGACGTGTAACTGAGTCAACCTGGGCGGGGAGTGTCAATCACAATCTTACTATTCACAATAATCGTGCTTACCATTGTAATTAACGATTCAAGATAAAAGGCAATAATGAAGTACGGGTTAATGGTTCTTAGGCCAGTATGTAACTGGTAATGTACTTGTGTTCAAAACGTAAAAATAAGCATGTATTCTCACCCCAAAATAAGAAAAGTTAATTGTAAACATGGGGCTATGAAACTCACCTCAAGTAAACGAATAAATATCGATAATAGTGATGTGGCACGCAAAACAAGGCAAAACCCTAACCGCAACCTAATGTAAAAATAAGGTGTTTTAGGTCGTGAACATGTTATGTAAGTCCAACTTTACTGATCTATAAATCCTTCTTTTCTCAATATTTTTAACCCATTCCAAAACGTGTGTAAAGTAGGTTGTGGGTACTAGTTAAGTGTCTCATTGACCTTCGTCTCCACTGGACTCTATCATACGTAAAAATGATCATTAAGTAGTGAGGACAGGCAGTTTTCGGGTAAATTTGGAAGGTTGTAACGTTTTGGTTAAAACTCGGTTTGACTCGATTATGTAGTTTTGAAAACTAGGCCGCGAGGAATACCAAAGACTTCTTGCGCAAAGTTTTCCAATTTGGACTCAAGACATGGCTAAAACAGCTTCAAACATGGTCACTCGTAACTTTTCTGTCCGACACTTAGATTATTTTAGTTGTTTTCCTGACACAAAATATATTTCGTCGTAACTTTAAATAAGCATAACTTTCTCGTTATAGATCCATTTTTAGTGATTCAAGCGACCAAGTTTAGATTATAAAGTCTATTTTCTAGTGTATTAACCAAATTTTGCTAAACCTAAACTCATTTTTCTATTTTTAATAAATTAGATATATACGCGCGCGCACACACACACTTTAAACCACATTTTCATCCTCATTTCACCAATAAATCACAATCCTAGTCCCTTCCACTAATTTTTATCATTTCGCCCACACAATAACAACTCCATACCAACCTAATCCCTTCTACCAATTATCAAGAACAACAATTATATCAAGAACACAATAAATGCATTTTAAACTCATAAAATCACATTTTAACACATAAAATCATAACTTTTACATATCCATTTTCAAACACAATATATTACACAATATTTTATGATGATAAGTTTTATATGTAAATAATGTGTATGTATGTAAATAAAAAAAAGATGAGATGAGGTATCCTTACAAAGTTTGTGATGTATGTGATGTAATTAGCACTAGTTACCCACTAATGAACCTAAATCTTGCACTATTACTACTAACCCAAGAACTTGCAACTCTTAACTCTAAAAATACCCAAATACTTTCTTCTACACTAGCTTGTAACCCCAAATTACCAAGAAACCTAAATAACTATACTATTCTTGCTAGAATAACACTTGAACAAAGTTGGCAAATAATTTTGGTGCGGTGTTGGTGTTCTTGCCGTGAGCTAGGGGGACAAAGGGAGAAGAGATTTTGAATATTTTTGTGTGTTGGGTGTTATCACATGTGTCTAGTCTTATTAAGCCAAAAGGGCATGGTTAGTGGAGGTTTTTGGATTCAAAAGTGATCATTTAGCGTGTTTAAGGCAAAACCACAAAAAAATAGTGGATTGGTGTGTTGGCACCTTGGGTTGGCCGGTCAAGGGATTAAAGGTTTATTTTGTAGTTTAGTGTTTTTATATGTAAAAGGTAGGATTTTTAAGATAAAATTGGGATTCTTGAGATTACATTGTCACTAATAGTATATTTAGGTTAAGATAAGATACGGCGGGTGATTTTTGTAGTAAAATATGTTAATGGGATGTTATGTAATTAAGTTTGCTTTGGCTTATGTTGTTATGGTTTTCTAGCTTGGTTTTTGTTGTTTGTTCTTTTCCTTTTTTGTTTCTTGTATTCTGATCTTTGAGCCTCCTCCTCAAAGCCGTTCTATATAATTCTTAGCTTTTAAAAAAAAGGAATTATAATGTGCTAGATAGTAGTTTTAAAAATACAATTGACACAATGTTTATGATATTCAAATTTCTATATATATTCACATTTTTATATTTGAATGTCTTAAGTGAATGTCTATTTTATATTTTAAGCAATTTAAAGAGATTTTAGTGACCATATATGTTGATATTTTATTTGTGAAAAATACAGTTATTGATTTTTTTTTAATTTTGTGTTTTTCAGAGTGATAAGTTATTATAGAGTGTACAACAATAAATATGAAAACTCTTTGATTAATTAAAATATAGAAATAGGCATTTAGATCATTGTTGTAAAAATCGTTTTAGGCGGGCGTCTAGATGTTAGGCGGGGATTAACTGCCTGTTTTTAAACTAATCGGCCTTATTAATCGGTTTGGTAAAAAATCGGTCAAATCAAACAATAATCGGCCAAATAGAACAAAAATCGGCTAAATCGGCCAACTCATTTAACGCCGGTCAACTTTTTCCAAAAACTGAAATTGAATCTTTTATTTTAATTTTTTTTTTAAATAATCTTTTATTTTAATTTACCTCTCATTTTTCACATAATCACTTGATACAACCACTTAGGGTGGTGGCATCACCTTCGGTATGGATTCAAACCGCACGGGCACACCATTGCCACTCGTGCGGTATGACTCGGTGTGGTATGGGTTTCGGTGTGTGATGCCGATTCGGTATAAGAGTAGCATGTGTTTGTGTTTAGGATATTTGAGGTATAAAATTAAGTGAGGTATGTAATCATGGTTGTCACTAAAAAACTATGGTGAGGTATGAGTGAGGTATGAGATTAGGTGGAATGATATTATTGGTGGGTTGTGAGGTATGGTGTCGCATGAATGACACCACCGTTTGACATGAGTGATTTAACACAAAATATGAAGATATGTTTGCTTTTTCTAATTTAATTAAATGTTAATGACATTAATTAAATAAGCATTTGAACTCTAAACTTTTAAGTATTTTGAAGCATTTCATATCTAATTTCAAAACTTTTAATTTTATATGTAAAACACCAATCTAATTAATCTTTAATTAATCGTCAGGAAGGATTTATTTTTGTACGGAGAAAATGCTTTTGATAACTTTTTTTGGTTTTTATCCAAAGTCAAAAGGGGAAAGTGACATCTCTCTCACTCCATTTCCTTTCATAAGCGAAATATTATCAAGTTTTGAGCAACAAGAAACTTAAACGAATTATTATTACTCCTTATTAGGTATTTTATAACTTTTCACCCTACTACATTGCTACTGTAGTATATTTCTGGTTATAAGTTTGTGATTAATTTAGTACATTGGTTATGTTTTAATTGATTAGTTATGTTTAAGTTTTGTCAAGTTGATACTGATTTATGCACAAAAATCAAAGTTCAAGTTTATATGTTTGTGATTAATTTAGTACATTGGTTATGTTTTTAATGTAGAAGTCTATTGGTCAAGTTGAAACTAATTTATGCATAAAAAAGCAATGTAAAGTTTACGAGTATTTTTCAGTTAAGGGTGGGTTAAACGGGTCAACCTGTTTAAGTTATTATTATTATTATTATTATTATTATTATTATTATTTTAACTGAAAATTAAAGTTGTTATCCGGGTTAATTGTGTCAAACGGGTCAGCGTGCTAACTCATTTGACCCGCCAACCCTTTTAGATAAAAAGGTTAGGGTTGACAAGATGACCTGATTACTCAAACAGGTCGTGTTCAGGTTGGGATTTTCTGACCCACTAACCCGCGAACACCCATGCCCCTGCACAAATTGCCACCCTTAGTTTTTAGGTTCGGTGAAGCCTGGCCTCATTAAGCCTCTTAGAGATTTTAATTCCAGTTGGTAACTGATACTCAATTTTAAAATGGAAGTAGTATACAAATTATACTAGGTTGTACATATCACTTTTGATATTGATCGTTTGTTTAGCTAGGAACTTGTTAGGATGATAAATTTATGTTAAGCGTTTCACCATAGTAAAAGTTTTGGAATATGGTTTTTAAGATTGTGCTTTAAACTGACAGAAGGGTTAGTTTAGCTGAAGTTTCTTGCAAATGTCATTTTGATATCGAGCAAATGAGTCAGTCAACGAAAGTCAACATATTGGTCAAACATCAAAGTCAACAACCCATTTAACCACTTTTCCCGCCCATTCATTTTGTAATCTCATTTGTATAAATAGCTGCTAGTAAACACTTAGTGATTCATTCATGATTTTGTAAACATTTCTCTTCTGTAACAAACTCAACAAACTAATAACAAATCCTTTCTCAAGTTCGAATCTCTTATTCTTGTTCAAAGAGTTCCTGCTTTTGAATAGTTCTTCTTCATTTCATTTGATTTCTGGAAGAACATATTTGTAGTCTATCATTTGGTATCTAGAGCCTCTTTCCTGGCAAACCACAATCAAGATTGTTACACTGACTTTCTTGATTTCCGGTTGTCTTCTCCGGTCAAATTCCGGCAAAATACAAAGATTCCGGCAAGAAATTAGCCACCACTAATTTCACTGTTCTTTTTACATCTGATTAGTGTCAACCAATTGTACGATCACAAGACTAGCGCATTGGTTGCTTAAATCCTCTAGTTTGAACAAAGGATCAGAATCAATTGGGTTGAGTAATCAAGAACAGCACCAATAGACATTATTCCATTGTTGATGAGTGATAATGTGATTGGTATAATGGTGGAAACAAGAAATACTAGTAGAATTCAAGAACCTTCAATGGAGTCTCTTCAACAAAAAGTCAATGAATTGCAAAGAATGATGCAAGAAATGAATACTGGGCTAATGAGGTTGAGATCTGGTGAAGGAACTAGAAATGGGAATCAGAATCATGGAAGTTTTAATGGCGGACAACAACTGCAGTTTACAAGAGTTTCCAAGATTGAGTTTCCAAGATTTGGAGGTGATGATGTGAGGGGATGGATATTCAGGTGTGAACAGTTCTTCAAGGTGGATAGAGTCCAAGACAATTGTAAGGTAAATCTTGCTTCAATCCATTTACATGATCTGGCACTTATGTGGCATAAATAGTTTGTGAGATTTGTTGGTGATGATGTTAATTGGGAAGTGTATAAAATGGCTATTATTAAGAGGTTTGGAAAAGAGTATGATGATCCTTTGGGTGAGATCAAGAAACTAAGGCAAGTAGGATCTATGCAGGATTACATTGATGCTTATGATACATTGTTGAGTAGAGTTGATATTACTGATGAACAATCCATGAGTTTCTTTATGGCTGGATTACAAACTGAAATTGAGTTGGCAGTTAGGATGTTTAAGCCAAGTTCTTTAGCAGAATTGTATGGATTGTGTAAATTGGAAGAAGCTAGGACTGGAATCTTGAAACAGAAAAAAAAAGATGGCTATACTTCCACACCAAGATTTCACAACACATAATGTTACTAGCCCAAAACCTTTAGCCTTACCTGCTCCAAATGTCAATTGGAGGAATAGGGCATCTACATCTCAAAACAACCCACAAAGGAAACAATTAACCCAAAAGGAGTTGGAAGAAAAAAAAGCAAAGGGTTTGTGTTTTACTGTGATCGAAGTATGCACGGACACAAGTGTAGTGGCCAGTGTTTAGTTTGGAAGTGATTGCAGAAATGGATCATGAGGAGAAGGAGGAAACAGGGGAAGAGATTGTGTTTGAAAGTTTGAATGAGGATATTCCATGGGAACCAGGTCCAAGAAGTGTAGAAACAATGAGTCCACAGATCTCATTGAATGTTATCACTGGAGTTAGTAGTTATCAGACCTTGAAGGTCAAAGGGGATGTAGGCAAGCATGAGCTATGTATCCTTATTGATTGTGGAAGTACACACAATTTTTTGGATGTCAACACTGCCAAGAAGATTGGGTGTAAGATTACAAAAACTTGTCCCATGCAAGTGGCCATTGCAGGAAGGAACAGTCTACTTAGTGAAACTATGTGCAAGGACTTTTCATGGACTCTGCAAGGTGAAATATTCACAACTTCAGTGATGTTATTACCATTGGGTGGGTGTGAAATGGTCTTAGGCATTCAATGGCTCTCAACTTTGGGTAACATACTATCTAACTTCAAGGAGTTGAGAATGAGTTTTAAATACAAAAAAAACTGATGACATTGAGAGGATCTACAAAAGCAACTCTCCAATGGATGTAAGGAAGAATTATTCCTCTTCAGGTTTTCCATGGCTATGTGTGTCTATCCAGCTACTATGTTACTGGTGAACAAACTGGAATGATAGTTCACTTCCTTTATTAACTCCATTGTTGCAAGAATTTGAAGATGTGTTTGTTGTTCCATCCAGTCTTCCACCCAAAAGAAGCCATGATCACAGAATACCACTCAAAGAAGGAGCTCAACCTGTGAATATTAGACCTTACAGACACCCTCCTACACAGAAAGATGCAATAGAAGCTATGGTGAAGGAGCTTTTGGATTCTAGAGTAATTAGGCACAGTAAAGTTCTTCTTCTCCTATTGTCATGGTCAAGAAGAAGGATGGATCTTGGAGGATGTGTATTGACTACAGACAACTCAATAAATTGACAATCAAAGATAAGTTTCCTATTCCCTTGATAGAAGAATTGAGAGAGTTGTGTGGAGATGTTATTTTTTCCAAACGGATCTGAGGTCGTTATCACCAAATTAGAATGCATGATAGTGATGTTGCTAAGACTGGCCTTTAAAACTCATGAGGGACATTATGAGTTTCTAGTTATGCCATTTGGACTTACTAATGCTCCCTCTACATTTCAATCCTTAATGAATATAGTCTTTAAACCTTATCTGAGGAAGTTTACATTGTTCTTTTTGATGACATCTTGGTCTATAGTCCCAATAAGGAATCACATATGGAGCATTTGAGGTTGGTTCTACAAACAATGAGGGACCATCAATTGTATGCTAAGTTGAGTAAGTGTACTTTTGGGGTCACAAGGGTGGAATATCTAGGCCATATTCTTTCTGATAAGGGGGTAGCAACAGATCCAACCAAAGTGGAAGCAATGAGAAATTGGCCCAAACCTTTAAATTTGAAGCAGTTGAGAGTTTTTTGGGGTTTAGCGGTTATTATAGAAGATTTATAAAGAACTATGCTCTCATAAGTCAACCTCTTACAACTTTGTTAAAAAAGAATGCTTTTGTTTGGAATGCAAATGCTGAATCTGCTTTTGAAGCACTTAAAGTAGCTATGTCACAAGCACCAGTTGAAGTTGCCTATTTCAATGAACCTTTATAGTAGAAACGATGCTTCAGGGGGGGTATTGGAGCATCTTACAACAAGGTGGCCATCCAGTTGCTTTCATGAGTAAATCATTGGCACCTAAACATTACAGTTTATCTACCTATGAGAAGGAGTTTTTGGCAGTCATTCAGGCTTTAGATAAATGGAGGGTTACTGCTGGGCAGACACTTTACTATCAAAACGACTATTTTAGTTTAAAGTATCCGATGGATCAAGGTTTACTACACCAATTCAAAGAAAGTGGCTTCCAAAATTAATGGGGTTTGACTATGACATTGTTTACAAGAAGGGTAGTGAGAATGTGCGGTGATGCTTTGTCAAGAGTGGTGCATAATGGTGAATTATTGCAAATCACTTGTAGTGCAGTCAGTAGTGAGTTGTATGGAAGAATTAAAAATGGTTGGAATAATGACAAGGAGTTGAAAGCCATCATTGCCAAGTTACAAACCAATAGTACTTCTGCCAAACACTATACTTGGTAGCAAATCAATGTTGAGGAAAGGAAAATTGGTAATGGAAAGGATAGTCAATTAGGGAAGACCTGTTGAAGCATTTCCATAATGAAAACCAAGGTGGACATTCAGGAGTGCAAGCTACTTTGAAGAGAATCAGTGCTCATGTGTATTGGAAGAAAATGAGGAAGGAAGTCAAGACATATGTAAGAACTTGCAGTATTTGTCAAAGATTCAAACCTGAATTAGTACCTTACCCTGGGCTGCTACAACCTCTTCCTATTCCTACTCAAATTTGGACTGAAGTTTCTATGGATTTCATTGATGGTTTGCCTATGTCTAAAGGTAGATCAGTGATCATGGTGGTGGTAGACAGGTTGAGTAAATACAGTCATTTCATTCCTCTTACTCATCCTTACACTGCAATAACTGTGGCACAAGCTATCTTGGATAACGTTTACAAACTCCATGGGTTACCAAAGGTCATTGTGAGTGATAGAGATACTATTTTCCTCAGCAGATTTTGGAAAGAGTTGTTTAAGCTGTTACAAGTAAGTTTACACATGAGCTCAGCTTATCATCCTCAAAGTGATGGTCAAACTGAAGTGGTTAATAGGTGTTTAGAATGTTACTTGAGGTGTATGAGTGGAGACAGACCCAAGGAATGGTTCAATTTGATTGCACTTGCAAAATATTGGTATAACACTTCCTATCACACATCTATTGATACTACCCCTTTCCAGGTTGTGTATGGCCAAAAGCCACCAGCTCACATCACTTACAATTCAGGAGATAGTTCAGTAGAAACAGTGGATAGATCTTTGACTGCAAGAGAATCTGCTATACAAGTGTTGAAGTTTCATCTCAAAAGAACACAAGATAGGATGAAGATTATGGCAGATCAAAGAAGAACTGAAAGGGAGTTTAATGTAGGAGATTGGGTATTCTTGAAATTGCAACCTTATAGACAGTCCACTCTAAGGAAAAGTAAGCATCACAAACTTTCTCCCAGATATTATGGTCCTTTCAAAGTTTTAACAAGGATTGGACAAGTGGCATACAAGCTAGATTTGCCTGCTGATACTCAAATACATCCTGTCTTCCATGTGTCTCAACTCAAAATATATAGAGGAGATACCCCAAATACATCTGGTACACTGCCTGTATGTGATTCAAATGGGGTAGTTCCTTTGGAGCCATATGCTGTGTTAGAAGGGTGGCAAAGAAAGGCCATGTTGCAGCAGTCTATGTTTTGGTTCAATGGCTCAATGGAAATGTGGAAGATGCAACATGGGAACTGTATGATGATATAGCTGCTAGATTCCCAAATTTTGATCTCAATGCTTAGTTACTTGTGGACAAGTAACATTTGAAGGGGAAGGCAATGATATGGAGCAAATGAGTCAGTCAACGAAAGTCAACATATTGGTCAAACATCAAAGTCAACAACCCATTTAACCACTTTTCCCGCCCATTCATTTTGTAATCTCATTTGTATAAATAGCTGCTAGTAAACACTTAGTGATTCATTCATGATTTTGTAAACATTTCTCTTCTGTAACAAACTCAACAAACTAATAACAAATCCTTTCTCAAGTTCGAATCTCTTATTCTTGTTCAAAGAGTTCCTGCTTTTGAATAGTTCTTCTTCATTTCATTTGATTTCTGGAAGAACATATTTGTAGTCTATCACATTTATTGTTTCAGAAGATACGGGCCTGGGTCACATTAAACAAACAAATATGAACAAGCCCTGTTCGTGTTCATTGAGTTTGTTTATAGCCCTACACAGAAATATAGTTTTACACAATGTTGAATAACCAAAGCACCAATAAATAACCACTAACAAAACTAGAGTATTTATAATATTGATGCAAAACTAACTAACAATTACAGTAAGTTTTTTGCATAAGAAAGTTTGTTTTAACCTATTATTATATAAAGCATTAAAGCAATAACGCTTATCATAACCCTTAATGATGAACGAGAAAGCATGATCTGATATGATACTTGATTAGTTTTTACAGTAACACAAACTTCATCTAAGGTTGAAGAGTAGGTGTTTACAAGGACAATAGTATGTACCAAGTCAGATTCCCACCACCGTGGAATACATTTCTCAAAGTGAGCTCCACCAACTACATAGCAGACCTGTCTATTCTGGAGCAGTGCGTCAACAGCAAGCAATATAATTCATTTAAGTATATAGTAAGATTTCTTCATAGGCATCCTTTACTCTATGCTCTTACCGCTAGTCCCAAAGTCATGTATTCTGAGATGTTGAAGGAGTTCTGGAATACTTGCGAGTATCACCCGTTCGGAAATTACATCAGGGGTTATGTTTGTAGTGGCAGAAATTTAATCAGAGTCACCATCACCATCACCATCAAAGGACTAAGAGATACTCTCAAGCTGTCTGATAAGTATGAATTTGATCCGCAAGTCAGTGATGTTGAGGCTAAAGAAGTACATCAGAAGGTTTTGTATTTAAGAAAGGGATATCAAAAATATAGATTAGCTACGTGGAAGTACTTATCTGACATTGTGATGCAATCATTTGGAGGAGAATTAAGTACTATGGAGCGGCAAATATTTCATTCTTTAGTATCGGAAAAATACATTGATTATGCTGAGCTGATCTTTAATGAGCTCAAGAAGAAAGTTTTAGAGCAACAAAGGGACGTCTATGTACCATACGCTAGATTCTTATCTTTGGTCTTCCAGAAGACTATGGGTAACAATTATACACAAGCTGACGACCTTGAATCAATCACACCTAAGGTGGCTGAATTTAGGATCTTCAACTATGTCGAAGGGGAAGATGCTGAGCTTACCATAATATCAGATTCAGAAGCCGCCTCCTCGGATTCAGAGGCCGATGCCTCGGACTCAGAAGCTGACTCCTCATACCATTATAAGTCTACATCGTCTCTCTCAAATTCTTCTAATCCAACATTAGGAGGTATGTCAAAGGTTATCCCACCTAAGAGCAACCCAACTCCACCATCTGAAACATCTAGTCAGTTATCAAAATCTCCTAGTAGGAACAAACCCTCTGACACAAAAACAAGTGACAAGCGGCAACTTACACCCTCAAAGGTGGCCACGACTACTGCAACATTGGAGGCAATAGCTGGTATTGATATTGATAACCATGAGCCTAACCAAGATGCTTATTTCACACCATCCCCATCTCATAACCATCACTCCTCACCGAATCCGACACAGCAAGATCCTCCAACTGACACTTCCGCCATACTTCAAGCTATCATGGCTTTGACTTCTAAAGTTGATACTATTAGTTCTAAAGTTGATACATTTAGTTCTGATGTGGAAAGTGTAAAATCCTCTATGGCTATTCTTCAAACCAACACCACCATCCAACACAACATTCTTGCACAAGAGCTAGCCACTCTAAAGTACCAAATACAAAACCATGTTTCATGCTCACCGCCATCGCATTCCTCTGCCCAAGGCTTGACTTCACAAATGTCAGCTTTGGAGTCTGGGATGAAGGCCATAAATCATACCCTTCACACCCTTCAAGACAACACAACCACTTCCGACGTCAATCTGACAAAGGGCATTGACGAAATCAAAACACAACATTTCTGTTTTTCTGTGCAGCTTGAAAATTTTCAAAATCTTCAACGTAAGGTTCACACTGCTGCCTTAAATACAGAGACAGCAGTACACAACCTTAATAATCTGTGTGTTTCTCAACCTGCCTTCAACGAGGTTCAGAGTGGTGTAGTAATCAGTAAGTATTTGCTCGATAATCTGAATGATCAAGTCAAGATATTGGCTAGAGCCACAACTTCTCAAAAACCTTCTCAACAGTCGGCCATACCATCTTCGAATGAAGATGACTTGGAAACCGCGAGACTTTTAAGAAAGAGAAATATTGAAAAGCCAGCGCAGGAAGAGCCAGGTTTTAAGAAGCAAGTAACAGTTGAAACTCAGAGACAAGCAAAAGGCAAGAACATCATGCCGGTTGCTCAATCGGAGACAGATGCTGTCAAAGCTCTTTTTGAACTTAAGAAGAAAAGAGAAGCCGTGGCATTTAAAGAAATATAGCTGTACTAAACTAAAACCAATGCTGACACTGGTATACAATTTTCAAGTATGTATATCAGTATAAACTGATGTTACTTCTACAAAACTAGTAATTAGTAACGAACTTATAATTATTATAATCTGATTATTATCTTAGAGTCGCATAACTTTGTTATAATACATCTTAACCTATGGTTTCTTTTAACCTGTTGCAGCCACTCCTTGTCAAACAAAGGTTTTCAGTTTAGTGTTAAACAGTTTCACAACCTGTCCGATTTTTCAATTGGTTTTGAGGATAAGAAACATACGTTATGGTCCACCAAAACATAACATTTGCTTATACATTTTATACTCATACTAGCAAAACATAGCAGTGCTTTTACCTTAGATATTGACATTGATATTGGATACTTGAAAGATCTCATTTTTGATTCTTTGTTCAATTAAAATATCCAACTGTAGGTTGATTAAGAAAAAAGGTGACCATCCACTGTGCATTTTAGTGCTGTCGTGTTTCGGCGGCCTTTTAGAAGCAGACAGTTTCTCACATTTCCATAAGAAAACCTTTTCACCATTGCGTTTGATTTTTCTTGAAGAATACATGCAAGTTTTGTTTTCTTTTTTAGTTCTGTAGATTCCAATTATCCATGATTGTGAACATTAATAATGATCATGTTTATGAGGCATGTATCTCACATTTGTATTTTGGGTTGATTATCTTAGTAAACTGAGTTTCAAAACCAATTTTATCTTTTCACACTCAAATAGTCCAACTCCTACGTTTTTCCCCGTCTTGTTGATGTTATTGGCATATTCAAATGAAGATTAGTAATGGTAGAAGTTAAAAACTATATAAATAGCTGCTTCGTTTTTTCTCAGGGACAAATACTTGATTGTACTAATTTTATAATTTATACTTATCTATAATACTTTATAAAAGGTTTAGGACATTTTTAAATAAAAAGTCTTAAAATTTTTAAAACCAAAAATAATTCTTTAATAGGAAATCTCTATTGCATTATGGAAAATTAATTTTTTTAAATTATAACATCCAAATATTAACCTATTTAAAAACGTTGTAACAACCCATAAATGTCTTAAATTCACATATTTGTAACGACCCATACTTGTAATAGTCCATTAAAAGCCCGTAACATCCCATTAAAACCGAACCTTAACTTTTAAGCAACCTACTACATATATAAGCATATTATACACCAATAATCAAACACATAATACACACACAATATATTTGATATTTCATTTATATTTCTCTACCCTCAATACAAATCAATCTCCACCATCATCCCCCTCCCACCTCCTCACGCCATCATCAACAGTATCACCACCATTTAATCATCAGGTATCCGCCGCCGCATAGCGCGAGTACCCTTCTACTTTCTCACAAAGGATTTATACCAGGTAAACTTTCTTTAACTTTAGAACATGTCAGACTTGAAACGTTTGAGACATTTTTTTAACATCAAATTTGAGAAAAGTGACTAAAACTAAACAAATCAGCTCACAATGGATCATTAAAATCAACAGACTTCCAATAACCAAGGTTTATCAAGCAAAATATTCTCTGAGTCGCGACAACTTTTTCCAGAGTCGCAGCTGCTACAAAATAATGACAGAACATCTGTCGTGTTGCGGCTGATTTCCCACTCATCTGCCGCGTGGTTCGGGTCGGAACCATCCGGTTCCCGTACTTTCCCGAAACAACCGACTCTTTTAAATTATGAATTTTTATAAGGTTTGTTTCGGACATTGTGTACATACTTTTAAGGGAAAAAAAGCTAGCTCATTAGTAAGCTTTAACAACAAAAAAAATTAAAACCTAAAAACTTTAACCTTTAATCCATTTCAAATAACACAAAATTATCTGTTTTAGTGTGTTATAAACTTATAAATACTAATATCATTCAAAGATTCAAATATTATCATTACAATCATTCAACAACATCAAAGTGAGGGTTTTTATTTATTTTATTATTATTATTATTATTATTATATATTTTTTTAATATAAGTTTTTGTCCTTTTTATTATTATCATAATCGACTAGATGCCATGTTACAATCTGACGAGATAAAAAATGAACCTTTGCGTATGACAAATTCGTTTATAGTGATAAACTATAATATCGAGTGAGAATGGAAATAAATGTGGATGAAATTGAAGATCTTTTGAATGATTACGAGTTTGTTAAAGAGATGGAATAAGCAATACAAAATTATAAGGGAAAACAAATGATGGAGCATTAAGTGTTTTTGGAGGTTTAGAACACAAATGCGTGTTCTTGATACTTTTGAACAATTATAAACTTATATTTTGACATTTTGTGTTTTTGTTTATGTTATTTTGAACAAATAGAATTATTGGAACGATTTACATTGTTGGAGACAGTTTTTGTGTGTTTTTATTGATATAACATATCCTTGAAATGTTTTGAAAGGCTCAAGGCACACTAAAGCACAAATGGATTACAGAGCCTTGAGGTGAGGCGCGGGCTTCAAGAATATGAAGCGCATTGAATTGAATAAAATTTAAAAGTTTTTAGTGATAATTTATATATTAATGATGACTTAAATAAAATTAAAATACTCAATATATCAAAACAAATCTCATATTCAAACCCAAAATATCAACCAATGTATCAAGATCATGGCATGATGATATTTTATTATCTCATGCTCGAAATTGATGGAGATGTTTGTATGTACAGGAATTGAATATAAAACTCTCAAATTTTTTGATTTAGTTAGTTTTTGGGTTAAGTTTCACTAATATATGAGGTCGATGAATATTAAGTTTGAAAAAAAGGGTTCAAAACTCGTCACTTCTCATAGGCGCGCCTAAGCTAAAGCCCAAGGCGTCATGCCTTTTGTAGCCTTATGCATGTGTGGAGTCTCGATCCGAAAAAATCCTTAGAGCTTGAGCTTAGACACGCCTCAGACGCGCTTTTTAAACTATGACTCCATGATCAACAATGAAACAAATAAATGTTTTAAACACTTTGATTCTCGTAGGGAATTACCGAAAATTCTCGTATCGAAACCGAGTATCTTACCGGAACCGAACCAAAAAACTTAAGACAATTTCCGTTTCATATATTTTTTTTTAATTTTCAGTTTTCGAATTTTCCAGTTCAGTTCGATTCTAATACCATGGACACCCTTAAGTTGAGATGCTAACTAAATTAAACTAAAATCCAGAAACAATTTCTTCTGTACTTTCATAATCATAATATATTAAACTAAATCACATATGTGGAAGAAAATAATTAAAAAAAACTAAGTTACTCTTTCTTTCCAAGTGTCATATAATATTTGATTCAATATATGAATGGTGTTTTAAATATATTTTTAATGGTATAATTTTATCAAATCTTTTATACGACAAACAAAATATTTAAATGTTAAAGCTGAAAGAGAAAGATTTAAAAAAAGGAATTAATTTGCATATTGTTTTAATTGATTGACACATTTTAATTTAGAGTATTTTGACATTTATAAGGAATTAAGTCGTAGAATAACAATTTACTTTTCAAAGTGTCTCGTTTTGGTAAGTATATTTTTTTTAAGTTGTAGAATAGCAATATTCTTTTTCAAAGTGTCCTGTTTTGGTACGTGTATTTTTTTTTAACTTTGTTTAAGTTGTAGAATAGCAATGTACTTTCCATAAGTGTTCCAATTTGGTACGTCATCCACGTACCAAATTGGAACAATTATGGAAAGTGCATTGATATTCTACAACTTAAAAAAAAAATACACGTACCAAAATTGGAACACATTGAATACCAAAACAGAACACTTTGAAAAGTAAATTGCTATTCTACGATTTATAAATTCACGTCACTTTTACTCATTTTCATCCCTAACACTCTAAAGAGTGTGCCGTGCAAATTATCCCTCTTTTGTGTTCTTGAGTTTTATTATTAAAAAAAGTAAAGAAATGTAAAGTAAATTATTTCCTCTCAAAACTAAAAGGAAACACTTTACTTTAAAACTGAACAAAATAACACTAAATTTCATTTTTTTTTTCCTTCTTGAGTGCTACTTGAGAACAAAACATCTTTTGTTTTTTCTTGCTGAACTCTAACTCGAGAATTTTCATTTTATTGCTTAACTCTAACCCGAGAACACGTAAGGGAGTACTATTCATAAGAATCCACTGTTCATAACGAGGAAAAAAAAGAAAATAAAAACTCACTCTTTTCTTCTTAAAGAGTCTTCCACTTAATAATCCTTTGGGTTATTTTCTTCATCTACGATTCAAGTTGCAGGTATGTTATATCATTTGCTGTTTTGTTATATCCCAACCCAAATGTGTGCTAAATATGTTATGTACTTTAAGTGTTTGATGTTTTGTCTCTTACAACTTAGAATTTATTTGTCTCAATCTTAGATAAACAAGATGTTCATGCATTAGGTCTGTTTTTGTTTTAGATTGTTATTTTATTTTTATTGTTGGGTAAGCATGATTTCACCTTTCGGCCGACTAATCCACGGGGTTTGAACCCACCGCCACACAGGCTCAAATCAGGCAAAGCCCTTCCCTTTTAGAGTTGGTGTGGCCACTTAAGGTTGTTTGCAGCTTGAGACCTCACATATTTTTAGAGTTGATAGTCACAAGCCTTTTTGCCACTAGGCCACCCTTAATTAGTGGTTTTGTTTTAGATTGTTTACTTACTCATTCACTTGTTGTCGTTTAGGTATTGAAAATTTGGGTTCAATTGTTGTGTCTATACTAAAATAGTTCATAAAATTGATATTTTGTCACTTAAATTATGGAAACGAACGAGCACTCTAATTGACAAAGTCGTGCTCATTTTTATTATTTTTGCATTTCGTGATAGCCGTTTTAAGCTGCAACTGCACAGGACAATCCCAAACTTCTTTAACTAGCATTAGTGCAAATGCACCTAGCCCTGACCCATCTGTGTTTCATAAGAATTATGTCCAGTTTGTTAAAAATGGACCAGAAAGGTGCATTAACGCTTATTTCCAGCCGATTACTGTTACATTGGGTTTACGCAGAATGTTTTGGACAAATTTATGCTTATACCTTATTGTTCATGTTGTTGTTGTTAAATATTTGGATGCTTTCTTAGTTTAGTGTTATATGCAGGCTTGACTTAGGATCCGGTTGCCGCCGAATCACGTAATTGGGCAGCGTATACGTACTCTGGTGATTTTATACTTTGGGATTTTCTTTGTTTTAAGTTGGTTTCGAATTGATCTCATGTCTGTTTTCGTAAATTGATAGTCAACGGTGTTCTTTAAATTTATGGTGATTAGTTATTATTTGCAAATAGTTATATTTTCTTGCATTAGCGTTACTTGCATTAAATACTAAAATATGAGAGGAAAAAGAAAACATGAAACTGGAAATAATAAGCCCCAATTGCCTGTGTTAACAAGCAAAAATCAAAAATTTGGTTTACGTCTCACATCTAGGAGACAAGATTTAAAAAGGCGTGCTTTGTACAATGGTTTCGGATCCTTTGATGCCAATGTTGCGCCTCTGTTTGAGGTTTTCCATGATGGTTTACAACAAGGAAGTTCTGATGGTCATGTAACGACCCATGATGCGAATATTGAGTATGTGGGATCAAGCTGCATTGATGCTGAAGGTGAATAAGATTTTCCCATTCTGTTTAATATACACTTTATAATAGGCTCTTATAATTGATGATTGCTTTTTTTCCCCATAAATTGTTTGGTACAGGTGTGCCGCCGCCTTATTATTTGGAATCAGAAAAGAGGTGGTCGGATGATCGAGTAACAAGCGATGATCAAACTTTAGGCCTGCGCCTCACATCTAGGAGACAAGATTTAAGAAGAGGTTTTCTGTACAATGGTCTGGGGTCATTTGATGGAAATCTTGCAATGGGGGCAGGGATTGTTCATCATGCTTTACAAGAACGTTGTTTTCTCGAATCAGATAGCATTGAAAATCAAGATCCTCCGACTGAGACATCCGCCATACTTCAAGCTATCATGGCTTTGACATCTAAAGTTGATGCTATTAGTTCTGATGTGGAAAGTGTAAAATCCTCTATGGCTACTCTTCAAACCAGCACCACTATCCAACACAACATTCTTGCACAAGAGCTAGCCACTCTAAAATCCCAAATACAAAACCATGTTTCATGCTCACCGCCATCCCATTCCTCTGCCCAAGGCTTGACTTCAGAAATGTCAGCTTTGGAGTCTGAGATGAAGGCTATCAATCATACCCTTCACACCCTTCAAGACAACAGAACCACTTCCGATGCCAATCTGACAAAAGGCATTGACGAAATCAGTACACAACATTTCTGTTTTTCTGTGCAGCTTGAAAATTTTCAAAATCTTCGACGTAAGGTTCACGCTGCTGCATTAAATACAGAGAGAGCAGTACACAACCTTAATAATCTGTGTGTTTCAGTACAAACCAGCTTAGCCAATTCAAGCAAAGCTCTTGAAGTCCTAGAGGCAAAGGTAGAAGCTTCTCAACCTGCCTTCAGCGAGGTTCAGAGTGGTGTAGTAATCAGCAAGTATTTGCTCGATAATCTGAATGATCAAGTCAAGATATTGGCTAGAGCCACAACTTCTCAAAAACCTTCTCAACAGTCAGCCATACCATCTTTGAATGAAGATGACTCGGAAACCATTAGATTTGAAAGAAAAAGAAAGGTTGAAAATTTAGCACAGGAAGAGCCAGGTTTTAAGGAGCAAGTAACAGTTGAAACTCAGAGAAAAACAAAAGGCATGAACATCGTGCAAGTTGCTCAACTGGAGAGGGATGCTGTCAGAGCTCTTTTTGAACTTAAAGAAAACAGAGAAGCTATAGAGATTGAAGAAATATAGACGCATTAAACAAAAACAAGTGATGAATGCTGATGCTGGTATACAATTTTCAGTTATGTATATCAGTATAGGTTTAATGTTACTTCTACATAACTGGTAATTATTACGGGTTTATAATTATTATAATCTTTATTATTATCTTAGAGTCGTGTAACTTTGTTATAATACATTTTAACCCACGCTTTCTTTCACAACCACTAACATTGAAATTCTCAGGGGCCGTTTGGTTCGAAGGAATTCGATGTAATCTGTTGTAATTGTAATCTAAATTACATTACAATCTGTTTGGTTGGCGGGATGGATTGAATTGTAATTCGATTACATTACATCAGTGTTTGGTTTGCAACGTAATGTAATTGAATTACAACCAATTACGCCCAGTGATGTAATTCAGATTACATAGCAAACTTGATGGAATGTGTTGAATTACGTTGTAATTCAGATTTTTACGAGTTAAATATCAGTATTTATCTTTAATCGTTATTATTATTATATTATTTAATTTAAAAAATAGATAATAATTATTTTTATATTATATATAAATATCTAAATAAATAATTATTTTTTTAATAATTATTTTATATTAAATTTATGATTTTTATTTACTATTTTATTTAAAAAGTATTATTATTATTATGATTATTATTAAATAATATTATTTATTATTGCTATTATTATTATTATTATTATTATTATTATTATTATTTTATTAATTATTATTATTATTATTATATTATTATAATTGTATCAAAATTATTATTATTATTATTTTTATATTTATTATTTAATATTATTATTATTATTTACAATTATTTTTGTTATTATTACTATTATATTATTATTATTATTTTAAATACTATTATTATTATTGTTATTATTAAATAATATTATTTATTATTACTATTATTATTATTATTATTATTATTATTATTATTGTATCAATATTATTATTATTATAATTTATATATTTATTATTATTATTATTCTTATTTACTACTATTTTTATTATTATTATTATTATTATTATTATTATTATTATTATTAAATAATATTATTTATTATTATTATTATAATTATTATTATATAATTATATTAGTATTTTTATTAATAATATATTATTATTATTATTATTATTATTATTATTATTATTATTATTATTTATTATTATTATAATTATTATTATTTATTATTATTATAATATTATAATTGTATCAATATTATTATTAATATTATATTTATTATTTAATAATTTTATTTTTATTATTATTATCTATTATTTATTATTATTATTATTTACTATTATTATTAATATTATTATATTATATTATATTTTTATTATTATTATTATTATTATTATTATTAAATAATATTATTTATTATTACTATTATTATTATATAACTATTTTAGTATTATTATTATTATTATTATTATTATTATTATTATTATTATTATTATTTTAATTTTATAAAAACATCACTTTCATTATTATTATTATTATTATTATTATTATTATTATTATTATTATTATTATTGTTAATGTTTTCTGAATTACATTACGTTGCAAGTCAACCAAACGTAATGACAGATTCTATCAATTACAATTCCAACACATTACAATTACAACACATTCCAATTCTTTAAATTACAATTCATTCAAATTACAATTCCTTCCAAAGATTACAATTCCTTCAAAAACATTATGCGAACCAAACGCACCCTCGGTGTTGTTCAGCACATAGGTCTTTTGCTTCCTGTGACTACTCACTAGTCAATTCAAACACTTAAAGCCACTCCCTGTCATACAGAAGTTTTCAGTGTAGTGTTGCAGTTTTAGTTTTAAAACCTGACAGTCTGTCGGGTTATTTGATTGATATACAGGACAAGAAACATACGTTTACGGTTTACCAAAAGATAACGATTTCTTATACATTTTTCTTTATCTTTTTTGCTGGCTAGTATAAGATATCTATGTTTTGTTTTGTTTTACTTCTTTTAAGTTATAAATATCAATCAGTCTTTGACATTATGATGATGATATTTCAGAGAAATGTGCCTCCCATCTGTCTTTTTGGTTGAAATTATCTTAAACCAACAGAGTTTCAGTAGTTTTGTTGATTTAGTTAGTTGTTTTGACTTTTGAGTCACACAACTTATTTCGTGCTTTTCTGTTTACAACTGATCAAGCTTTTCTTTTTAATGGGCAAATGGGGACGAAGCCATACAACGACCAAACAAACTACCTAGCTAGGCAAATTTGAGAGAGCCAAAGACCATAAACGATTACTATGATAACAATTTTGACACAGCTGAATTTTGCGTTGGCTTGAGCTTTATTGACATGAGCTTGAGACGAGCAACCTTAACAACTGATCAAGTCAGCCCAAACTGTAGTAGCCGTGTTTGATCGGTTCGTGTTTCCAAAAGGCTTTCTATGCATCACTAGGCTCTTTTCAACATTTGTTAAATGCTAGTATCACGTAGTTATAAATATCTTATGTTTATTAGACCGGCTCACACGCGATGCGTTTATTTTTAATTAGGAAGACGCAGCACTATCGGTATCTTTAAAAAATAAAGTTCAAGGGTGAAATTGAAATACCCGCAAGACATGTATGATATACTCAAACAATACAAGGTAAACACCAAAGATGGGTCTTAAAACGACATATTTACATGATGAACAATACAAGAAGCTGACAAGAGAAATAGCTAGATATGCGGCTTATATACATACAAAAATGGTATTTACTATGGTAAGAGTTTCAAGCCTCAAGAAATTGGAAGGTTGGTGTTAGATTGCTTTGGGTTAACACATTCTGATCTCATCCAACCAATTTTCTGCCTCACATTGTCGTAAACAATCAGATTTCCACGCATTGAGATGTCTGAAAAGGACAAAAGAAAGCCATGTTACAAGAGAACGCCTACTTATCTTAAGATGTATCATATTAACTCGTAACTGTTAGAGCTTTGGCAATATTTTAAGCTCAAATTACCAATTTACCCATTCTCACTACTACAAAGTATGAGTCATATTAAATTTATTTCACAAGATTGTCCTACTTTAAGACTCTTGACTCGTCATTTAGATGCGCATTTGAAAGTAATTATTACAACTTGATGATTTAAAATCGGTAACTAGATGCTAAAAGTCGGGGATAGCTTAGTAACTTACGTTCATGTAATATGTAGTTTTCTTGATAATCATAATCAGTTTTTGCCAGACACTAAAACCAATCAAAATCTATTCATAACATATCTGGAAATGGATATTAATAACCTTATTCTAAATTTAGCAGTTAAGACAATATACAAGCTGCATCTCTATTGCAAAGCAGATTGCACATAACATGAAGCAAGGAACTGTTGGTCTATTTGTCTGACCTGAGCTCATGGGCAGCAGCGATGGGTAACAGACCAGCAACAATGGGTCGGTTACTGTTGGTCGGTTACTGTAGCACAGTTGTACTCTAATTAGGATTCCTTAGTTCTAGTCAGGATAAGGATTATCTTATGGAATTAGAATTGTAATTTGATAAGGATTGGTGAGCATGTATCAATCCCTATATAATCATAACCTGCTGAGCTTGTGGCAAGGTGTGAACATCAAAGTTTTGAGCTTATTTTCTTTGTTAATTGGAGAGCGTATTCCAGACTTTTGTGTGTTCTTGATTCTGTGATTATTAACCTGTGATCTTGAATTGGTATCAAGAGCTCAGGTTCACCATAACGTGCTGGAAGGAGATCAAACACCAGCTACACCTGTAACTTATACCAGAAGGCGCAAGAAAAAGATGGTGGAAGGAGAGAGCAGTCGACCACCTACTGCTGTCGCAGATTCTAAAGCTGCTCTTCAGTGTCCGATGTTAACAGCCACGAACTATAACATCTGGGCAATAAGAATTAAAGCAGTATTCCGAGTCCATGGAATACTCGATGCGCTGGAACCAAAGGAGGGAACACCAGTCGATGATAAGCAAGATCATATGGCAGTGGCGTTACTTTTTCAGGCAATTCCTGAAGAACTTGTTTTTCAAGTGTCACAATTCAACACAGCCAAAGAAATTTGGGGAGCTTTGAAGACCAGGTATGTGGGTGTTGATCGGGTTCGAGAAGCAAGGTTGCAAACCTTGGAGACGGAATTTGAAGCCTTAAAGATGAAGGTCAACGAATCAGTCGATGACTTCGCGGCTAGGATGGGCAAAATTGTAACTCAAGTAAACAGCTTGGGGACAGTTTATGAAGACAAGAAACTCGTTAAGAAGCTGCTTGCATCCGTACCAGATAAAATTGTTGCAATTGTTGCCTCAATAGAACAATTTGCTGACTTGAATACTATGTCCTTTCAAGAAGCTATTGGAAGATTGAAAGCATTCGAAGGTAGAATGAAGGGTGTTGACACCACTTCTGAAGATCAAGGCAAGTTGATGTTCGGAAGGGCTGAAAGATATGATAAGAATAAGTCTGAGAAAGGTCGAGGAAGGAACTCCTCTGGTGGCAACGGCAAAGGTCAAAACAAATCTCGTGGTAGTGGTCGAGCCAATAACCACAACCGAGGAAACCAAAGCAGCACCGGGATCAATACGGACCAAAAGAAGAACAAGGGCAGAGACCTTTCAAAGATTCAATGCTTTAGATGTGATGAGCATGGTCACTTCGCTTCTGACTGCCCCGAACGACGTGAACATAAGCAAAAGTATGAAGCAAACCTTCTGAAAAAGGAGGATGATGATGACCCGACACTTTTTATGATGAAGAGCGTTCAAGAAGTCGTGTTCTTGAATGAAGAAAAGATTATCCCAAACCAATTAAATACTAAACCAAACGAGAAGGACACTTGGTATTTAGATAATGGGGCAAGCAATCATATGACGGGGATCCGAGAATACTTTTCGGAGTTGAATGAGAATATCTCCGGCAGAGTGAAGTTTGGTGATAACTCCTACATCGAGATAAAAGGGAAGGGTTCGATAATCATTGAAGGGAAAACGGGCGAGCAACGATTGCTCACTGGAGTATATTACCTACCCGAGCTAAAAAGCAATATCATTAGTCTTGGGCAAGCTACCGAAGGTGGATGTGACATTCGTATGAGAGGTAATCTTCTCACCATGCGTGACTCGGATGGCAAGCTTCTGATGAAGGTTCCTAGAACGAGTAATAGACTCTACAAAATAAAGCTCCAAGTTGGAAGTCCGGTGTGTCTTAAAGCAAAGATGGAAGATGATGCTTGGTTATGGCATGCTAGGATGGGTCACATTAATTTCGAGACAATGGAATTAATGGCAAGGAAGGGAATGGTTGACAATTTGCCAATAATTCATCAAGAGAACAAGTTGTGTGAATCTTGCTTGGTAGGAAAACAAACCAAGAAGGCGTTTCCTAAAGCAGCAAAATTTAGGGCAACACATTCTCTTCAACTGATACATTCTGACCTATGTGGACCGATTTCTCCACCATCCATAGCAGGAAACAGGTACGTATTCGTTTTAATTGATGACTTCTCACGATTTATGTGGACGTTTACCTTAAAGGAAAAAGGAGAGGCATTTGAATACTTCAAGAAGTTCAAAGCTCTAGTTGAGAGGAAGGTGGGAAAGAAGATTATAACCCTAAGGACCGATAGAGGAGGTGAATTCACTTCAAGATAATTTACAAACTTCTGTGAAAACGAGGGTATAGCAAGACATCTAACCACTCCCTACACACCGCAACAGAATGGAGTCGTGGAGAGGCGAAACCGTACTCTTATGGGAATGACTAGAAGCATCTTGAAAGCACGAGACGTACCAAACTATATGTGGGCTGAAGGAGTTAGACACGCCACGTTCTTGATTAATAGAGTTTCAACTCGAGCTCTAGTTAATCAAACTCCATACGAGGCTTTCAAAGGAAAGAAGCCTAACTTGGAGGGTTTGCGGGTATTTGGATGTGTGGCATATGCAATAGGAACAAGGCCATATTTACCTAAGTTAGATGACAGGTCAACACGACTCATTTATATCCGAAACGAGCCAGGAACAAAAGGTTTTCGATTGTTCAATCCAAGACTAAAAAAGATAGTGGTATGTCGTGATGCAGAGTTTAATGAGGAACTTGGCTGGAAGTATGTTGCTGGAAGCGAAACACATGAGCTAAACCCAGGTATGTTTGTCATAGAATGGCACGGCTCTATTGATACGGGTTGTGGATTTGTTAACCCAGGTGTGACCGATGAAGTAGAGGCTGAAAATCAGCATGATGCTGATAAAAATCAACTGGTCAATACCGAACAAGAAGACCCAATCGAGGCTGGTAATGACCCTGATCCTGTTCTTGTGACAGAAACTCAATCACTTTTGAGGCGTTCTTCGAGGGTTCCAACTATGCCAACCGGACTTAATAACTTTATAATGGGGTCCAACTCAAGAACCTCAACTGTTAATGAAGATCAAAATCTGCTCCTAATAGAAGATGATGAACCAAGAACATTTCAAGAAGCAAAAGATTCAAGCGAGTGGATGTTTGCTATGAAGCAAGAGATTAAGTCGATCGAGAAGAATGATTCATGGGAATTAGTTGAAGCCCCGGTTAATGTCAAACCCATTGGACTAAAGTGGGTGTTCAAAATTAAGAGAAATCCAGATGGTTCAATTAATAAGTTTAAAGCCCGTGTAGTAGCAAAGGGTTATGTTCAAAAGGAAGGAATTGACTATGAAGAGGTATTTGCGCCCGTAGCACGGATTGAAACGGTGCGTTTATTGATCTCATTGGCCGCAAAAGAAGCATGGGAATTACATCATCTGGATGTAAAGTCAGCTTTTTTACATGGAGAACTAAAAGAGCAAGTGTTTTGTACACAACCGGAGGGGTTCGTGAAGAAAGGAGAAGAAAGGAAAATCTACAAGTTAAAAAAGGCGCTCTATGGACTTAAACAAGCCCCGAGGGCGTGGAATACAAAACTTGATAGAGTACTAAAGCAAATGTCGTTTAAACGATGTCAACACGAACAAGCAGTGTATGTGAAGAAGACAAACAAGTCAATCTTGATTATTGCGGTCTATGTAGATGATCTCTTGGTAACCGGTTCGAAGCTTGGCGAAATTGGTGAATTCAAGAAACAAATGCAAGAGAGGTTCGAGATGAGTGATTTGGGAAAATTGAGCTATTATCTTGGCATTGAAGTAAAGCAAGAGGATTCGAGTATCTCAATAAGTCAAGCAGGCTATGCAATGAAGATATTAAAAGATGCTGGAATGCATGAAGCGAATCCTACTCAATGTCCGTTAGAACCTGGAGTCAAGTTAAGCTTGGATAAGGAAGGATAGCCGGTTGATGCAACATTATATAGGCGACGAGTTGGTTGTCTAAGGTATTTGCTACACACACGACCTGATTTATCTTACTCAGTTGGTTTGGTTAGTCGTTACATGCAAGAACCAAAAGAATCACATATGGCGGCTGTGAAACAAATACTACGGTATATCCAAGGTAGTTTGAATTTTGGAGTGCGATATAACCAAGAGAAAACCAAGGAGTTGGTGGGGTTTAGTGATAGTAGTTATGCTATGGATCAAGATGATGGTCGAAGCACAACTGGGCACGTATTTTATCTAGGGAAATCACCTATCACTTGGTGCTCACAAAAGCAAAACACGGTGGCTCTATCGTCTTGTGAAGCCGAGTTCATGGCTGCAACTTCAGCCGCGTGTCAAGGGATATGGTTACGTGGATTGTTGGGTGAAATAACCGGAATGGAAGAGAGAGTGGTGGTCTTATTTGTTGACAACAAATCGGCTATTGCACTTATGAAAAATCCAGTTTTTCACGGGAGAAGCAAGCATATAAACACACGTTATCATTTTATCCGAGAGTGTGTTGAAAGAGGCCAAGTACAAGTTGAATTTGTAAGAGGTGATTTGCAGCGTGCTGATATTCTGACAAAAGCTCTTGCAAGGATTAAGTTCAAGGAGATGAGAGAGCTACTCGGAATTGAAGACCTCCCCATCTCGAGTCAGAAATTAGGGGGTGAATGTTGGTCTATTTGTCTGACCCGAGCTCATGGGCAGCGATATGGGTAACCGCAACAATGGGTCGGTTCATTGGTGGTTACTGTAGACACGTTGTACTCTAATTAGGATTCCTTAGTTCTAGTCAGGATAAGGATTATCTTATGGAATTAGAATTGTAATTTGATAAGGATTGGTGAGCATGTATCAATCCCTATATAATCATAACTCACGAGCTTGTGGCAAGGTGTGAACATCAAAGTTTTGAGCTTATTTTCTTTGTTAATTGGAGAGCGTATTCCAGACTTTTGTGTGTTCTTGATTCTGTGATTATTAACCTGTGATCTTGAGGAACCACGTGTGCTAATAACAGTTTAGGAATCATACCTCCAAGAACGATGTTTCACAGGTTTTTTGAGGTGATTCCAGGATCGAATTGATCCAAACAACACCATGTACAATCATCAAAGAAAAGAGCAGTAAAAGGAATACACAGAAAATTGGGTGAACCTTTAATAACATATTTATTAAACTGGAAAAGGTTAATGTTTACAAATGAATCCTAACCTATTTATACATAATGAATCGTTGCCTCCAAGGGACATGTCGATTCATTAAACGGTGTAAAACATATAACCGTTGTAACCTAATAACTACTTATAACTGCCTTCATATGGGCCTGTTTTGGGTTAACAGAATTCGACCCATATTGCAGACTTTACATTCTGACCCATACACTAACATTACATACGAATTCATATACTAACTAAAAGTCTTAAACTTAACAATAACATTTGTACTAACAACATTAAAAGGCTAACAAACGATATGTGATCCATCGAGCAAATCACTACCATCAAGGATTCCTAAGCACACATTTCCCTTGCTCTAAAAACACCAAAAGAATTAGAATTATGTTAGGTCATAGTGGCATTGCCAAATAGAGGTGCTTAAGCTATTAACAATAAAATTCTTACACTTATGATCAAATAGCCCTTGGAGGTATATGAAGATATGTTGAAACAGTCCACCACTTCCTCCCAAATTGAAGAGTCAAAGGTTTAGAAATTTGCTAACATCTTTGATGGAACTGTAAACAAGTCAAAATTTGTAATTATGTGGAATAGCTTATTGATTTAGTGCATACATTTAATCCAAACAGCCATTAGTACAATCCCAGTCTTAGAGAACCCGTATACATATGGAACCAAGGACAAAATTTCAATACATTCATCAATGCCTTACAAGATTACCAAGAAGAGGAAGAGGGAAGCTGAGAATCTCACTGAAGTCTTTAGGTCCACAAAGCTATATAAAGAAATGGTAGAGTATGGAAACCATCCCGCTGGACATGTACTAAATTAACCCATACTTGGGATAGTTTACTTCAACTCACCACATAGACAAGACTTCATTGATATTGAAAGAACTCCCAAACCAATGAACAACTGTACTCTGTATAGATGATCTTCTTCATACATCATCAAGGCCCAAGAACAATGATCTTAGAAGAACCTTCTACTCTCTTTTGGTCACTGAAACTGAAAGAAGAAATGCGAGAACCCTACTGAAGCAAACCATAATCATACCACAACTGAAGCAATAAATAGTGTGGTCATTTGATAAATTTTGTATTGTGTAATGTAATCAATGAATATCAACTGAACCTTACCTTTGTTTTTATCGGTAAGTAAGAAAAATTTGTTTACTCACTTACATCTGATAGAGTTAGGCTATTTGTATATTCGAATAGGGGGAGATTGTTTGGCCAATTCAGCGTCCAACGATCTCTAACTAGATTTGAACATAAAATAGCCTAAGTATAACTTAGACACTGAAAATGGTTCATTCCAACTCCTTTTGAGTTCTTGAAAACAAAGAGTCTTCACTTCTGCGTTGATGCGGTTATACTAAAGTACAAGATCCAAAGAAGAAGTTCAGTTTAGTGAGGATTACAAGCCTCACTGAACGCTGTTTGATCTCCTCGTTGAAAAGATATTGAGCAAAGAATCTCAAGTATCTAGAAGATGAAGGTGGGAAAATCTACTTTTAGGCACAAAAAAAAAGTAAGTCTTTTTGGAAATCCACATCTTCCAAAGTTGGTAAAAATGTACAACAATGTCAATCACTGTTCCCTATAGTCTATAGAAGACATTTAGTGCAATCTCAGCCACCTATTAGATGCTCAACACGTGTAAAGTAGGAACCCTTTGTAAACTTAATTATATGCTATAAAAGAGAATATTTGTAAAGGACTAAATGCATCTCTTGCAATTTATGTGATACACATCCAATAGCATTTACTCCTCGAATAGAACTTAGGCCGCTGAACATTCAACGAGTAAGAATAAGTTCTTACTTAAACCATAACTTAGGGTTGTGTTTAAGTTAAAGAGAACATCACCTCAATTGTCATTCGGCTAGGATTGTTATTTCTCAAACAATCCTTGTAAAATTCTTTGATTTATTCAAATAACGATTTTAAACGTTGAAAACTTTATTATGTTATATATTTTGTTTAAATTGCTTTACGTATTCTTGCATTAAAATGATTTAAACACTACATCTATTTGCATGATGAGTAATTTAACTTAAAGCTTATCACTTAATTGGTACAACAACTTTATATCAATCTTTCCAAGATCAATGACCATGTAATTTGTACCTTCCTATCGAATGTCACAAGGGGTAGCTTATACAAACCTCCCTTCTTTTACAAAAGGCACCCCCTCCGTTTTTGCTTTTTTTTATTATTATTTTTTTATAATTTTGTTTGTATCAAAAAACTATAAAACTAGAAGTACGAAACATAAAATATAAAGTTTAATAAGTTAAACGCTTAAAACTGTTAGAAATACGGAACATAAACTGAAAAACAGATGTGTTATACCGGAAACAAAAGGGGAAAAAGCATCTTTGAAAAAAAAAAAAAAAAAAAAAAAAAAAAAAATCTCTTATGTATTGAAGGATAGAAGACCTGTTAGTAGCCACTTAACTTGATATTTTCATTAAAATTTCCATCACTCTTCCTTTCGGTTATTTTATTAGATGTTCACTCTCCAAAATACTTAGTGTTTTGTTTTTTTAAAAAAAAACTTATCGTATAGTTAATTCAATGGCACAAATTAATATAAGGGCAAAATGCAAAAATGGTTCCTAAAGTAGTTCAAATGCGCAAAAAATACACTAAGACAAAAAGTATTGCAAAAACGACATTAATGTTCCATATTTTTGCAAAAACGCCACCGAAAGCTACTTTCTGCGAACCTTCGTTATGTTTCTCGTTAAGTGCCTTGTCACTGAGGGCATTATTGTCATTTCACTGTTCATGTTGCCGCAAAATTTGTGATATCAATGCGATACGACCTCAATGGCCAAATTTTCAAAGTCAGTTATCATGTTTGCATATTAAATTGTCAAAGTCTTCCGTCATTACACACACACACCCTTAAAAAAATTATCATTTCCTTAACCAGTAACATGTCTCGCTGCCTTGATCTCGTGCTTGCCTGTAACTCATTTGTCATATCGGAAATGATGCTAGCCCATTACCAGCGAGAGGTTGGGGAAGATATGCAAAGATGTACTCAAATTGATGAATAGGTGCCGAAAGCTTTCTAATATGATCGAAATTAGGGGGACCTCATTGGTGAGCTCAAAAACTTAAGGGGTTCGAGAGTTGCAAGGTCCATTGTGAACAAGCTTAGGAGGATTCAGACAACTGATATGCGAAGGAAGAGGGGGTTGATGAGGATGCTTAAGCAAACTAACGACAACATTGTTTCCAAGATTGAGTTTGTTGTGAGGCAAACGTACATGTGAGGGGGTTGGGAACTGAAGGCTGGGACGGTTTCTTTTGTTGTTTATGATGAATGTAGGTAGTAGGGGGTTGGGGACTTGTGGTTTCTTTTGTTGTTCTTGCTTTCCCTGTTCAATGTAGATGTAGATTTAGATAGGGGTTGTGGTTTCTCCTATCGTAAGCTTGTACATGTATGGTTGATGAATGTAAAGGGTCGTTTGATCCTGATTTTATTTGTATACAGTGTTCGAACCATAAAACAAAAACATAAAACATAAACTCAAACTTGTAAATGCTATTAATCGAACCATAAAATACAAACACAAATATATTATGTATAAGAAATTGGATGCAATAAAAGAGTATTGATAGGAGTGAACCATCACTAAAGATTAACCCATATGTAATACTTCAAGTTACATAATACTGTTCGGTATGTACCAAAAAGATGAACCCATCACACTACTTCCACACAACCCTTGGTCTATCCAAATAGAGGTAATATAGTTCAAGCTACGTTAGCCAAATTACATACGTAATATACAACCAAATTAAAATTGTTTTTGTTTCTACACATTACATAATCCCAAAAGATGAACCTATTTGTAAAACTTCAAAAGCTTCTGTTGGGTGAACCAACAAGTGATCGAGTATACCTGGACAATCCAAATATGCAATGTAATGAGGCTAGTATAATATGTAATGCAATGTATCTAAAAAATTTGCTAAACAATTCATTAGACTCACCTAGTCAAAATAACACCACTTTGTTTCTCATTGATCTTGGTGCCTTTAGACCCAATACGCAATTAGTGATTTTAACATCACTTCGTGGTCTCAAAAAACCCGCACCTCTAGCTCCCACGTTCACTGAACCAACACCTGTTGTCTTCTTCATAGAACCATCCTCTCTAATGACGATACCAGCCGGGTTGTTCCTGTTAATAGCATCACCATCATCAACCATTTTTCCTTTTCCCTTATCCACATACCTCTTCACCAGCTTTTTATTCTTCCTGAATTCAGCATCAACATCACCCACAACCTTTCTTTTCAAGTGTATCCTTCTCTCCCTAGTTGAAGTACTAGTCCTAAAGGAGTTGAAGTAATAGTCCTAAAAGGAGTTGAAGTACTAGAGCACCGTAAGCTAGCATCTTCTTCTACCCATCCAACAACCTCCCACCTTCACCCTCTAAATCAATGTTTTTTAAATAGTATTCAAATAACCTTTGTTTTTAGTGAGCAACAAACAAATCTAAAAAACCATCTCGACAACCTAGTTCAAACATTGTATGCACATCATTGTCTGTGTGAATCAACTTCAAACCTTCTTCTAATGATTTGCCAGGCAAACAAAAGAACAGTGCCCATTTTTCTCCCCTAATGCGTGATAACATATGATCCAGACCAATACTAAAGATATGTATATCAGAGACAAAGGCACAAAGTCTAGAAATATTCCATTGTACATACCTCAATGGAGCAAATTCAAAGAATCCATTATTGTGCATGCTGAACACAATTTCACCCTGATAAGCAATTAAACCTGCCACCGTTTAAATTCAAATGTCAATAGTCAATTAAAGTAACACGCTATTCACATTTATCGTTTTAATTCAAGCATCAAGCCTAAAGAGCTACTACAGCTGCTACAACAAATTCCTAGCTACTACAATGCTAAAATCAATGCAACAGCAGTCAATGAAACAATTATGCAGACAAGTGCAGACTCAAGTATGCAGGCTCAAGTGAAACAATTTAATGCAGTGTTGTATATCTCACCACATTGTACAAGACATCAATCCTATTTACTGAAGATGCAAACCTATTGATTATGTATCTTTTGTAGTTATAGTTTAGCAAAAAAGTCAATGTGACAACTTGCTTAGTATAGTATTACAACTGCTATGACAAACACTTCTACATTTCCATTCTAACGACCTACTTAGATCCATAATACTCTGTTTATCCTAAAGCAATCAGGGCACTCAGTCATGCCACTCAATATCAGCATATAACAGTCTATCAAAAAGATCGTAGCATCCAACACAAGCAAATTAAAAATGACACATAAATGAAGTATAATACATTAACATACCCTCCCTCTTCCTGCCACTCCCAACAGGCCTTCCCCTCTTCCTTTTTTGTGTTATTGTACTCGGATTATCACTCCCCTCCCTCTTCCTCCCACTCCCAACATGCCTTCCCCTCTTCTTTTTTGGTGACATTGTACTCGGATTATGGATTGGTACAGAAAAAATTACTTTTTTCTGGGTCTTCCCCTACCTCTTTTTGTCTCTGCAACTACCTCATTTTCTGTTCCGCTACCACTTCCAAGGGTAGGAATAGATATCGCACCACTACTACCCGTATTTGGTTCGTTGTAAGTTTTGTTCCACTTCTGTCATCTCCTTCCCTATGTTCTTATACTAACCATACTTGGCAATTACTTCATCACCAAATCAAGCCATAACTTCCTCAAAGACGTCATCATTTAATAAAACTTTTCCCCACGACTTTTTCGATGATTCCTCCCCACAATCAACAACGACTTTCTCTTGTCATTATTTGCCATAGCTGGGTTTGGTTGTGTCGATTTTTGGTTTTTTCAAAGCTAGGGTTTGACTATTGATTATTGATTTGAAAGTATGTTAAATGAAGTTAATTTATTTCTGGTTGTGCCGATTTAATGTTTTCTGTAAAAGCCTACTCTAGTTGATTTAATGACGTTAAGTTATCTTTGCAAATATTGTCCTTAAAGTATAATTGGCGAGAGAGACTAAGACGAGTGAAATGACAATAATGCCCTCAGTGACGAGGCACTTAACGAGAAACATAACGAAGGTTAGCAGAAAGTAGCTCTCGGTGGCTTTTTTGCAAAAATATGGAACATTAATGTCGTTTTTTTAATACTTTTTGTCTCGGTGTATTTTTTGCGCATTTGAACTACTTTAAAGACCATTTTTGCAATTTATCCTTAATATAAAGAATTTGAGGGAACATGTACCTTTGTCATTTTTTATTTTATTTTTATTTTTTTGTTTCGTAATCTTTGGTGTGTATCATTCGCTGAAATCTATATGCTCATATGTATGGCTGTCGTTCTACTTTATATCAATCTTTCCAAATAGTTTTTGAATGAATACCCAATTTTTTGTAAGATCAAAATGGCGTCTTCATCTTCACTCATGCCAAAACCAAGATCAGGATGGACATATGATGTCTACCTAAGCTTCAGAGGTGAAGACACCCGAAACACTTTTGTAGATCATATTTATGCAGCTCTCGTTCAGAGAGGAATACATACGTTCAAAGACAACGTGATGCTTGTTGCAGGGAAACCTATCACTCAAGAACTTGTTAAAGCCATACAAAAATTGAGGTTTGCAGTAGTTGTATTTTCCAAAAACAATGCAAACTCTTCATGGTGTTTGGAGGAGCTGGTCAAAATTATGGAATGTCAGGATCAGATAGGACATAAGGTGTTGCCGGTGTTTTATCATGTCGATCCATCTGATGTACGCCAACAGAATGGAAGCTTTGCAACTGCTTTTCAAGAACATGAAAACAAGTTGAGGGAAGCTTTAACTACAAATGCCAATTTATCTAACGTACATGGACAGAAACGAGACTTTGCAACGGCAATTGAGCCTGTCACACCCCCAAATTACATGTTTTGCAGCGGAATGGAATTCCTGGGGATTGACTGTCATAGCATCACAGTTACAGATATATTGAACGACCTAAAGTGTCGTTTGGAAAATACATCGTTTGATTTAATAAAATAATCAGAGTTTACAAAGTGTAGGTCCCAAATGAAAATCAACTTGTGCGGAAATGAATTTGTTACAATCCAAACGATGTTTTAAAATGCATAAATCCCATGTGTGACGCGTCGTCACCACGACTCTATGATAAGTCCACATGCATGCCATGAAGTGAATGCCTTAGATACCTGAGATAAAACATGCTAAAAAGTGTCAACACAAAGGTTGAGTGAGTTCATAGAGTTTGAGTTGAAATGTAAAGCCTTTCAAAATCGTTTATGTAGCAAAGGCATTGTAAATTCAATCAGTTCCAAGTTCCGCCCATACAAAACTTGCAACCTGTGTGTTCACAACCCACTGCCAAAATATGTATAGTTTATGTTCAAACACATGATGTCAAAGGAATTCACAATAGTAACTAACTCGACGTAGAACAATAACACATAATCAATAGCACATGACTTAATGTATCAATAGTCAACTGACATAGAACTTTATACGACGTAGAACTATAGCACATAATCAATAGAACATGACTCAATGTATCAGTAGTCAACTGACATAGAACTTTATACGACGTAGAACTATACCAAGACATTTAGTTCAATGATTATACCAAGACATTTAGTTCAATGATTATCCCAAGACATTTAGCTCAATGATTATCCCAAGACATTTAGCTCAATGATTATACCAAGACATTTAGCTCCGTGATTTATGATATAGAATATGACTAAACATTCAGTTCATATAAACATATAGTTGCAAATAATCATGAATGTCATAAAAGTTGATGAGCATGTATCTCCCCCAAAAGTAGTATAAAAACAATTGAAAATGGGGCTATGGAACTCACCTGTTGCAATGATTATGATGACAAAAGTGGATTGATGAGTGCTTATTCACTCATCATTTTTGGTCAAATCTGAGCTGCAAAACATCTAAAAACACTCCGAAATGCATCAAAATACTGAAAATATCTCAAAATTGTGTTTTATATGTTTCAGATGCAAAATTATTGAAAACAAATGAAAAACGAACAAAGTTTGCATAATTGGCAGTTTCAGTCCCCCAACTTTTAAAAATGGCAACTTTAGTCCCTGGAATTTCAAAGAATGACAGAATTCACCCCTGGACATTTTAAATTATAAAATAAACATTTTTAGTCATTTGGTAATTCTTACTTGTCAAAATTGGTCATTTTGAGAATTTTTGGAAAATTACAATTTCAGTCCTTCAAGTTTCGCAATTTGGCAGATTCAGTCCTTGCATTATTTGAGATTGTCGAATTTAGGCCCTTGGATTATACTCATCAGAAATTACGCGAGTGGTCCCTGAATTTTTAGTCTTGGCAGTTTTAATCCCTAAGGTCTCATATGGGTTCAATCCAAGTCCAAATAACCATCCCAAGGCCCAAAATAAACAACCTGATCCTAGTCCAAACCCGGTCAACCCAACCCTTTAACCCAGTCAACATATATACACCCAA
Organism: Chrysanthemum makinoi; assembly: GCA_910596185.1. NCBI lineage: Eukaryota > Viridiplantae > Streptophyta > Magnoliopsida > Asterales > Asteraceae > Chrysanthemum > Chrysanthemum makinoi. Next base: position 2,344,241 of record OU343218.1, on the reverse strand, counting down.
TCCCCTGTCTTCTCCACTTCCCGCCCAAACCATAACCCAGAACCCTAGATACCTTTTCTCTGCTTCCCAAACACTCCACCTCCAAACTCTCTATTACCCAGCTTCATCAAAACCCAAAACCACCCTTAATCCTCTTTACCCAGTTAAACCCTAATCCCAAACCCACTATCCCTTTTTCCCACTGCCACCTTGGCAATCCTAGACAACAAATACATTGGATGGCTGTGATGATAAGTAGAAGGCACCAAGTCCAAATCAATGGCTCTGATCATTTCAAAAGAAGCACAAGAGAAGGTTTTGGCTTGTATTCTCTCACAAAGAAAACACAACTTCAGAAAAGTTGAAGACTTAAGTACCTTTTTCTTTTGTATAAATAGAAGCAGTTAGGATCATTGTAATTTTGTCTAGAGTTCTTGTTCTAGTCCAACCTTTAATATTCTGTCATTGTTAGTTTTAATATGTTTAATTAAAAGTTCAAATTTCCGTTTTTAATGTTTTGTAATTTTCAGTTTTGATTAATGAAATTTCAGTTTCCTGCATTGTTCATTTGAGTTTATTGTTTGATTATTGATCCAAGTTCATGAGATTTTACCTGTTTCAAAGCGGTTGTCACATCTTTAAATGGTTACGAGAACCTTTGTTTTACCACAAATTCTAAGTTCTTTTACCCAAATTCTCGATTCCGTCACCTAAAGTAGTGTTTGGCATAATGGTGTCTTATTAGTTTTGGTATTATTGTGAACTTTAATCAGCTTCAATTCAGTCATAAAGATAGTTTTTTAGAATTTTCTTAGCTTTTCCAAATTGCCTTCTTTGTTCTAAAGTAGTTTTCAAAATTTCCATTTCCTTAACAAATTTGCAAGCTTTTGTGGAGTGATTTGTTAAAAGGATGTTATGAGTTGTCGAATTTGTCTAAAATGGTCTTAGAGTTGTGTTCTTAAGTTGTGGTATAGATTCGTAAGTAAATTTTTTGTGTTCTGTCTTAACTGTCCATTTCATTTTTTTTTCTTACTGTTTCAGAAACAGCAACTTTTTTAGTTTCATATAAGCTCTAATTTGTCCAAATTTTGGTTTGCCAAGCTCTCATGTTGGTGTGCTATGCTGTTTTGATAGATTTAGGGATTGGATTTCAGTTTTACTAGCTTATTTATAAGCTAGAAAATGCCCCACAGGTGCTGTTGTGGACTGCAGTCCAACAGCAGACCAACCATAGTTTAAGTGCTTTTTATGCTTTCCCTCTAGCTTATTTAAGTTGTTTGTTGCTCAATTAGTATATTTAGATTAATTTAGAACATTGTTAGCTTATTGGTGCTTAATGGTAGTCTTACATTACTTATATTTCCATTTTATTTAAGCTTAGGATTCCCCTAGTTAGAGCTAATTGCCAACTGTTTTCCCTTTTTTTCTTTGCTTATTTGCAGCTCATATATGCACATTTTAGCTTAATTGCTATTGCTTTATGCTTATGTACCATTTCCCAACTGCTTTTTGTGCTTATTAAAGCTTGTTAGACAATAAAAGTGGCAAAAGGGTGTTTGTTTCTGTTCTGTTCATGACTGTCAGCAATAAGCTGTGCAAACAGCTTATTGAGTGGATTTTATAAGAAAAATTTTCACAAAAAGTACTTATTCGATTGCATCTTTAAGCTTTGAAAAGGAAAAAAATAAGTTCAAAAAAACGTGGAGGACAGGAATCGAACCTGTGACCTCCTGCACCAAGCCCACGCACACAACACATCCACTCACAACCAACTCGCCCTTGGGTCTTTTGCGTTTATATTTGCACGCTTATTGTATTTAACCAGTTTTTTGAATCTTTAGCTTATTAACATTTTTTGCTTTTTAAACTGCTTATTCCCTTAAGTAGTGGTAGGTTTTTATATTTTTCTTAGTTTTAGTATCATGTAAGGTATTTTCTGTAATTTTTGTAGAATTTTCTTAAAATGTTTAGTATTTTTAATAATTAATTTAGTTTAAAATAGTTTTTAATTCGTAGAAAATAAAATAAAAGTCGAAAAAATACCCGGGTTTTTCCTAAAATTATTATTAGTCGTCTAGAATGTAGGAAAATTGTTTTTACACTCATAGGATGTAAATTTCATCTTTTTCACTTTCGGGGCTCGGTGAGTTCCCGGTTTTTAGCGTTTTTGCATTTTAGCACCCTAGGATGTAATTTAGCGTTGTTTTATTGTTTCTTAGGCTTAGTCGTAGTTTATTTAGTGTTTTCTTTGTTTTACATGCTTTATTTTCATTTCCGTTCTTTATTTTGTAGAATACATAATCAAAATCCAAAAATCTTTAAAACTAATTCAAGTCCTTGTCCCAAAACTCACGACACCGTCAATTTCACACCTCGTTGGGACACGACCCGGGGAAATCACTTTCCCGGTATCACTTTTATCACATTCGTGAGATTCGGCACGTTAACCCTTTTCCTAAAAGGTTGATTTGTCGGGTTTTACGATTAATTTGATATATTGATATTGTGTTTGTTTTCACCACTCACTCACAACGAATCAAATTTTGGCGCCGCTGCCGGGGAGGTGTGTTGCGACAATATCGTGAAGTTTTTGCGATTAGTGACTTGAAGAACCTTCCTCGTGAAGTTACCGTTTTGTTTTTGTACATATTTCTTTTATAAAAACCCAAAAAAAGATTTTCCCTTTTCAAATTTTTTTTCCTTTTATGTTTTCTATTTATAAAAACCCAAAAATAATCGTCTTTATCCTCTAACCCGATGATTCTTTTCTTTTACCCTCTATCCGTTTAATTCTTCGTTATGTCTTCGTCTTACCAATATGGTTGTAAATGGTGTGGGGGACCTCCAAATTGCCTCGGTTGTAGGTTTGTCTATGAACAAAATCCCACTCCGTACAATGAACCATCAAATTTCTTTAACCAACCCCCACACCATGAGATGGAGAAATATTCTTGTGAGTATCGTGGAGGTCCTCACCGAGTTTTTGAGTGTCAAGCGGGAGCATGCTTGTCTATGAGCAAGGTCCATGTAACAATCAAAATTTTGGTTATGACCAATATCCATATAATTCACCAGTCCAGACTCAACAGTTTTTTCAGTTGTGAGTCTGTGGAGGTCCCCACTTCACTCGATTGTCAAATAGGGAATCCATTTCCTTGTAACAATCATGACTCTTACAGGTTTGAAAATTTCCAACCTCCACACAGACCATACGGTTCAAACTCCACCGAGCGTTGCCTAAAGAAATTTCCCAAGATTTTGAAACCGCAATGAAAACACTTGATGATATGATTCGTAACTTTAAGAATCAAGTGAGTGGTGAAAAGACCATGGGAGAATTGCTAGCCGAAGAACGAGAGGCCCGCAAATCTAGGGAAGAATTATCAGTCCTAGAGCAAGCTCTAACAGCTCCCAATTTCTTAAGGCATCTATGTATGATGATGACGAGGAGAGTTTTTATCCTTTTAAAGATAATATTTCTCAACTCCCTCAGTATGTTGTTATCACACCCGATATTCCCACTCACTCTCTCGAACATGGGGACGAGCTTCTTGACCGTTCACGAAAAGGAATCGGACGAATTCATAAAGTCTAGTGATGAGAACCTTGTCCCAATCCCGAGAGAGTCACAGGGAATTTCTGATCATATGTGTGATTCTTCTTCCCCTCTTGAGTGTTCAAACGATCGATTTGAGACTTTCTCCGATGGTAGCGAAGATTGTGCTTCTTATGGAAACATTGAGTATGTTGAGGCATCACTTCCACAGTCTGATGCTGATCATCTTCTTGAGGAGTTCACCGATGACCTCACTCACATTAACCCACTTTCATCGGAAAGTGATGATAGTCTCTTTGATTTCAAAGCCGATCTGGGAGAGACTGAAAGTCTCCTTGATAATGATCATTCACTCACTTCTTATCCCAACAGTCCAATAGAGAATGTTGATCACTTTGTTCCTGAAACATTCAAAGCTACTTTCACCAATCCTCTATTTGAATTCGACTCTGAATTCACTTTAATTTCTGAGAATCCACTCTTTGATACTCAGATTGAGGATAGTAATGAGTCCACAATGGAACAAGAGTTCACAAATTCACATCATGTGAATGATTCTCTTCATGAGGAGTTCGCCGGTGAACTCACTCATATCATGACTCCACCGGAGTATGATCGCTTGGATGGCAAAAATCATGATCGCGGGGAAAAGTTCTCAATCATGAGAGTTTGTATTTCTATGACAAATTTTCCAAACCTCCCTCCCGAGATCTTTGTCCAAACCAAAGAGCTCAACCGATAAAATCCAAACGAGTGCAAATCGCACTTGATCCCGAGGAAGAAGATCTTATCATGATCGTCATCATAATTTTCCTTCTTTTCTTCACCTACCTGGTGACTTCCTCTCTTCTTCACTCGTTCGGAGTTGAGGACACTATCTTTGACCGGCATTTTCATTTATTTGTAAGGCGGATCTCTCTATCTCATCGGTGGAACTTTCGTACTTCAATGTTTATTCAAACATCTTGAATGAAAGTCCGATGGAGATTGTCTCTTCCACTTACTTCCCCATGAACCAATTAATTCGGGGTCGAGTCAAGCTAGCGACTCGGTAAACAAAAACAGTAGCACACTATATGGGTTTTCACCCATATTTCTGATTTCTTTCTACTTTCTACCACCCTAGTGTGGGGGAGTTGCCCCCCGCTATTGTATATAAGTTTTCAAAAAAAAAAAAAAAATAAAAAAATAAATAATAATAATAATAATGGCCGTAGTATTTCCCTTTTACGTTCTATGTTTCGGCATAACCGCCGGTACTTTGAATATTGAGGGCAATATTCATTTATAGTGTGGGGGGGAATTCTCACGAATTTTATCATGTAATTATACCGCCCAATTCCCCCATTTTTGGCCAAAATTTTTTTTTATGGTTATCAGTCCGCCATGTCTAATAAACAAAAGGATTGGCTAATCCAGGAGCAAACGGCTCTTGGTAAAGATTTATCAAATCCGTTGGCGGCTTGCAATTTGCCCAAAATTGTATGGTATTCAACTCACCATATCTTTAATTAGTGAAGAGTTGGCTAGCCCGCAAGTTTATGGCTTGTGGTAAAGGCAGTTGGAAAACCATAATTGGTAATCGACTCACCAAAGATAATATTGATAATTTATCTAAGAGTTGGCTAGTCCATAAGCAAACGGCTTCTGGTAAAGACAAATCAAAACCGTTGAAAGTGGTGGTTTGCTCAAAATCACATGGTTATCTGGCAGTACCATAGTTCTTACTTGAACTAAAACATTTGGCTACTCCATAAGTAATGGCTTTTGGTAAAGAGACTCAAATCCATTAAGTTTTCTCAAAAGATTGCTAGGGACTAGCAATGTTTTAGTGTGGGGAATTTGATGAGTGCTTATTCACTCATCATTTTTGGTCAAATCTGGAATGCAAAACATCTAAAAACACTCGAAATGCATCAAAATACCGAAAATATCTCAAAATTGTGTTTTATATGTTTCAGATGCAAAATTATTGAAAACAAATGAAAACGAACAAAGTTTGCATAATTGGCGGTTTCGGTCCCCAACTTTTAAAATGGCAACTTTAGTCCCTGAATTTCAAAGAATGATGAGAATTCACCCTGGACATTTTAAATTGGAAAATAAACATTTTTAGTCATTTGGTAATTCTTACTTGTCAAAATTGGTCATTTTGAGAATTTTTGGAAAATTACAATTTCAGTCCTTCAAGTTTCGCAATTTGTAGATTCAGTCCTTGCATTATTTGAGATTGTCGAATTTAGGCCCTTGGATTATACTCATCAGAAATTACGCGAGTGGTCCCTGAATTTTTAGTCTTGGCGCTTTTAATCCCTAAGGTCTCATATGGGTTCAATCCAAGTCCAAATAACCATCCCAAGGCCCAAAATAAACAACCTGATCCTAGTCTAAACCCGGTCAACCCAACCCTTTAACCCAGTCAACATATATACACCCAATCCCTGCCTTTCTCCACTTCCCAAACCATAACCGTAACCCTAGATACCTTTCTGCTGCTTCCCAAACACTCCACCTCCAAACTCTCTATTACCCAGGCTTCATCAAAACCCAAACCACCCTTAATCCTCTTTACCCGATTTAAACCCTAATCCCAAACCCACTATCCCTTTTTCCCACGCAGCCACCTTGGCAATCCTAGACAACAAATACATTGGATGGCTGTGATGATAAGTAGAAGGCACCAAGTCCAAATCAATGGCTCTGATCATTTCAAAAGAAGCACAAGAGAAGGTTTTGGCTTGTATTCTCTCACAAAGAAAACACAACTTCAGAAAAGTTGAAGACTTAAGTACCTTTTTCTTTTGTATAAATAGAAGCAGTTAGGATCATTGTAATTTTGTCTAGAGTTCTTGTTCTAGTCCAACCTTTAATATTCTGTCATTGTTAGTTTTAATATGTTTAATTAAAAGTTCAAATTTCCGTTTTTAATGTTTTGTAATTTTCAGTTTTGATTAATGAAATTTCAGTTTCCTGCATTGTTCATTTGAGTTTATTGTTTGATTATTGATCCAAGTTCATGAGATTTTACCTGTTTCAAAGCGGTTGTCACATCTTTAAATGGTTACGAGAACCTTTGTTTTACCACAAATTCTAAGTTCTTTTACCCAAATTCTCGATTCTGTCACCTAAAGTAGTGTTTGGCATAATGGTGTCTTATTAGTTTTGGTATTATTGTGAACTTTAATCGCACTTCAATTCACCATAAAGATAGTTTTTTAGAATTTTCTTAGCTTTTCCAAATTGCCTTCTTTGTTCTAAAGTAGTTTTCAAAATTTCCATTTCCTTAACAAATTTGCAAGCTTTTGTGGAGTGATTTGTTAAAAGGATGTTATGAGTTGTCGAATTTGTCTAAAATGGTCTTAGAGTTGTGTTCTTAAGTTGTGGTATAGATTCGTAAGTAAATTTTTTGTGTTCTGTCTTAACTGTCCATTTCATTTTTTTTTCTTACTGTTTCAGAAACAGCAACTTTTTTAGTTTCATATAAGCTCTAATTTGTCCAAATTTTGGTTTGCCAAGCTCTCATGTTGGTGTGCTATGCTGTTTTGATAGATTTAGGGATTGGATTTCAGTTTTACTAGCTTATTTATAAGCTAGAAAATGCCCCAGTCTGTGTGTCAAGTATGGATCAATCCAAACGTGAACCAACCATAGTTTAAGTGCTTTTTATGCTTTCCCTCTAGCTTATTTAAGTTGTTTGTTGCTCAATTAGTATATTTAGATTAATTTAGAACATTGTTAGCTTATTGGTGCTTAATGGTAGTCTTACATTACTTATATTTCCATTTTATTTAAGCTTAGGATTCCCCTAGTTAGAGCTAATTGCCAACCTGCTTTTCCCTTTTTTCTTTGCTTATTTGCACTCATATGCACATTTTAGCTTAATTGCTATTGCTTTATGCTTATGTACCATTTCCCAACTGCTTTTTGTGCTTATTAAAGCTTGTTAGACAATAAAAGTGGCAAAAAGGGTGTTTGTTTACTTCATTCATGATCGTGCCGTAATAAGGTAAGCAAGCTTATTGAGTGGATTTTATAAGAAAAATTTTCACAAAAAGTACTTATTCGATTGCATCTTTAAGCTTTGAAAAGGAAAAAAATAAGTTCAAAAAAACGTGGAGGACAGGAATCGAACCTCGTGACCTCACTGCACCAAGCCCACGCACACAACACATCCACTCACAACCAACTCGCCCTTGGGTCTTTTATGCTTATATTTGCACGCTTATTGTATTTAACCAGTTTTTGAATCTTTAGCTTATTAACATTTTTTGCTTTTTAAACTGCTTATTCCCTTAAGTAGTGGTAGGTTTTTATATTTTTCTTAGATTTAGTATCATGTAAGGTATTTTCTGTAATTTTTGTAGATTTTTCTGAAAATTTTTAATATTTTTAATAATTAATTTAGTTAAATCTAGTTTTAATTCGTAGAAAATAAAATAAAAGTCGAAAAAAGAGAGAAAAAATACCCGGGTTTTCCTAAAATTATTATTAGTCGTCTAGAATGTAGGAAAATTGTTTTTACACTCATAGGATGTAAATTTCATCTTTTTCACTTTCGGGGCTCGGTGAGTTCTTTTAAGCGCTTTTGCATTTTAGCACCCTAGGATGTAATTTAGCGTTGTTTTATTGTTTCTTAGGCTTAGTCGTAGTTTATTTAGTGTTTTCTTTGTTTTACATGCTTTATTTTCATTTCCGTTCTTTATTTTGTAGAATACATAATCAAAATCCAAAAATCTTTAAAACTAATTCAAGTCCTTGTCCCAAAACTCACGACACCGTCAATTTCACACCTCGTTGGGACACGACCCGGGGAAATCACTTTCCCGGTATCACTTTTATCACATTCGTGAGATTCGGCACGTTAACCCTTTTCCTAAAAGGTTGATTTGTCGGGTTTTACGATTAATTTGATATATTGATATTGTGTTTGTTTTCACCACTCACTCACAACGAATCATGGATACACCGAAATGTAGCGTGAATCTCTAAACTTGACCTATTATGAATGATATGATACATAATAAGTTATGATGTAATGTTATGCTTGCAATTCGGATGATATCTATACCACTTGTGAATTTATGAAAATAACACTTATCGTCGAAAAAATAATCTTATAACGTCTTGACCATTTTTAAATTACTCCACATGTATTTACGTTGAAATGATATCCGACGATAATCATTTAATGATTTATTATGAAATTATAACTTTTTGTCGTAAAATAATGTCGTTGAAATTTTCATGAAAGTGACTAAATGGCCTCGAAAAGCTAGTGGTAAAATGGTGCACGTCGAGCGTTAGGAAACGATCTCAACGGTTTTGGGAAGCTTGTATCATTATCTCAAAGTTTTAGTGTTTAAGTTTCCATCCTAGAGGTCTCGATCATGGAGATAAATATAGGTTAAGTATGGTACTTTTGTCCAAGATATTGTTTAAGAATGGTTTTCGGCAAAATTTTAAGTGACCGTATATTATTCATTACAACTCCGCTTGACGAACGGTTGGACATTTTGGAAAATAGGCTAGGTGAACTTGCTTTTACTAGAAGACATCATGTTATAAAAAGTACTACATCCATGTTAAAAACGACCCTCAACATGGTCACTTTGTTGGCCTTAATGTTTGCCTAATAGAAACATATAATTGTACTTATAATAAAAGTTACGGCAACTTGTTTAAAATGTGAATAACTTTGTCGTTATAAGTCCGTTTTCTACGTTTTATATGTCCTCGGAATCGTAATAATATATACTAATATATTTTTGATAAGTCGACACAATTTATAACGCCTAAGCCTCATTTTTGACTTGTAAAAAGTCGAGACAGCATGCTGAATTTTCTGAAACAAATAGTTTTCGTCGTCAAATTTCAAAAATTCATAACTTCTTCGTTATAGCTCCGTTTTAACCCATTCAAGCGGCCACGTTTTCGTTTTAAAGTATATTTTCCAAATATCTAGCCCAAAATATTTTGCTTACTGTCAAAAATTCCAGATTTCACAATTTTGATCAGACCCTTAATTAGACTTGTCGAAATAAGTTTTTCTCCCGCCAAACCTATTCTAACCAATTCAAAACAACTCCGAAGCTATTCTAATCCTACCATACACCTTCTTAGGGTGTCATGGGTTCCTAGACATCACCAAGAGTGATATATAACAAGGAGTAATTATAGGATGACATAAATATATATATAACTCTTAAAAACATGTAAAAGTGGTATAAACATCCATGAGACTTGCATGTTCTCTCAAATATGATGAAATGAAAATAACAATGAATATGAAATATGATGATGAATATGGATGCTTACTAGTAAACTTGATGAGGTTATAAGAACAAAGGATTTTTCCTAATCACCCAAGGTTTTTATTGCAAAACCTTAATCAAGAGTGATACTAGAGTGAATAAATCTTGTCTAGAAAATTTTATGATGATCCTTCATTGGTCCTTTGGTGTGGCCGGTTTCAAGAGGAAGAGAGGAAGAGAGAAATGATTTGGTTTTCACCTTGATATTTTATGAGTGTATGTGTTATGTGAAGAGTAGAATACATTAAACTTAGAAGATATTTAGGCAACACAAATGACTCACCCCCTAACTCGGCCAAGGGGGTGTTAGTCATCCTTGGATACTTTTTTTTTTATAATTTGTTTAAGTGTAGTTTAGTGTAAGTTACTTGAAGATATGTGGTAAGTTGAATACACATTTGAGTATTTATGGTAGCGTTAGATAAAAATAACTTTTAACGGGTCAAGATAAAATATATTGAGGTCATAAAAATTATAAAAATACATTTCTTACAAAATTTGAGTGAAATAATAATTATCGTGTATTATTTAACAAAACCGTCGTAATTATATAAATATAACAATTTATATACGAAATAAATTGAAAACATCGGGTAAATTAATAATATAATTTTTATAGTCTTAAAATGAGTATAAAAATATATTAGGAATATTTTTGGAAGTGTCGGATCAAATGTTTCAAAATAATGTTTACGCGATAGCGTTTATTTAATAGGAAAATAAACGTTTAATGAAAAATGCAAAACCGTTCATAAACTAATATGATGATAATGATGTGATGACATGTAGATATATGAATTGTCCTTTATGATTATATATCAATTCACAGCTAAACCATTACGGTTACGTGAATTTGATGCTCGTAAACTTAGTTTACGATAAATGATAAATGATGAAGCATGAATAATGTTTTGAAATATGACCTGAAAATGCGAGTTGTCACATTCGCAACCAAAAGGAATTCATCCCTGAATTCAGTTCGTGTTTGTCTATCTAATTTTTGTTTGTGATGAATAACGAGGAGAGAAGACATGAAGAGATGTCATTACGGTTATCGATGATTTAGAGCGTACAAAACATCATAGTAAAGAAAATATTGGATGAATCTCCTATGAATAACACTTTGACTTGGAATATGTAAAACCACCTTGCACTAAGACTTATAAATAACTGCTCCCAACATAACATGATCCCTCCAGAATTAGACATAGTTAGCTAGGTTATGTATAATTAAGGCGATATCCCTCCGATTAGACATAGTTAGCTAGGCTATGTATAATTAAGGAACGATAATGTGACGTTGGGTTTAGTTGTTATAACTCTCGATGTTTACAGAGATCTAAACCTTATAAGTGATAACGAATCGAAAGAAAGAAAGTACGCTTAATGAGAATATTTTACAACGAGTGGTTTATCAAAAGTAGTACATCTTAAGTCATAAGATCCCAATACGATGGAAGACATAAACTTAGTACGACATGGTACATAAGGAAAATGAGACTGTTAGTTTCGAACTTCTTGATCTTCCGCATTGTTGAAATCCCGTTGAGCTTCTCCTCCTTCTAACATGTATGCTTTCCCAAGAGCACCTTCAACTTGTTGACCTTGGTTTTGAGGACATTGATTCCGATAGTGTCCTTGCTCCCCGCATCCGTAATATGTAACTATGGTCTTGCCTCTACAATTCCTGGCATGGTGTCCTAGTTTTTGACACTTGTAGCACTTAACAGGGCAAAGACCTGAGTGATGATACTTACATCGATTACATAGTGGGTAGTTTCCAGCATAACCTCGCCTTTATTGATGCAACAACATAAATCATTGGGTTTCTTGCCCTCTATCCGTTGTTGATGATGATTAGTGTTACGGTTTTGGTTGTGCTATCATAACCTCCCGGTCATTTTCCCATTTCCTTTTGTTGTTGCTAATTTGGTTGTGCGGGTTGTTGTTACGGTTATTGTTGATAATGTTTTCCCTTTCACGACTTGAGCCATGAGTTTTGAGTTATCGATAGTTTCTTCAATTGTTTGTGGATCGGAAGAAGTTACATCTCCTTGAATACATTGTGGAAGTCCACCAATGAAATTTTCCAGCATTTCTCATTGTCAAAACCATTGATGGACATAGTGTAGCCAATTCTTGAAACCTCCTAATGTAGGTGTCGATGTCATAACCATACTAACTCATAAAATTCCGTTTCTAATTTCTTCACCTCCGTGCGTGGACAATACTTCTTTGTCAAGAACCTCTTGAATTGATCCCACGTGAGCTTATAAGCATTTTCGATACCAATAGGCGATAATGAATTCCACCATGACATTGCGCCATCTAAGAGTGTACCGATGGCTTAACTTTACCTTGTAGTCATCTGGGCAATTGCATAAAAGAAACAAAGACTCCATCTTCTCAAACCATCGAACCATAGCGGGCTCCTCTTGCCTTTCAACTTTGTGGGATCACAGTTCTTAAAGTCCTTGTATGTACAATTTCAACTCAGACCCTCCTGCAGCTCTATAGCAAGTAGCAAGTCTAGCGCTTCGCAGCCGTAGCCTCAAGAAAGCATCACCTACCGTTGCTCGTTCTTTCCTTAGTTCCTCGGCTATACTATCCTCTATATACCTTTGGATAGCAAGGGTGTCATTTAAGTGCGGCTTTCTTGTGCCATAACTCTTCAAAATAAGAGGAAAGGTGAGACGTAGCAAAGTCCTATGTTAAGAATAAGCGTTCTAAAGAGATGTGATGTGAAGTGATAAGTTTGAGGTTACTTTTCAAAATAATCGACGGGTTCCCAAAAGATGGGTTATGAGGTGTCGTAATTGCTTCAAATGTATGATGGTCTAGTGACTTAATGCGTGAATAACGTGTAACTCGACATGTTAGTGGTGGAACAAAGGAGTGAGAGTGACTTCGCCGTACGTAAAGGTTTATCTCGGCATTCAACGTTATCGGTGATGAATCAACTGATGTAAAAATTGCGATAAGGAATGACAAAGCATTCTCCACATTGGAGTAGGAGGAAATGATAATGGGATGGGTATTTAAAGGCATCTATGTGACAATCGATTTGAAATGAAAGTAAATAACTCGAAAAATGTACGTATAAACCGCATGTAAAGTGAGCATGCATTTATGATGAAATGATAAGATGCTATGATGATGTAGTTATAGTCTAGGGTCAATGATACAACTTAGTTCTCTATAATCTGAAGCTCGATACCAATCTGTCACACCCCAAATTACATTTTTGCAGTGGAATGGAATTCACGGGGATTGACCGTCATAGCATCACTGATTCAGATATATTGAACGACCTAAAGTGTCGTTTGGAAAATACATCGCTTGATTTAATAAAATAATCAGAGTTTACAAAGTGTAGGTCCCAAATGAAAATCAACTTGTGCGGAAATAAATTTGTTACAATCCAAACGATGTTTTAAAATGCATAAATCCCATGTGTGACGCGTCGTCACCACGACTCTATGATAAGTCCACATGCATGCCATGAAGTGAATGCCTTAGATACCTGAGATAAAACATGCTAAAAAGTGTCAACACAAAGGTTGAGTGAGTTCATAGAGTTTGAGTTAAAATGTAAAGCCTTTCAAAATCGTTTATGTAGCAAAGGCATTGTAAATTCACTCAGCCCAAGTTCCCCATACAAAACTTGCAACCTGTGTGTTCACAACCCACTGCCAAAATATGTATAGTTGATGTTCAAACACATGATGTTAAAGGAATTCACAATAGTAACTAACTCGACGTAGAACAATAACACATAATCAATAGCACATGACTTAATGTATCAGAGTCAATCGACATAGAACTTTATACGACGTAGAACTATAGCACATAATCAATAGAACATGACTCAATGTATCAGTAGTCAACTGACATAGAACTTTATACGACGTAGAAGTATACCAAGACATTTAGTTCAATGATTATAACAAGACATTTAGTTCAATGATTATCCCAAGACATTTAGCTCAATGATTATCCCAAGACATTTAGCTCAATGATTATACCAAGACATTTAGCTCCGTGATTTATGATATAGAATATGACTAAACATTCAGTTCAGATAAACATATAGTTGCAAATAATCATGAATGTCATAAAAGTTGATGAGCATGTATCTCCCCCAAAAGTAGTATAAAAACAATTGAAAATTGGGCTATGGAACTTACCTGTTGCAATGATTATGATGACAAAAGTGGATACACCGAAATGTAGCGTGAATCTCTAAACTTGGCCTATTATGAATGATATGATACATAATAAGTTATGATGTAATGTTATGCATGCAATTCGGATGATATCTATACCACTTGTGAATTTATGAAAATAACACTTATCGTCGAAAAAATAATCTTATAACGTCTTGACCATTTTTAAATTACTCCACATGTATATACGCTGAAATGATATCCGACAATAATCATTTAATGATTTATTATGAAATTATAACTTTTTGTCGTAAAATAATGTCGTTGAAATTTTCATGAAAGTGACTAAATGGCCTCGAAAAGCTAGTGGGAAAATGGTGCACGTCGAGCGTTAGGAAACGATCTCAACGGTTTTGGGAAGCTTGTATCATTATCTCAAAGTTTTAGTGTTTAAGTTTCCATCCTAGAGGTCTCGATCATGGAGATAAATATAGGTTAAGTATGGTACTTTTGTCCAAGATATTGTTTAAGAATGGTTTTCGGCAAAATTTTAAGTGACCGTATATTATTCATTACAACTCCGCTTGACGAACGGTTGGACATTTTGGAAAATAGGCTAGGTGAACTTGCTTTTACTAGAAAACATCATGTTATAAAAAGTACTACATCCATGTTAAAAACGACCCTCAACATGGTCACTTTGTTGGCCTTAATGTTTGCCTAATAAAAACATATAATTGTACTTATAATAAAAGTTACGGCAACTTGTTTAAAATGTGAATAACTTTGTCGTTATAAGTCCGTTTTCTACGTTTTATATGTCCTCGGAATCGTAATAATATATACTAATATATTTTTGATAAGTGGACATAATTTATAACGCCTAAGCCTCATTTTTGACTCGTAAAAAGTCGAGACAGCATGCTGAATTTTCTGAAACAAATAGTTTTCGTCGTCAAACTTCAAAAATTCATAACTTCTTCGTTATAGCTCCGTTTTAACCCATTCAAGCGGCCACGTTTTCGTTTTAAAGTATATTTTCCAAATATCTAGCCCAAAATATTTTGCTTACTGTCGAAAATTCCAGATTTCACAATTTTGATCAGACCCTTAATTAGACTTGTCGAAATAAGTTTTTCTCGCGCCAAACCTATTCTAACCAATTCAAAACACCTCCGAAGCTATTCTAATCCTACCATACACCTTCTTATGGTGTCATGGGTTCCTAGACATCACCAAGAGTGATATATAACAAGGAGTAATTATAGGATGACATAAATATATATATAACTCTTAAAAACATGTAAAAGTGGTATAAACATCCATGAGACTTGCATGTTTTCTCAAATATGATGAAATGAAAATAACAATGAATATGAAATATGATGATGAATATGGATGCTTACTAGTAAACTTGATGAGGTTATAAGAACAAAGAATTTTTCCTAATCACCCAAGGTTTTTATTGCAAAACCTTAATCAAGAGTGATACTAGAGTGAATAAATCTTGTCTAGAAAATTTTATGATGATCCTTCATTGGTCCTTTGGTGTGGCCGGTTTCAAGAGGAAGAGAGGAAGAGAGAAATGATTTGGTTTTCACCTTGATATTTTATGAGTGTATGTGTTATGTGAAGAGTAGAATACATTAAACTTAGAAGATATTTAGGCAACACAAATGACTCACCCCCCCCCCCCCTAAGTCGGCCAAGGGGGTGTTAGTCATCCTTGGATACTTTTTTTTTTATAATTTGTTTAAGTGTAGTTTAGTGTAAGTTACTTGAAGATATGTGGTAAGTTGAATACACATTTGAGTATTTAGGATAGCGTTAGATAAAAATAACTTTTAATGGGTCAAGATAAAATATATTGAGGTCATAAAAATTATAAAAATACATTTCTTACAAAATTTGAGTGAAATAATAATTATCGTGTAGTATTTAAGAAACCGTCGTAATTATATAAATATAACAATTTATATACGAAATAAATTGAAAACATCGGGTAAATTAATAATATAATTTTTATAGTTTTAAAATGAGTATAAAAATATATTAGGAATATTTTTGGAAGTGTCGGATCAAATGTTTCAAAATAATGTTTACGCGATAGCGTTTATTTAATAGGAAAATAAACGTTTAATGAAAAATGCAAAACCATTCATAAACTAATATGATATAATGATGTGATGACATGTAGATATATGAATTGTCCTTTATGATTATATATGAATTCACAGCTAAACCATTACGGTTACGTGAATTTGATGCTCGTAAACTTAGTTTACGATAAATGATAAATGATGAAGCATGAATAATGTTTTGAAATATGACCTGAAAATACGAGTTGTCACAATTTGAGCGACATGAGGACAAATTCAAGCAAGAGATGGATAAAGTGAAGAAATGGAGAGAAGCTTTAACTGCAGCTGCCAATTTAACTGGTTATCATGTCTCTGGAATTAGTGGGTTAGTTTTCTTTAATCTGTTGACCATCTGGCAGGGCCGCTCAAGAGTTTGGGAGGCCATAAAGCTAGCTTTTCTCTAGACCTTATAAAAGTCTAAAACACTAAATACATAGATTTTGCTCTACTTTTATATACAAATTATCTTTATAACTTTCTTTGGTCAAATTCCTAAATAAAATGTTGAGATAAAGTGTTATGTTTCTCAAACTTGACTGCCAAAACCATTGCTTTAGCTACTATAGGGTGACTCGAAGGCTCCGTTGTAAAAATCGGCCCAAGCGGCCGATTAATCCCCGCATAATCGCTGATCGCTCACTAAACGCCTTGATTTATCATAATCGTCCTATTTAATCGGTTTGGTCAAAGATCGCTTAAAAATCGGTTTGTATCGGAAAAAAATCGAACCAAAGCGGTCTAATCGGATTAATCAAACAATGTTGCTTAAATATCGGTCAACAAAATCGCTTAAATATCGGACAAAATTGCTTAAAAATCGGTCGACAAACTGATTAATCGGTCAAAGATCGCTTAACAATGGTCAACAAGCCGAGTAATATCTATGTTTGACTTTGAACTTTGAATAATTATGTATTATGTTTATATTTGAACACTTGGAATATTTGAACTTTGATGCACTATGCTTATCTTATACATATAATATAATATAATATCTAAAACAACAATTTTGTGCATAAAAATTTCAATCTGATTAATCCCCGATTAATCCCCGCCTAACCGATTAATCGCTAGGCCCTACCCTACCTCCTCACTAGCGCCTAGCGATTTTTACAACCTTGTCGAAGGTAAAACAATTAAAGTTAAGGGCTTGAAGTCTCTCAATTTTTTAAAATCTTGTATATTTACAAAGTCACTCACATGCTTTTTGCTATTCATGTTTAGAGATCCGATTATGTAGGCTCCAATTAACATATAAATGTTAAACAATAGAAAATTTCTGGCCTCCTTTGTTTTTTACTTTCAATTTTTAAGCCTACGAGTTGTATAAATGTAAAGCCCAAATATACTAAGTATATAAAAGGCCTATTCTTGCATGAAATAAGCAAAGATTAAAAATGTGGTTAAAATACTTTATCAATCACCATTTTAATTAATGAATCGACGTTTGATTTCCACATTCACAACCATACTTTCACTCTATCGCTTTCTCTCATCTCCTCCAATATCATTAATCAATCAAAAGTTGCTTTTAAAGATGCTTTAATTTCCGTCAAAAAAATTGCTAAAGAAGTGAATGTAAAACGAAATTTGGAGAAAAACGAACTCTTTGTAGAGATACAAAGTATGATCATAATGTTGACAATGAAACTATAAAACCGGTGAAGAGACCTTTATAATCGATTATTTCTTAGACATTGTAGTTCAAGCTATTTCATAACTTGAAAGTAAATTTGACCAATTTAGATTGTATATAGTGTATTTTTAGTTTACTATTTAGCATTCATCACTTGATGATAACAAGCTAAAAGATAGTTGTCAGAACCTTGAAAGCAATGGCCGAGCTAGACTTTTTTTTAAGGGAGGGCCAAAAACAAAAATTACATAAAATAGAAGGGCCAGAATGTAACAAATATGCTTGAAAGTTCTTTAAGCCATAACAATTGTTAAGACATTAACGACCTAGATTTATTTTTTGATACTAAATTTGAGAGAAACTATACATATAAAAGATGATACACCGATTGATGTACTTAACTATATTAGTATCTAAACTCTTTCCCTAATGCTCATATGGTTTATAGAATAATGTTAATCATTGTAGTGACAGCTGACTCTCCATAAAGAATTTTTAAAAAATTGAAGTTAATTAACAATTATTTAAGATCAAAAGTGTCACAAAAAGATTTAAGTTATTGGCTCATTTATTGATTGAAATTCTGTAAAACTAATCAAATATTTCACATAAAAAAAAGAAAAAAAATGAAAAGCTAACATAGTAAATTTTATATAAATGATTTTCGGCAAATAACTTGGATAAAAAGGCCTCGTTTTAAAGCTTTGCTTTAGGTCTCGTGAAAGTTGGGCCGCCGTTGCTTATGGTAGCCTGGCTCTAAACCTGTAACCTGATCCGCCCATAATATAACTCACCATAATTTCGGGATCCAAATTGACTATTTTCTTTTTCTCTAACAACCTTGATAAACCTGCCTATTCAGCTGAATAATTAGCATTATTTACTTGCTAATTATACTCTTATATCTACAGGGGCGAATATGGAATTGTCGACAAGATTGTTCAAGAGGTCTCAGCCAACATACAACCTCGTTACAGGGAGAGTAATCTAATCGGTATACAATCTCATATGGATGCATTAAATTCATTGTTGGGCATAGAAGCAACTGAAGAGGTGCGCATTGTAGGGTTATACGGAAGGAAAAAAGCTATAAATGCTTAATGAACTTTATCAAAATAACTCATTGTGCTTTCTGAACTTTTTTTATTGTCATTATACTTAATGTTGTTTCCAGTCGATATCATTATACATAACCGTTTTCATTTTATTCGGTTATTTTCTGTCCGTTTTTATCCGTTTTCGTAAATCGTCCATTTTTATTTTAATCTGTCCGGATAAAAACAGATAAAAACTAATTAAAACCGTTTTTATTATCAATGTCAAAAAGGTTTTTATCCGTTTTTATCTGTTTTTATACGGACATATAATGAAACGGATAAAATTGACGATTTACGAAAACGGATAAAAACGGACAGAAAATAAACGAATAAAATGAAAACGGTTATGTATAATGACAATAAGTGAAGTAGAGAGAGCATAATGAGTTTTTTTGTAAAGTACGTTATGAATTTATAGCTTTTTTCCTTATACAGAATGGGAGGGATCGGTAAGACGACAATTGCCCAAGCTTTGTTTAGAATAATTTCTTATAAGTTTGAGGGTAGTAGCTTTATAAGGGACGTTAGAGAAAATAGTTCCACTAAAACAGATATATGTGCCTTGCAAGAGAAGATTCTGGGAGATATTTTAATGGGACACCACGGGTCCAAGATTCAGGATCCTGAGTCTGGGGCCGACACAATACAAAGTAAATTATTCAATAAAAAGGTCCTTCTTGTTCTTGATGATGTAGATGATGTCAAGAAATTAGAGTTCCTAGCAGCTACACATGACTGGTTTGGTCCAGGAAGTAGAATCATAATAACCACTAGAGACATGCATTTGTTATCAGATACAGATGCTAAGTACAAACCTGACCTTTTACGTATGGACCAGGCTGTTGAGCTCTTCAGTAGGCATGCTTTTTGAGAAAATATACCTCCAGATGGTTACAAGGAGATTTCAGAACGTGCAATACGATATACCGGTCGTCTTCCTCTGGCCTTGAAAGTATTAGGCTCTTTCTTCCGTGGAAGGCAAGCATGTGTGTGGGAAAGTGCGTTAGATAGATTAGCCAAATTACCAAATAATGAGGTTTATAAGACACTAAAGTTAAGTTTTGATGATCTTAATGATTTTGAGCAAAACATATTCCTGGACATTGCATGCTTCTTTAAGGGCAGAGAAGTAAAACATGTAACTCGAATACTTGATAGCTTTTGTTTTCACCCTGCGATTGGGATTAGTGTTCTTATTGAAAAATCTCTTATTACAATTTACAATGGAAGGATCAGAATGCATGATCTTATTCAAGATATGGGTAAGCATATTTGCGGGAACGCCCCAAATAGCAGGCTATGGGATATGGATGTAATGTATGATTTGGTAAAGAAAAACAGGGTAATAAACCTTTGTTTTATAAGCTAATGTGTTTAGAATATCAAGCAAATGTGAACATTGTTGATCTAAATTTTGTTCTTTCTTTCAGGAACTGCAAGTAATTGAAGGCATAGTAGTGATTCAATACCCGAAGCATCGTTTAAATGTTAATATTTTTGAAAGCATGAAGAATCTTCGGCTACTTGATGTTCACGGTGAATTCACTTGTGGTGAACCTACATTTCTCCCTGATGAATTACGATGGCTTAGTTGGAAATATTACCCATTTTTATCTCTGCCAGTAGCGGACATGCATAAGCTTGTTGGGCTTGAAATGAAGTATGGGGATATAGAACGTCTATGGAAAGGACATATGGTATGATATAAGTAGACGAAATAAATTTCTTAGCATCACAGTCAAGTCATGGCTGTCTCTATATATTTTCAATTGATTAAGTTAACAATAATGTTTTAAGTATTTGTATTCATTATTTTTTTGGTAACCCTGATTTAATTTGATCTATTTCGTTTCTGTTAATAGAATATGCCGAATTTGAAATTCATTAACCTTGTGGGAGCACACAGCCTAATAAGGTTTCCAGATGTCTCAGGGGCCCCAAATGTAGAAAGATTGATCCTGTCACATTGTTTTAATTTGGTAGAGGTACATGAGTCTCTTGGATTTCTCAAAAGGCTTATTCACTTGGACATGACTTCGTGCAAGGAACTCAAGTGTCTCCCATCCAGGCTTGAGATGAGTTCTTTGGAAACGCTCATTCTCTCTAGCTGTGAGTCTCTAGAAAGATTTCCAGAATTGTCACCATGTATGGTTAAACTATCTCATATAGATTTGTCCTCTTGCTATGAACTCCTGGAAGATGAAGAAAATGAAAGATACCTTGATAAGATGTTAAAGAAATCTTTCCTTAAGGTCAATAATTTCTCCTTCTCATTCATTTAAATATTGTATATTGATGCTTATGTGACCATTTTGGTTTAATTTTATGTGTTGAATGCAGAAATATGCTGCTGTAGATAGATGTTTTAGTATTTGTGTGCCTGGAAGCATGATTCCAAGCTGGTTCAAAGAACAACAACATGGGTGCACAATAGCATTGAAGTTACATCCCCAATGGCAAACAGAAATAATGGGTTTTGCGATATGTGGTGTATTTAGGTCGAGGCGTCTAGATTATCATCCTACCATGGAATTGAGATATGAAAATCATGGAATTCATGCTCCACTGCCACAATTTGATTCTATAAATACATCATCAGGAACTCGGTACGGAAAATTGTGGATTGCTTATGTACCATTCAGTTTGTTTGAACAACTGAATGATAATGATAAGTATTGGTCTTGCATAATTGAAGGTAATCTTGTCATCAGTCTATCATGTTCTCATAGTCAAAGCGCAACTACAAGATGTGGAGCACAAGTTGTGTACAAAGAAAAAAGGGACTCAGCCCAACAAATTGAACCATCAATCCCTTATTGGAAATGGAAGCTTTCTCCAAGCTATCAAAATACTTTCCGAATTTCCCTTAATTAAAATGTTTAACAAGGACACCAATATGTATGTAAATCGGTGTATAGTGTATGAGAATAGCACTTGATATTTTCAAATGAGAAAAATCCTATTATTTTAATACTGTTGTCGTAGCCACCATTGAGTCCTATTTCCTTTTGATTACTTTCAGTGGCATACAAATTGTATTGGTCAATAATCTTTCTGGTTTTTGTATGGTACTAATTTGTTTAGCAAAGGTTCTCGAGCAATTCGATTCACCAGCATAAGCAATTGAAAATATCGCTTTTAAAAACACTTGAATTTGTTTATTTGAGCAGCCAAGTGAGTGCTTGATAAATGATAATCCAAAGCTCACCACGTGTTGGTGTTTATAGGTGATATAGTCTACAGCTTGCTTTAGCAGCTTTTGCTAAATTCAAATCAATATCGTCTATTGGATTTAGCTAGCCAAAAACATAATATGTTGGGATCACATTGGACAAAACGTGTTACCTATGGGAACGTGTTCTTATGATCATAATCTTTCACGTTGTTAAGCAGTAAGTGAGTAAGGTATATACAAGAGCAGTGAAAAGTACATGCCACAAAAGATGGAAGGTACTTGTTGGATTCCTTTGGATCAACACATTCTGATCTCATCCAACCAATCTTCTGCCTCACATTGTGGTAAACAATTAGATTTCCATGCATTGAGATGTCTGTCATGGAAGCAAAGGAAAGCCATGTCACAAGAGAACACCTACTTACTTTAAGATGTCTCATGTTCACACTTGACTGTTTAAGATTTTGGCAAGATTTCAAGCTCAAATCGCCAATTTACCCATTCCAACCACTACAAGGTATAAATGGATGTGTAAAAAGTGTTTCACGCGATTGTCGTACTTCAGACATTTGAGTCAGGGCGGTTTAGGTGTGCGTTTTCAAGTAATTTATTTACAGACTGACAGATCCATATCAAACAAAAGATGCTAAGTCGGGGATGGTTTAGTAAATTGTAGTTATTGTTTTTCTGAACCACAAAATTGCGTTTGTTTAGTATTCTGTTTTCTAATCAGATGATCATTATCAGTTTTTGCTAAACACTATAACTAATACTGTAATCAACTTACACACAAATCCAACACTGTGGCATACAATTTTTCCTACAGACTAAAACAATCAAAATCTAATTTTACCAAATCTGGACATGAATATTAGCACATTTTCTATACTTTTACCAATTAAGCACAATATGTAAGTTACATCTTTATTGCAAACCAGATTGCACAAAATATCAAGCAAGGACTCACATTTGCTAATAGCAGTTAAGGGATTATACCTCGAAGAACGATATGTGACCCGTCGAGCAAATAGCCATTTGTATGCCACACTTCCTCCAAAATTGAAGAGTCAATACATCTTTTAGATAACAATAAAGACAATAATAATTATACTCTCTTTGTGCTGACACATACTGTAAGTTTCTTTCAGATAAAAACGAGTTTGCCTCACAGACAAATGTCTGATATCTTCGTTAAGGCGATGCTAATGGCTCGGTTGGTTGACCCCCATGGACGGAGCCACGAACAAACATGACCGGGTGCACAATTTTTTTTTAACCCTAGTATAATAGAGTTTAAGATGCTAACTAAATAAGACTAAAAACATATTTTAATGGACCGGGGTCATTTAAGATGCATTTGGGAAAAATCGATGCTTTTTCTAAAAATTAATACTAAATAGAAAAAAACCATAGGTGTCATGGGCACCCATGGGACCCCCTGGCTCCGTCCCTGCCCCCAACCGAGTAGTCGACCGAGTTCCTACCACTAGCCCAACCTTTTTAATGTTTCGGTTTGTCAGCAACCATAACAATTGTGTGTGTTTGTGTGTCTTTTATTATTATTATTATTATTTCTTGGATTAATTTGGGAAGGAAATGAAGCAAAAGAGATGCGTTTTTTATTCTTTCAGTTGGGGTGTTTTTGCAGCAGATGAAGATGAAGAAGAAGATATGTTTTTTTTTTTTTTTTCCTCCTTCCTATCTCACACTTTCACATTGCAGCCCATATTGACATAATGCTTTTGAAAGCCTAGTGCACTTTCAATATAAGTTCTTTTCTTTTCTTTTTTATTTTATTTTTTATTTTATTTTTTGTCTTTGTAAATATTTTTTTTTATTAGGTAACTATATTTAGTTCGACTAGATGGTAATTTTTTATTTTAGTTGAAGATTTAAGATCGACAAAAGACTCTTTACATAAGGGATCAATCTCCACAATTCATTTTTATTTGATCTAATAGATGAGATTAATCCCAACAATTTAAAAAACCCACTTTCATCATTTTTTTTCAAATATTAATATCTTTCAAACCGTTAATCTTTAAGCGAAAAAAATATATCATTGCGACGAGCATTTAATTATCTTTCTATAGATAGCCACTTTGATATACTTTCGACAAAAAAAAAAAATCGTATTTTTCACGTTTTTTTTAAGTTTTTTCGTTTTTTTACGTTACTGAAATTTGCATTAAAAAATCATATAAGATAAAACACTAATTTGAATATCACATGTGATATTAGTGTTAAATCATATATGATACGTAATATCACATGTGATATTAGTGTTAAATCATATATGATATGTAATATCACATGTGATAT
The DNA here is from genome assembly GCA_910596185.1 of Chrysanthemum makinoi. Lineage (NCBI taxonomy): Eukaryota > Viridiplantae > Streptophyta > Magnoliopsida > Asterales > Asteraceae > Chrysanthemum > Chrysanthemum makinoi. The sequence goes on along the minus strand of OU343218.1, from coordinate 2,319,858 downwards.
TAGTGTAATATCACATATGATATTACATATCATATATGATTTAACACTAATATCACATGTAATATTCAACTTAGTGTTTATCATATATGATTTTTTTTCATGCAAATTTCATGCGTGTACGAAAAACTGAAAATAATTTTTTCTTTTTGAAAGTATATCAAAGTGCCCGTCTATATAGAAAGATAATTAAATGCTCGTCACGACGGTGTAAATATTTTCGCTTAACGATTAACGGTTTAAGAGATATTTAAATTATAAAAAATAAGTGAAATAATAAAATGCTTTTAATCTAAACCATCGATTTCTTTTTAAATGGATGGTGGAGATGAGTCCCTTGGTATGTGAGAAAAGTTTGGTATGTAAAATAACTCTCCTCTTTAGTTGAATTGTTATTGTAATGTTTTTTTTAATTATGAATGAAATTTTAATTTTTTTTAACAGTTACGGTCGTCATTGTGGTCACTATTAGCAAATTGTGGTTGGGTGTAATTTTGGAGAGAGAAAGTTGATGTGGCAGGAGGTGACCACAATACATACGGTCACCATTAGCATTAGCCTAAGCATTTAAGCCATTGCTAATGGCTCGTGTGGAAAACTAGAAGGGGGGCTGAATAGTTTTACCTTTTTAAAATCTTATTTGAAACTTTATTGTGAGATCAATCAATATAGATAAATGATATGTTAGTGAAGAATGAGTAATATGCAAGTAATAGATACTAAGTAAGATAAGAAACAATCAAACCACGACAAAGTTGTTTATAGTGGTTCGGTCTACAAGGACTCTTTTTCCTTGTCCTACTCCACTCCCGAGTCTCCAACTCGAGAGTTATCTTCATTAATCAACAAGCTCCTTTACCGGCCGGAGAAAACCTTTGCATTAAACACACAATATTTCGACACAAGCTAGGCGTCGAGTTCTTTTACAAAGTACAACCACTCCCAACACACTATGTATTTGAGGACTAAAATACTAACCACTCACACTCAGAGGTTTTAGATGTTTTAGTACAATAATGATGTATGAACAATAATAGATCACACAACAACAAAAAAACCAGCCTTCCAACTAATTGTTGAAGCTTGATTATGCCTTGATCTTCTTTGCTATAAAAATGATCACTAGAATGAAATGAAACTGAGTTAGATGTAATAGAATGAGAGAATGTATGCGTTTTATGCTAATGAGGGATGATGAAACAACTTGGGTTGGCTTGCTATTTATAGGCCAATTGTTCAGCAAGACCACGGACTGCAGGAACCAATAAAAGGGTTCCGCCCTTGTTATTTTTTGGTTCCGCCAGTCTGACAGTAAATATCACAAAAAATCTTTCCAAGATCACCCAAATCTCTCCAAGATTATGCAAGATATGATGAGTGAATATCTAAACAAAATATTCTATGAAATCTCCTAAAGATTTTCAATGTGATGCAAGCCATTATGTAATATGTTGTTTTTCATTTTTAGAATTAATATGTTATATAAGTAAATACTTATGTAATGTTATGTTTAAGAAACTTAAACATACTTCTTCTAATAATGTTGATAATCAATGTTAATTGATAGATAGCTAATCAAAATGTGATAAGATGTAGATACTTAAGTGATGAAGAATAAGCTTGTTTTATTGTTTATTAATCTTGACAAGCTTTATACTTTACAAAAAAGAAATTTACTTTTGTCGTTAACAAACAGGTAAAGATCATAAAATATAAATAGTTTTTAGGGCGATATTTGTATTAACAATCTCCACCTTTTTTATTGAGGACAAAACATAAATTTTATTTTTATCAAAGATGTAAGATGTACAAATTTACAAAAATATAGATTAATTTGAACTTGAAAGAATTACTGTAGTTAGTTAGATAAAGTTGACAATCAAAAGATTATTTTATTTTATGACTAGTTTATCTAATATTTGGTCTTCTTCAATTTTGACTTTTGAAAGTCAAAGCATGTTGTTGACTTTTTGAAAGTTAATGGTCAAGTTCAATAATATTCTTCCCCTTTTTGTCGAAACAAAAAGAAGATCACGGCCCGAGGAAAATGCAATGGGTCCGAGCCAAATTCTCCCCCTTGGCCAATTGTCACACCCCCAAATTACCTGTTTTGGAGCGGAATGAAATTCCTGGGGATTGACTGTCATAGCATCCCAATCACAGTTATATTGAACGACCTAAAGTGTCGTTTAGAAAATACATCGTTTGATTTAATAAAACATTCGAGTTACAAAAGATAGGTCCCAAATGAAAGTTACTATATCGGAGAAAATAAGTTTGATACAAGTCAAACGATGTTTTTAAAGTATATAAATCCCATGTGAGACGCGTTGTCACCGCGACTCTATGATATGTCCACATGCATGCCATGAATTGAATGCCTTAGTTACATGAAAATACATTGCTAAAAGTGTCAACACAAAGGTTGAGTGAGTTCATAGAGTTTATGTATATGCATAATACGACTACCACAAGTATAAGTTTGTATGACAATGATGTCACAAAATGATACAATTGCTATAAGTCCATGACACGAAGCTTGAGTGATGTTCGCCCGATAGAGTGTTTTGCCAAACAACTCAAATAATGATTAAGAAATGAAATGCATCCGTCCGGTTGGAATCCGCCAACCGGATGGAGGTGTCACCCTCGATAGATCTATCCACTCACCCTCGCTTCTATGAAATTAACGGTTCATGTTTATGAAATGGGGACATTTAACTGGCAATGAGGTAACTTAAGCAATGTAATGAATTTGATATACTTGGTATCGTAATAAAAATGATGTACAATGTATTATCCCAGTAGGTTTGAAATAAAGTAAAACTTGAATAAATGGGGCTATGAAAACTCACCTGTGCAATGATAATGATGATGTAATGGCATACTACAGAGTGAGGCGCAACCTCTCGAACGTGACCTATTGAATGATATGCTCTATGATAAGTTATGATGTAATGTCGTGCATGCAAACTCATACGAAATCTATACCACTTGTTTTGCAAATAGAATTTATCGTCGGAATATATGTTTATGACATCTCGTCATGTTATAAAATACTTTACAAGTATTTACGTTGAAATGATATCTTTCGATAATCATTTAATGATTTATTGTGAAATTATAACTTTTCGTCGTAAAATAATGTTGTTGAAATATTCATGAAAGTGACAAAACGGCCTCTAAAAGCTAGTCGTAAAATGGTGCACATCGAGTATTAGGAAACGTACTCAATGGTTTTGGGAAGCTTGTATCATTATCTCAAAGTTTTAGCATTTAAGTTTTCATTCTAGAGGTCTCGATCACGGAGAAAAGTATAGGTAAAGTATGGTACTTTTGTCCAAAATATTGTTTAAGAATGGTTTTCGGCAAAGTTTAAGTGATTATCTTATTTGTTACAACTCCGCTTGACAAATGGTTTGACATTTTGGAAAATATGCTAGGTGAACTTACTTTTACTAGAAGACATCATGTTATAAAAAGTACTCCATTAATGTTAAAAACGACCCTTAACATGGTCATTGTTGGCCGTAATATTTGCCTAATAGAAATATATAATTGTACTTATAATAAAAGCTAGGGCAACTTGTTTAAATGTATATCTTAATCGTTATAAGTCCGTTTTCTACGTTCTTTATATCCACGGAATTGTGATAACATATACTAATATATTTTTGATAAGTCAACACATTTAACAAGCGCAAGACTCATTTTGATAAGTAAAAGTCGAGACAATGCTGAAATTTCTGGAACAAATAGTTTTTTGTCGTCAAACTTCAAAATTCATAACTTCTTCGTTATAGCTCCGTTTAACCCGTTCAAGCGTACGTTTTCGTTTTAAAGTATATTTTCCAAATATCTAGGCAAAAATTTTTTACCTACTGTCGGATTTTCCAGATTTTAAAAATAAGGACAGACCCTTTTGCAAACTTGTCGAAATGAGTTTTTCTCGCGCCAAACCTATTCTAACCCATTCAAAACAACTCCGAAGCTATTCTAATCCTACCATACACCTTCTTAGGGTGTCATGGGTTCCTAAACATCACCAAGAGTGATATATTACAAGGAATAATTATAGGATGACTTATTTATATATAACTCTTAAAAACAATGTAAAAGTGGTATAAACATCCATGAGACTTGCATGTTTTCTCATGTAAAATGAGATGAACATAAAAATAAATATGAAATATGATGATGAATATGGATGCTTACTAGTAACTTGATGAGGTTTATGGACAATGGATTTTTCCTAATCACCCTAGGTTTTTATTGCAAAACCTTAATAACAAGTGATACTAGAGTGTTAAAAACCTTGTCTTGAAATTTTTTGTGATGATCTTCTTGGTCCTTGTGGTTGCCGGTTTTGGAGAGGAAGAGAGGAAGCAAGAAGAGTTTTCACATTGAGATATGTTTGAGTATGTGTTTAGTTTAATTGTATAATACACTAACTAGATGAGATATTTGCAAAATCAAGTGACTCACCCCCCTTGAGTCGACAAGGGGGTGCTAGTCACTACTTTGATATTTTTTTTTAAACATGTATTAATATAATTAGATGTAAGTTACTTGAAGACTTGAATTGTATACACATTTGAGTATTTAGGGTAGCGTTAGATAAAAATAAATTTTTAACGGGTCAAGATAAAATATATTGAGGTCCTAAAAATTATAAAATACATTTCTTGCAAAAATTGAGTGAACAAATATTTATCGGGTTGAATTTACAAAAACCGTCGTAATTATATAAACATAACAATTTATATACGAAATAAATTGAAAACATCGGGTAAATTGATAATATAATTTTTATAGTCTTAAAATGAGTATAAAAATATATTAAGATTATTTTTGGTAGTGTCGGATCAATGTTTCAAAATAATGTTTACGCGATAGCGTTTATTTAATAGGAAAAATAAACGTTTCATGAAAAATGCAAATCCATGCATGAACCGATATGAAATGATGTTATTACCAATGATATGTAGACTAAATCTAGTCTATATTAAATATCCTTGATGAAATTTTCATGAATTCGCAGCTAAACCATTAAGGTTACGCGAATTTGACACTCGTAAACCTAGTTTGAAAAAATGATGAAATAGTGAAACTTTTAAAGTTTGTAAAATTACCTGAAATTACGAGTTGTCACATTCGCAACCAAAAAGAATTCAGTCCCGAATTCGTCCATGTTGGTCCTGTGTTACCGGTGAAAGGTGAGGATATTTGAGTCGCATTGGGTCGTCCAATGTTTTTCTGAATCGTACCACGCCTTTCCAAGACGGGACGTTGAACATATATTTTTGCCAACTTGAACTTCTAATGGTTTGCGACTTATGGCACATACTTCCAATGTTTTTGCCATTATATCGACGCAGCTTATCTAGCTATACGTTGTTACTTGCTTGATTTTTGGTGCTTCGATCACTTGTTGTTTCATGAATGACTTATGGACTAGTGAGTTAAACTTTCCTGGTTTTGACCCGTGAGTAAGTGATTGACACCTCAACCATAGAGTGCCTCAATTGGTGTAGTCAATATGTTCATGTGCTAACTATTGTTGTAAAGCAATTTGTTCGATGAAGAATGATTTGCCTAATCCTTTCTAGAAAAATCACACATGCCTTGAATATATCTTGTAATGTTTGAATTGTTCTCTCGCTCTAACCATTGAGCTGAGGATAATAGGTGATAATCATGTCCTAGTAGGTTCCATGGAAAGATTGAAATGGTTATCAGGATCCTAAGGTGAATCGAATAGCTTATAATAGGTACAACTGGAATTGATACCACGTGACTCATGCCAAATTTCAAAATGTTAAGTCTGTCGAAAAGGACCTTATAGAAAGGAGTAGATTATGGGTAACAATTGTAATTCCTCGCGTTTCTCGTTCCAGCGAATGTCATGATTTGAATCTTACTTGCCTAAGGTGTTTAGTCTCCATGACTAAAATGTTTATTGTTTGATTATCGAAGTGTTTCCATACTATATGTTGTAAAGTCACAAAACCTTAAATATTTAAGTGATGTGGTGTAGTGTTTGATTTTCAAGATTTGTTTGATATTGAGTGCTTCTAAAATATTTCATCACTTAGATTGTTATCATGCTAGCCAGAAAGTAGATATCAGCTTATACTATACCAAGGAATGTTTGTTCTAATTTCACTTGTAGATGGAGAGTCATTGATTGTCCGATATGTTCAAACCTGTTGCATCTCTTAATATGAAAGTGAGGTTACTTGGAATTTCTAGAGAATACAATGCCTTAGAGGAAGTTTATATCGATAACCTTGGTTTAACCAAAATTTCCTTTAAAGAAAACTCATTGAAGGGGAGTTCACATATTGTTGAAGCCATGTTTAGTGAAATGTTCTATAGTCTCAGTTAGAAGACTTGGTTTATCCCTATGATGTTGCTTAGTGGGTATTTGCTTCGTACTAAATCTCGTAACTCGGTCTAACTAGTACTTTTGAGATGATATAATTTGGCTTCTAAACCAAAAGTAGTGGTTCGGATTGTCCCGTGATGGCTTAAGATTTTTGTTGAGTTTTGAAACGTATTACTATATACTTCTAGTCCTTGTTGGTAGTCCTAGAATGTTTTCATTGTTTTCTTGTATCGAATAATCCTCCTCATAAATGGTATAAGAAGCCTTTCCTAAAAAGGTCACTCGTCAAATTCTAACCTATCGGTTGAGTGAGGAATGAATGGCGTAGGCTTCTATAGAGTGTTAACAAAAATGTTTATGAACAATTTACCTGATTACAAAGCCTTGCTTTTGAGTGAAGATTGTTTTAAGAGATTTGAAATGATGCTTGTTACTTTCATGACATAATTCTTCCTGAATTATACATAGGTGATCAGGCCATGTATAATCGAGGACAATGATGTGATGCTTGGTTTTGTTGAAATGATATTATGTTCCTCCGAAGTTTTAGATGGTATTCAACGTTTTATTTTGTAAGATAATGGCTCAATGATTTTTCAGAGTAACATGAAAATCGTTTCGCATGACGGTATTAAATAGTTGATAAAATGACTGAAAGCCAATTGATAGGGTGGTAACGAAACAACTTGTTTAAAATCTTATGAAACAACGTTTCTAAGATGGTGTAAAAATAGCTTGAAATAAAATTAAGTGAAATAATGTTATGAAGTAGTAGCAAAGTAACTTGAAATATAATTTGTTGAATGGTTTGTAGGACACATGGGAGAACCTCATAGAGTGGTAATAGTCTCCTAATTGGTTAAGAATAAAGTTGGCCTAACCCCTAGTAAGATAGTGAGGTTTTTGTCGCGAAATGATTGAAAATTGGGCAATTGGAATAAAGAATGAAATGAACAAAGGTTGTGATTAACGTGGAGATAATAAATGATAAAGATTACATAAGATTGAAAGGTACCTATTATCTATTCTGTTGATGGTCAATCGTGTTTCAAGTGTACTAGTAGTAGGCGGTCTAGTAGCAATAGCCCTAGAAATCTCACAGTCCTCAAACCTATGAGACGGTGTAGTGTCTATAGTCTTAGTGATAAATGATAATGGTGTGTCAATTCATGCACGCTTCCCAAGCTGCAATTCAGGTGTATGAGTAGTGTCTATGAGACGTGATGGCACGGATGGTACTCTAGAAGACAATGATGATGAAAATGATGACAATGATGATAATGAAAATCCTTGTGGTGAGTTAAAAAAAATAGATTCGTTAGGACTAAACCTATAAGGTCTACCAAATGGTATAATCTGACCCAACGGAATGATAAAAATTGTCCTGATCCTACGGTGAATCAATAGTGATCGCGATGGTGTAGGTGCAACTTCGTCCTCCTAAAAGGTTCAGTCTCATCATCTGATGATATCGGTGTTGAGTCAACTAATATTAAAATTGTAATAGGAGACATGAGGCATTCTCCATGTCAAAGTGATGGGATGGGTATCTGAAGGCATCTATGTGACAATCGATTTTGAAATGAAAGTAAATAACTCGTAAAATGTGCGTATGAAACTGCATGTATAGTGACTATGCACTTATGATGAAATAATGAGATGCTATGATGATGTAGTTATAGTCTAGGGTCAATGATGCAACCTAGTTCTCTATAACCGAAGCTCTGATGCCAATCTGTCACACCCAAATTACTCTTTTGGAAGCGGAATGGAATTCACTGGGATTGACTGTCATAGCATCCCAATCACAGTTATATTGAACGACCTAAAGTGTCGTTTAGAAAATACATAGCTTGATTTAATAAAAACATTCAGAGTTACAAAGATAGGTCCCAAATGAAAGTTACTATGTGCGGAAAATAAGTTTGATACAAGTCAAACGATGTTTTTAAAGTACATAAATCCCATGTGAGCGCGTTGTCACAGCGACTCTATGATATGTCCACATGCATGCCATGAATTGAATGCTAGTTACCGAAAATACATTGCTAAAAGTGTCAACACAAAGGTTGAGTGAGTTCATAGAGTTTATGTATATGCATTATACGACTACCACAAGTATAAGTTTGTATGACAATGATGTCACAAAAATGATACAATTGCTATAAGTCCATGACAACTTGAAGCTTGATGTTCGCCCCCAGCGAGTGTTTTGCCAAACAACTCAAATAATGATTAAGAAATGAAATGCATCCGTCCAGTTGGAATCCGCCAACCCGGATGGAGGTGTCACCCTCGATAGATCTATCCACTCACCTCGCTTCTATGAAATTAACGGTTCATGTTTATGAAATGGGGACATTTAACTGGCAATGAGGTAACTTAAGCAATGTAATGAATTTGATATACTTGGTATCGTAATAAAAATGATGTACAATGTATTCTCCCCCGTAGGTTTGAAATAAAGTAAAAACTTGAATAAATCGGGGCTATGAAAACTCACCTGTTGCAATGATAATGATGATGTAATTGCAATACTGAAATGAGCAACCTCAGGCCTTATTATGAATGATATGCTCTATGATAAGTTATGATGTATTAATGTCGTGCATGCAAGCTAAATACGAATCTATAACTAAGCTTTTGCAAATAGAATTTATCGTCGAAATATATGTTTATGACATCTCGTCATGTTATAAAATACTTTACAAGTATTTACGTTGAAATGATATCTTACGATAATCATTTAATGATTTATTGTGAAATTATAACTTTTCGTCGTAAAATAATGTTGTTGAAATATTCATGAAAGTGACAAAACGGCCTCTAAAAGCTAGTCGTAAAATGGTGCACATCGAGTATTAGGAAACGTACTCAATGGTTTTGGGAAGCTTGTATCATTATCTCAAAGTTTTAGCATTTAAGTTTTCATCCTAGAGGTCTCGATCACGGAGAAAAGTATAGGTAAAGTATGGTACTTTTGTCCAAAATATTGTTTAAGAATGGTTTTCGGCAAAGTTTAAGTGACCGTATCTTATTTGTTACAACTCCGCTTGACAAATGGTTTGACATTTTGGAAAATATGCTAGGTGAACTTACTTTTACTAGAAGACATCATGTTATAAAAAGTACTCCATTAATGTTAAAAATGACCCTTAACATGGTCATTGTTGGCCGTAATATTTGCCTAATAGAAACATATAACTGTACTTATAATAAATGTTACGGCAACTTGTTTAAAATGTGTATAACTTAATCGTTATAAGTCCGTTTTCTACGTTCTTTATATCCACGGAATCGTGATAACATATACTAATATATTTTGATAAGTCGACACATTTAACAACGCTTAAGACTCATTTTTGACTCGTAAAAGTCGAGACAGCATGCTGAATTTTCTGAAACAAATAGTTTTCGTCGTGCCAAAAAAATTCATAACTTCTTCGTTATAGTTCCGTTTAACCCGTTCTGCCGCGTTTCGTTTTAAAGTATATTTTCCAAATATCTAGTCCAAAATTTTCCGATTTTAAAAATAAGGACAGACCCTTTGCAAACTTGTTCGAAATGAGGTTTTCTCGCGCCAAACCTATTCTAACCCATTCAAAACAACTCCGAAGCTATTCTAATCCTACCATACACCTTCTTAGGGTGTCATGGGTTCCTAAACATCACCAAGAGTGATATATTACAAGGAATAATTATAGGATGACTTATTTATATATAACTCTTAAAAACAATGTAAAAGTGGTATAAACATCCATGAGACTTGCATGTTTTCTCAAGTAAAATGAGATGACCATAAAAATAAATATGAAATATGATGATGAATATGGATGCTTACTAGTAACTTGATGAGGTTTATGGACAATGGATTTTTCCTAATCACCCTAGGGTTTTATTGCAAAACCTTAATAACAAGTGATACTAGAGTGTTAAAAACCTTGTCTTGAAATTTTTTGTGATGATCTTCTTGGTCCTTGTGTTTGCCGGTTTTGGAGAGGAAGAGAGGAAGCAAGATGAGTTTTCACCTTGAGATATGTTTGAGTATGTGTTTAGTTTAATTGTATAATACACTAACTTGATGAGATATTTGCAAAATCAAGTGACTCACCCCCCTTGAGTCGGCAAGGGGGTGCTAGTCACTACTTTGATATTTTTTTTTAAACATGTATTAATATAATTAGATGTAAGTTACTTGAAGACTTGTGGTGAATTGTATACACATTTGAGTATTTAGGGTAGCGTTAGATAAAAATAAATTTTAACGGGTCAAGATAAAATATATTGAGGTCCTAAAAATTATAAAAATACATTTCTTGCAAAAATTGAGTGAACAAATATTTATCGGGTTGAATTTACAAAAACCGTCGTAATTATATAAACATAACAATTTATATACTAAATAAATTGAATACATCGGGTAAATTGATAATATAATTTTTATAGTCTTAAAATAAGTATAAAAATATATTAAGATTAGTTTTGGAAGTGTCGGATCAATGTTTCAAAATAATGTTTACGCGATAGCGTTTATTTAATAGGAAAAATAAACGTTTCATGAAAAATGCAAATCCATGCATGAACCGATATGAAATGATGTTATTACTAATGATATGTAGACTAAATCTAGTCTATATTAAATATCCTTGATGAAATGTTCATGAATTCGCAGCTAAACCATTAAGGTTACGCGAATTTGATACTCGTAAACCTAGTTTACGAAAAATGATGAAATAGTGAAACTTTTAAAGTTTGTAAAATGACCTGAAATTACGAGTTGTCACACCAATGCTCCCCCTTAATTGGGTGCCAATGAAAAGATACATGGATTTTGAAAAGCTACAAAAGAAATGTTAATAACATTCATCATCACAAGTATACAAGAAATTTCAGCCAACAAGTAATTACCACCAACAATATAATAAACATCATTCATTAGTTAAAAATTTTATAACTTAGAAGTCATAAAATAGAACATAATGGGGATGTTGATCCATAAAAGAAATCCTAAAAATTAGAAAAATAACTTAAATAATAAAAAAAATCCTAGAAAAATAAAACAAAATAACTTAGAAATTAAAAAGTCCTAAAAATAAAGCAAGAACCATCCTATTGAGGAAGAGGATGAGAAAGAGCGTTAATACGCTCAAGGATATGATTGAGGATGAACCTCATCTAATCTTGTAATTCGTGGACCATGATTCGGGTCCTTTCACTAAGATGGGTGGTGCGCTCACAATGGGAGCAACCATGTCGAGGTAGGAGAGTAGGATCATTATTAGGTGGTGGAATATTTGTGGAAGTGTTGTTGGTATTTGATGGAGTGATGAGGGAGGAAAGCAAAGCATTTTGAATTTTCAAAGCCTCATTTAGATGAGAATCCACCATATTTGAAAAGGTGTGGAAGTTTTCTAGATGAGCTTGTATCTCTACTTGAGATTGGGGGTGGTCTTCCCACATTGACTCATCAATGTCATCAAGATGAGGAGAAAAGGATGTAGGTGGTAGAGCATGGTATCCATATAATGGCCCATGAATTTCATGGTGGATTGGGTAAAAGAGACGAGGTATCAGTTCTAAAGGGGCGTTTGGTTCAAATGATGCTCTTGGTGGTTCATGAGCGATGCACTCAATGGTTCCAAATGATGAAAGTGGTGGTGGTATTGCGGGCCTAGGAGGTAGGTCTTCTAAGTCATCTAAGAATGGATTTGGAGATGTTGGTGGAGTTGAGAATAGTTCTATACGTACAATATTTGGAGATTTTGGTGGTGATGGCGATTTTGATGATTGTATTGGAGCCGGTGATGGAGAGGTGACAATTGGTGTTTTAGTAGGTGGTGGAGTGATGATGATAATGGGTTATTTTGGTGGTGGAGTTGGAGTACTTAGAGTAAGGAAGTTTTCATCTCTTATTGGGGATGAAATGTTTAGTGGTGATGATTCGGGGGAGGAGCTAAGGTTTATGAAGCAACAAGGTCTTACACTTATTCTTGCGGTTTTCTTGAGCTGTTTGGTTGATGGTGATGATGTAGATGACTTTGTCATTTGTGATTAAGCTTATTCTAAGAGAAGAAGGAAGAAATTATTGAGGTGTGAAGATGATCATCTTTGATGTCTTAATTTATAGGATCATGAGATTATAGAGAATTGTGTTTGATTTGATGTTAAGCCATACATTGAAGTGTCCTAATGATTTGGAAGAGTTTAAATGCATGTCAAATTCCTAGTGAATCCATACAAGTAGTGTTGAGTAAAATGACCAAGATATGCATTAAATGGGTTTCAATCATTGCAAAAGAGAGATCCAATTTCAAGGAACCAAAAGTATGGTTCCTTCCTTTATAGAAAAGGGTTCCTTGGGTATATATTGAGAATTTTTGAATTTTTGTGGGAAATGGATATCCTATTGGTCTAAGTAAGTTAAACTAGTCCTAATATAAATGAAAAGCAAGAAAAACTATCCTAGAAACAAAATTTGGTAATTTAGATTGCGGGATTTAGTAAAATTCTGCAACTTACCTGCAAGTCCTACGGCACCAAAATTTTACACGGACGGAACCAAAAATTTTGTTCCGTCTGGGTCCGCAGTAACAAATGGCGGCACCAAATTTTAACACGGACGGAACCAAATTTTTGGGTCTGTGAGATCCGTGTTGTGCAGAAAAGTTCACAGGTTCATTTTTTAACCGTCGGGGACTTTTCCGAATCCTGAAATTTTTCTTAAAACATATGGAGATAATTATTTCTAGTTAGGAACAAGCAATAACACACATATAAACATATGGGAGCATGTATTTCCAATAGGGGCTTGTGATTTTCACTCAAAAGTGAAAACGGTGAAAATTTGATAACATTCGAATGTTATCCCCTTGCATGAGAAAGTTAGTTCACATCATTGTTTTAAGTTTTTTTAACGTCCTAGAAAGCGAGAACACATAAATTACATCATACAACATTGTTTTTGTCCTTGTACCAAACACCCTCTTCAAACCTCATCTCACTTGTCCAACTTCTTGTATATCTTGGACATCATCCTACCAAGACATTTGAACATCCACTTGGTTTGCTTGAACTCCTCCGTGGGGTTCTTAATCTTTAGAAGTGAGGCATAGTACTCATGAGGTGGAAGCCTAGATTTGGAGTGACCGTCTTCCGAGCTATTTGATGAGGATGAATGAGTAGGAGGTTGTGGCCGTTTTCCCTTGGTCTTAGCTTGGATACCCTTTAATCACTCAATGGCACAAAGATGTGAGGGATAAGAGGATAGTCAAGTTTCAACACTCTAGGACTTGGTGGAATGGGTGCAAAAGCTCTAAAGAGACGGCTAAGAAGCATCCCGTATGGAAGAGCAACGGAGCCTTGAGTGGGAATGTCGACCATCCTCCTAGAATTGTAGTATGCCAAGTTGAATGGTTGACGAGTAGACAAGCTATAGAGCATATAGCAAAGGCAAGCATTGATATGGTCACGGTTTCCTATGGTGCTTATGACATTGGCTTTAAGGAGTTCTTCCCATTTCTTGAAGTGAGGCTTAAGCTCATTGAGTTCCATTCCGTATGGATCTCGGTTGACTTCCTTTCCGTCTCTAGTGACATGAGTTGGTGCTACCCTATCAAAGAAGAGGTGCTCACGAATGACATCTTTGTTGACCAAGGGAGTTTGGTAAGGAGGAGAAAGGTCATGAATTGAATCAAGAATTGTGAGTGACCCCTTATCCGAGTATAGACAAGTTCCAACACAAGGAATTCCTAACACTTGGTCGAATTGAGTGAGGGAAATGGTTTAGTCATTTTGGTTAACTGTTAGGATTTAGTAAATCCAGTTATTAAAGAGTCGGTCACCTCAAGTATATGTAATCGTTAGAAAGCTCGTAGTCGTAGATTATTTAATGTTAAGTAGTATTTAGTTAAGTAACACCGTGGAGGACGGACATGTCTTTACCCACTGTATGCCTGATCCACAGCCCGTAGGTGGCGATTTATGTAAGAACTATAAATACTCTCTACCTTCCAAGGTAGAGAGTTGGAGCTCATAATAAGATTTTTCTTTCTCTCACTAAAGTTCCCAAACCTCTAACTCTTTCTCTCTCTAGAAAATCATCTTGTACGCCTCTTGTGTTAATGGTTTGATGTGTATGTGAAATCCAATATGTTACAAATGGTATCAAGAGCCATGGTTAGATCATCTCTTACATATCTTTGGATTTCTAGTGGTTTTTAGATGGTTTTTGAGTTTGAAAAGGTTTAGTGGTTTTTGCATCATTTGATTCATTTCTAGTGTTAAAGTTTGAATTTTGGGTGTACTTTTGTGTTTAGGATCATTGTATGTGCTTGGGTTTTGATTTGGTAAGCTCGAATCACTGTGGTTGAGCTTGTTTTGGATTGAAAAGTATGTTTTTGAAGTTTTTCTTGGTAGCGACTTGGTTCTCGTAGTGAATTTCATCTTAGCGACTTGCTTCAAGAAAAGTAGCGAGTTGTAGTGCTTTTTGGTAGCGACTTGGTCCTAGCGACTTATCTTTTGAGACAAGCCGACAAACAGTACACTTAGTGGATTCTCTACTACGGTAGCTTGACTTGGTGAAGGTAGCGACTTGCTTTCAATTTTGTTAGTGACTTGTACTTAAGTTTCTTAGCGACTTGGTGTTAGCGACTTGGACCTTAGCGAGTTGCTATTTAGCGACTTGACGACTTAACGACTTGGTGCTTAGCGACTTGTTGTCATAATTCTCAGCGATTTGGTGTTAGCTTAATTGGATCTTAGCTGAAGTTGTTCTTTAGCAACTTGACTGTGTCTTAGCGACTTGGAATTATAGCGACTTGATTTCATAATACTTAGCAACTTGGTGCTTAGCGACTTGGTTCAAGGTTTCTTAGCGACTTGCTTGAATTTTTGTTTGTAATACGGTTTTCTCTTGATTTAGTAAAATCCCGTGAAAGAATCTATTTCCCGGTTTAATCATTGAGTTATAAAATCCCGTGTAATCTTTAAACATGTCTACCAACGTACCTACAATTATCTCCACTGTTGTCGAGGATGTTCAAGCAGCTGGTTCTGATACTCGTCCACCCATGCTTGACAGAATTGACTACGACTCTTGGGCACAACGAATTCGATTGTACTGTCTTGGAAAGGAAAACGGAGTCAACATTCTCAAGTCTATTGATGAAGGACCTTATCAGATTGAGACTACAAGAGACTTAATTGATACAGCTACAGATGGAACAATGATCTATGGAATAGATAGACCAAAGAAGTATGATGAGCTCAATGATAAGGAGAAAAAGAGGTTCGATGTTGATATCAGGGCCTCAAACATCATACTACAGGGTCTTCCAAAAGACATTTACAAGCGATCAATCACAACACTGAAGCCAAGGCAGTTTGGGATAATGTCAAGATGCTTCTCTCAGGTTCTGAATTAACCAAGGAAGACAGAGAATTACAACTGTATGATGAGTTTGAGCACTTCAAGATGAAACCAGATGAGAGTGTCTATGAGTACTACGTGAGATTCCATAAGCTTGTGAATGACATGAGGAACATCAGAATGACTATGCCAAACATTCAGCTGAACTCGAAGTTTGTGAACAACATGAATCCCGAATGGTACAAGTTTGTCACCTCTGTGAAGCTAACCAAAGGATTGAAGAACACCAACTATGAGCAACTGTATGCATTCCTTCTCCAGAATGAGAGACATGCTATGTTTGAAAAAAGGATTCTTGATCAGTTCAAAACCAACCGGTGGAGAAACAAGTTCATCAAATGACTCAACAACCTTTTACACAAATGTTGGTATCACTACCAAAGCTTCTCAAGTCATTCCCATGGGTGATGGTAATTACAAACTCATCCCCGATCCAAAGATATAAGCCTCCGACCCAAACACATTCATGGAAAACTTCATCAATCAACTGTCTCTCATGGTTAGTCAAAACATGAACTCTCTTCCATACACCAACAATAACCTCGAACAGATCCAATCCACACAATCAAGCAACAGCCGAGATGGGAAGGTTATGGTGCAACCAGTTCAAGAAAGGCAGTATGAACAGGGAAGAGGAGGAGTTGGTAGAGGATATGGGGTAAATCAGAATAGGGAAGGAATGGGAATCAAGGTCAAGCAAAGCCAATTAAGTGCTACAACTGTGGTGGTGAGGGACATATTGCTAGGAACTGCACATCTCCAAAACGTCCACGGAATGCAGAATACTTCAGAGACAAGATGTTGCTTGTGCAAGCTCGGGATAATGGAGCAGCTTTGGATGAAGAGGAGTTGTTGTTCCCGAGGAAATGCCCGAACCTATGATGCTGATGTTGATGAACAACCAATTCAGGAGATAGGTAATATTCATCAAAATGCATTTCAAGTAGATCAGTGATATATTTGACTCGATGTCGATGATGAACCTACTGCCCAAACAATCTTCATGGCTAGCATCTTACCTATGGTCTCTCCAAAGGTCTCTCCACCACAACATACTGGTCCATCCAAAGACAAAATCATTTCTGAGGTACTAAAACTATATGATAATGTTGATGGGCAAAAGATGCATAATAAAGTACAAAATCTTGAAACTTATGAATCAGATATTGATGATGAGGGTAATAGCAATATTGTCCCATATGATCAATATGTGAAGCAAAGTGAAAGTGAGGTTGTACCAAGTAATGCATCTTTCGCAGTCAATGAGGACTATGTCTTTGATGAATACACTGCATGTGCCCCTGATGATTCTGTTATCTCTGAACTTAATGCCTATAAAGAAAAAGTTGCTATTTATGAACAACGTGCTAAGTTTGAATTGACTACCCGTGAGCAGGAAACGGATGACCAAATGCGTACAATTATTAGAAAAAGTAACTTTAGAGAAGAAGTATTAAAACAAGAGTTAAACTCCTTACAAGAAAAGCTTTCTAAAACTGCTAAGCAAAAACAAGAACTTCTAGAAAATGTTAAAATGGTTAAGCAAGAATTCAATGCTAAGGAATCAAAACTTTTGAATAATTTTTCCAATCTAAAAACTTTGAAAAACAAGCTCGAAAATAAGTTGTACGTACAAGGGAATACCATTCAGGCTGCTCACTTGATCACTAAGCATAGAGTGTTAAGCGATAAGCATAGTATTCCCATTATTAAGGAACCCAACCCTGAGTATGGTAAGAAAGCAAGAAAAGCTCAGAAGGTAATATATGATGGTAATGAGATTCTTAAACCTAGACAGAAACCTAGTTGCGTTGAGTGCACTGAGGAAGATAGAAAATTAGATGATGCATCTAGGGAGAAAATGAATGAGAAGCTAGAAGATCCTGAATGTAAAAAGAATAACATAACGATCAAACCCCATGATTACAAGAAGGAAAATTGGATTTCCTTGAACAAGTTTAAGCCTCAAACGTTGTTAACACCTGAACAAGTGTTCTGGAAAAGGGATTTAGATAAGCAAAAAGCAGAGAATCTTGTTGTAACAAACCCTCCCCTAAGGAAAATGCCTTCAGCGACTGTGTATCCTCCAAATACACCAATACATTTAGTTCCTAGAACTATTGCCACTAAAAGCAAGACCTTAATCAGTCAATATGTTATTTTTCAACTGTTTGTTGATTTTGAGAAAACTTGTAAGAAAAGGATCACACCCACTAGGATAACTGAGGGGGAAAGGGGTTTTGAGCAAACTAAAGAATGCTATTTAGCTGAGGTTATACCTTTCTTTAAACAACTAAAAGATCAATTTGAGAGTCTTAAAAAAGGAGTGGATTCAGATATTAAAGAAATGGAAAAGGAATTTGATGCAATGATAGTTGAGGTCAATGACTATGAGCGAGAATTAAAATATAATGAGATTAAGAGGAAGAACTTGCATACCTTGAATGAGAATCTTATTTCTGAATGTATTACTCAAGATGTGTTTTACACTGCTATGAATTGTTCCATTAATGCTTCTCAATTTCATGAGTTATCTGTTGCTCTGAAAGTCTCCCATGATCGTGTCATTGAGCTTGAAAAAACTAACTCTAAACTGCATGATAAAGTTGAACAGGATGATCATGATAACCTGGTGAAACAGTTTTCTAAATTAGAAGTTGAACATCTTGCTTTGCAATTAAAATACCAACATCTGAAAGAAAATGTTAAAACCTCAAATATCAAGACATCCTTGGATGCTCTTGAATTTGATTCAGTTTTTGAAATTAGCAAACGTGATGAACAGATTCGAGCTCATTGTAACACGATTAGAAAGTTGAAAGCCCAAATCTCTCAATTAAAGGGTGAAAAGAACAATGTGACTGGCTCCCAAATGCCTCCTCCTTTAGATTCTCAGTATTCTCAAACTTTTCATCTTCAAAACTTAGTTAATTCTTTACAAAAGGAAAACGAGAGTTTTCTAGAAGAAAATGAAAAGTTAAATGACACTTTAAAGAGTTATATGATTCAATGAAAGTCACTCGTGACAAAACAACGAAAAAATAACGTCTTTACAAAAGGAAATTGAGAATCTTAGGAGTCGGAGAAAGGAAACGCCACTTGTTTTAATGAGAATGTTGCATCAAAGTCATCCTCAGACTGCAAATATACGTATTGTTAAATATATTCCTCATCATCTTAGGAATAATGAACCTGTGTTTCATAACTATTGTGCTCACCTTAAGAATAGCCTAGAATGTCTCCGTGAGATTGTGGAAGAGGATTTCATTAACAAACCTCTTGATAGAGAAATTAGGTTTGCTTGCATTCAAGCCAAACGATCTCAAGAGCTGCTAGAATGTTTAATTGCAACATGTCCTAAATCCTTAGGTGCAAAAGGAAAAGCTGTGATGCCTTGTTCTATGCCTAGTGCCAAGCATTCAAATCATTCTATGCCCAGTTTTAAGAAAGTGAACACTAATTTGCCTTCAAGTAGTTCGATCCCGCACATCTAGTTTAGGAATGCAAAAGTAGATCAACCAACTAATGTTCCCATAATTCCCTACTACGGAGTAATCGTGACATTAAAGCAAGCTGGTCAAAGCCTCCGGGCAATACCAAGCAAGATAGGACCTCGCAAGCTAAGAATGTGCATTGGAAGAGAGTAGAAGATCACCCTCAGAATATTAAGTTTGAGTTGAATAAAACGAATCGTGTTGATTCTAGTATTAGCTATAAGCTGTAATTAATTCGAATTCTGCTACTATTCACAAACCATGTAATGATGACTGCTTGATTTCTGTTACTAATCATGAATGTGGTGTGAATGTTTTGTCTAATGCTATCAAATGCCCTGATAAAACTGTTAATGTTAAAACTCAAGCTAAGAAGGCTAAAAGGCAAAGGCTTAAAGAAAGTTAGAAAATAGTGGAAACCCACACGAAGGAAATTTAGTAATATAGGTTATCAATGGATACCTACCGTCGTAAGATTAATGAGCTTTGCCCTAAATTTGCTAAATCAATGCCTACTAGAAAATGGATGCCTACTGGTAGAACTATTCCCTTAAGAAGCGAACATACTTTGAATAAATCAAATACGGACACTAGCATTGCATCTATTTCTAATGAGTCCATTGTTTCTACCTCTGATGTGGGTGTTCCAATCACTATTACTAACCAAGTGGAACCCATTCTTGCATGGGGATCCCAATTATCCAGTTATCCATTCTTGTCTGTTCAACTGCAGATCGTTCAAATCGCTCGTGGTACTGGACTCAGTGTTCCAAGCATATGACCTGGAGATCGCCATGCTCATGAACTTCGTGAGTAAATTCATCGGACTGTTAGATTCGAACGACCATTTTGGTGCTATGGGTTATGGAGATTATGTGGTTGGTAAAAGTGTTATTTACGTGGTATATTATGTGGAAGGTCTTGGTCATAATTTGTTCTCTCGTTGGTCAATTCTGGATTCCGATCTAGAAGTGGCCTTTAGAAAACATACTTGCTTCGTTAGAGAACTTGATGGTGTGGAATTATTAAGAGGTACTCGTGGTTCTAACCTATACACCATCTCTATCGAAGACATGATGAAGTCTTCTCCAATCTGCTTGCTCTCAAAGGCTTCTAAAACAAAGTCATGGTTATGGCATCGTCGTCTCAATCACTTGAACTTCGGTACCATTAATAACCTTTCCATAAAGGATCTTGTCAGAGGCTTACCCAGATTAAAATATGAAAAAGATCATCTTTGTTCAGCTCGCCAATTGGGTAAAAGCACGAAATATGCCCACAAACCAAAACCCACAAACTCAGTAATGGAAGTTCTTCATACCCTTCATATGGATCTATGCGGACCAATGAGAGTGCAAACAATAAATGGGAAGAAATACATTCTAGTAGTTGTTGATGACTACTCTCGATTTACTTGGGTAAAGTTTTTGAGGACAAAGGATGAAACTCCTGATGTCATCATCAAACTAATCAAACAACTTCAAGTTCGACTCAACAATACATTCCGAATTGTTCGAATCGACAATGGCACGAGTTGTTAACAAAGACTTAATTCAGTTTTATGAAAGTGTTGGAATCAGTCATCAAAGAAGTGTTCCACGAACTCCTCAACATAACGGTGTAGTTGAAAGACGAAATCGAACTCTTGTGGAAGCCACAAGAACAATGCTAATTTATTCAAAGGTTCTAATGTTTCTATGGGCTGAAGCCATTGCCACCGCTTGCTACACCCAAAATCGTTCCCTTATACACACCTCTCATGGAAAAACTCCATATGAACTTGTCCATAAACGAAAAACCGATTTATCCTATCTTCGTGTGTTTGGTGCTTTGTGCTATCCAACAAATGATGGTCAAGATTTAGGTAAATTAAGAGCTAAGGCGAACATTGGAGTTTTTGTAGGTTATGCATCAAACAAGAAGGGTTACCAAATTTACAACAAAAGAACTCGATATCATGGAAACTATTCACGCCACGTTCGATGAGTGTCCGCAAATGGCTCCAGGACAAATCAGCCTCGACCCGCATCTCAACTTTCATCAAGTAGTCCCATCGTTCTACTCTTGTTTCTAATCCCTCTCCAGAACTCCTTATGTACCTCCTTCGAAGACCGATTTAAAGAAATTGTTTGATCCAATGTTTGATGAACACTATGAACCAAATGTTGATGAAATGTCAATTCCATCAACAGAGGCTGCTCATATCCCTCGCGGAATGAAGTCAACCCTTCGCCTCAATATCATTAAGTCAAGAAGCGCTGCTGCCGGGATCACTCTGTCTCATTAACAAATCATCAATCATCGAATGTACATCATGGAATTATTTCTAGCATCAATGATGAAGTTAACCCCTTTGCTACTCCCGAAGATGCTCCACTTGAAAACATATTTTCTCCTCGAATCATCATCGGAACCATCTTCATCAGGAGATATCGACTGCTACATCGGCCTCAACAACAGCCACATGAACACCTCAGAAAATGGACACATGATCATCCATTGGACAACATCATTGGAAACCCATTAACAACTTGCAACTGATGCCTTATGGTGCTTCTTCAACTCCGTACTCTCTAAGGTCGAACCAAAAGATGTCAAAACCGCCATGAATGAAGACAATTGGTTCAATGCCATGCAAGAAGAAATTCATGAGTTTGATCGACTTGATGTATGGGAATTAGTACCTGCTCTAGATTGTGCTATGATCATTGCTCTAAAGTGGATCTTCAAGGTGAAACTTGATGAGCATGGTGATGTTTTAAAGAACATGGCTCGATTGGTTGCAAAAGGATATCGTCAAGAGGAGGGTATTGACTTTGAAGAATCATTTGCTCCTGTTGCTCGAATAGAGGCAATCATAATCTTCTTGGCTAATGCTGCAAGTAAGAACATGGTAGTCTATCAAATGGATGTAAAGACGACGCTTCTTAACGGAGATCTTAAAGAAGTCGATACGCCGCCAACCGAAGGCTTTGTGAATCCAGAGCATCCTACTCACGTCTATCGCTTGAAGAAGGCTCTTTACGGTTTAAAGCAAGCTCCAAGGGCATGGTATGATACGCTTTAAAGTTTCTTCTATCTGGATTCAAAGAAAGGAGCGCTTGATCCGACATTGTTCACCAGGAAGTTAGGAAAACATTTAATTCACGTTCAAATATATGTTGATGATATTATCTTTGCCTCGACTGACCCCAATGAGTGTGACCGCTTTTCTAATGAAATGGGTTCTAAATTTCAAATGTCAATGATGGGACAAATGTCATTTTTCTTGGGATTACAAATTTCACAAAGTCCCGGAGGCATTTTTATAAATCAATCTAAATATGCAAATGAGATTTTAAAGAAATTTGGATTTGATTCTAGTGACCTTGTTGACACTCCCATGATAGAGCGTACTAAACTAGATGAGGACCACTCGTGGATCATGGTAGACCAAACGAAATATCGTGAGTATGATTGGATCCTCGATGTACCTCACCTAGTAGACCGGACATCTTGTTCGCGCTTGCATGTGTGCTAGATACCGTGCTAAGCCTACCAAAAAGCACCTTGAAGCGGTTAAACGGGTCTTTCGGTATCTCCAAGGAACCATCAATATGGGACTTTGGTACCCAAAGGACACCGGAATGTCACTAAATGTACCTATGCAGATGCTGATCATGCGTGATGTCAAGATACTCGTCGGCACGCCCGGAGGTGCTCGCTTTGGGTGATAAGCTTGTGAGTTGGTCTTCAAAGAAGCAAATGAGTACTTCTATTTCCTCTAAAGAGGCTGAATACATAGCCATGTCATCTTGTTGTGCTCAAATCCTATGGATGAGATCTCAACTATCTGACTATGGCTTTGAATTCAACAAAATCCCTCTGCATCGTGATAATAAAAGTGCTATTGCTCTCTCATGCAACAACGTTCAACACTCAAGAGCAAAGCACATTGATATTCGACACCATTTCATCAGGGAACAAGTAGAGAACGGTGTGGTGGAACTCTATTTTGTGAGGACAGAATATCAATTAGCATACATCTTCACCAAAGCTCTTCCTAGAGAACGTTTTGAGTTTATCCTTCCACGACTGAATCTTAAGAGCCTACAACCGGAAACACTCAAACGTCTTCAAGAGGAAGAAGAGGAGTAAAAGGTTTTCCTTCATCTATATCTCTTGTAAATAATTATTCGAAAAGCAAAATACAAAATTACAAAACCTTCAAAAAAAGCAAATAGAAAAATTAAAACTTTCAAAAATCCATAAAAATTTGAAAATCTTGAAAAATTTCAAAAATATTGTCTTTTTGTCATGTTTTCCTCAATTCGATAATATCTACGATCTTTGTGCTGTCATTCAAAGAATGACATGGGACTTTAGATGTTGTAATGCTTTTTTAAATTAAAAAATCAAAAAATATTTTTTGGGATAAAGTGAAACAATGGTTTATTGTCATTTCAGAAGTAACCCCGCTCTTCAATGAAAAGAACAGAGCCATACTTTATCTTGGTTGTTAATACAAATAAACCGTAAAAACGTTTATTAATATTTTGCGATCTCTTTGTGTTTTGTTGATAACAAATGTAATGTTATCTTAAGTATAATTATAAGGATACATGTTATTTTTGTAAAGCATTTACATATAGCCATTTAAATACAAAAATGTAATAATTAAGCATTTGTTGTAATAGTTTATTAGGATGGGTAAAAACCATAACCCATGGACCATAACCCATGGATCTTAAACCCATACCAAAGAAGACTTGATACAATGTATACTTAGATACATTGAATCTAAAGAAAACCCATGGACCAACCCATAACCCATGACCCATAACCAAAAACCCATGGGCAAAGAGGAGCGCACCACGGATCCCTAGGATTACACTAGACGGATCCCAAGTGGAAGGGATCCGTGGGATCCGGGAACGAGAAGAAATTTGCCTATAAATAGAGAGCCATTTCTTCATTCTAACTCACCCCTCTTCTTACTAAATCTCTCATACACTCTCATTCTCTTCTAACATATAGATCACTTGATCTAGAGAGTTGTTCTTCTTTCTTTCTATTTGTGATCCTCATATAGGTCCTTCTCTAAGGCGAGATCACGAGCATTCTACAAGTCATCCAAGCAAGGGGTCCTTGATTGATTTGTCACTCCACAAGATTTCTGTAGCGAAGATCTTGTATTTGATATTTCACATATTTGTTGTGTAATAGTTGTGTTGGTTTGGTCCACCGTGCTACGGACTCGGTATCTAGCTTTGTACCGGAAAAAGTGTAAGCAACGTTCTGAAGGCTTCTCCGCCAAGTGAAGGAGTTTGTTGACATAGTGCTTGAACTCTCGAGTAGGTGACTCGGGAGTGGAGTAGGGCAAGGAAGGTGACCTTGTAGCCGAACCACTATAAATCGGTTGTGTCTTTTCTATCCCTTAACTTTATTTATTTGCTTGCATTATCATTAGATCTATACATTCTCAACATCCATACGATTTCACATAATATCGAATCTAAAGTTTTTGAAATCAACTTAAAATCGGCAAAACTATTCAACCCCCTTCTAGTTTTCCACAATTGGCATCAAGAGCTAAGTTTATAAAAGTTTTAAAATAAAATTGTATTTTAAAAACTTTTCGATCACTATGGGTTTCGAAAATTATAAGGAAGGGCAATCTATGCAACGACCACCACTACTTGAAACTAATGGTTTTATATATTGGAAAAATAGATTCCAAACATATGTGAAGTCTAAAGATATTGATCTTTGGTACATTATTGTTGAAGGTGATTTTGAGGCTACCTCAAATGATGATAAAGGAAATTTAGTTCACATACCTCATGATAAACTAAACGATGAAATGAAGAAAAAGCTTTTTAAAAATAGTGAAGCAAAAATGGTTTTATATAATGCTTTACCTAAAAAGGAATTCGAAAGAATTTCTATGCTTAAAACCTCTAAAGAAATTTGGAATTCTTTAGTTGTAACTCATCAAGGCAACCAACAAGTTAAAAATAATAAAATTGATTTATTTGTTCAACAATATGAACAATTTTCAATATCGGATGAGGAAACTATAGATCATTCATTTGCTAACTTTAATACTATTATTACATCTTTACAAGCACTTGATGAATCTCTTTCTAGCCGTAACCATGTTAGGAGATATCTAAGGGCACTTCCCTCGAAGTGGAGATCCAAGGTGACGGCAATCGAAGAGTCAAAAGATTTGACAATCCTCACCCTCGATGAACTCATAGGCAACCTAAAAGTCTACGAGCTTGTCCTTGCTAAAGATTCCGAAGCCTCAAAGGTGAAAGAGAAATACAAATCTCTTGCCCTTAAAGCCAAAAAGGCTTCAAGCGATGAGGAGAACTCATCTTCGAGTAGTGACGACGAAGAGTACGCTATGGCGGTAAGGGACTTTAAAAAGTTCTTTAGAAGAAAGGAAGATACGTCAAACAACCGTATGACGATAAGAAAGGCTTTCGGAAAAGCAAAGAGGACGAGAAGCCAAAGGATGATCGTACTTGCTTTAAATGTGGGGACCCAAACCACTGTATTAGTAAGTGTCCCAAACGGGATGATCAAAAGGCGTTCGTAGCGGCACGGGGAATGAGCGACGAAGAAGACGAAGAAATTTGTCTCATGGCAAATGACGAGGTATGTCACGAATACTATAGTAGTTCATCACTTGATGACGACTCATCGCATAATGAATATGACAAACTATGCAATATTAGCTTAAAACTAATTAACAAAAACAAGTTTTTAAAGAGTCAAAAGTCAACGCTAGATAAAGAAGTCATAGAATTAAAAGCAAAACTAAAACGTTTAGAAAAGGGTAAAATAGCAAGTGGTGAATGTGAACTTTGCGCTCAACTTCAAACACTAGTGGATCACTTAGATTCTAAAATTGCTAGAATGAGCACGAACACTTTAGATACAATACTCGATAGTGTTAAAACCCGTAACAATCAAAAGGGTCTAGGTAGTCAACAACTTGATCCATCAACTAGTGAAAGTAAAGAAACAAAATTTGTTAAGGAACTAGAAAAACCAGCCAATGTTGTGGCGGATCTCACGGATCCCCTAAAAAGGAAACCGCTAGTGTACGTAAAGGGATCCGTGGATCTGCTGTAGCAAACAGTAGCAATAACGTAGCTTCTTCATCTAGAACCGAGTTTGTTATAGTTAATAGGAAGAAACCAAATCATGTCACCACTAGACAACCACCTCCAAAATATAATCCTACTTTTGCAAGAAACAAAGCTCCATCTTTTTCAAAACCTAACTCATTTAGGAGACCTAATAACGTTTACCCGAAAAGTAACCATCAAATGGGATGGAATCAAAACATGCAAAAAGGTTTTCCTTTTCAAAACTTTGCTCCATGGAATGCATACTCATCTTATCCATACATGTCTAACATGAATGGAATGTTTAACACTAATGGACCCATGAACAAATGGGGACCAAACTTTTGAGTTTATTATTGTTTTAGGTGTGCTTAAAGGTCGACCTAGACCCGATGAATGGGTCAAGGATAGCGGGTGCACAAGGCACATGACCGGCAATAGGATCTATTCTCCACATATGAATCCATAAATGGAGGTAATGTGGTGTTTGGAAATAGCAAAAGTAGAATCATCGGTAAAGGTACGATTTCTAACAAATCTCTAACCATTAACGATGTGTGTCACGTAGAAAACCTAAACTTTAATCTCTTAAGTATAGGACAAATATGTGATAAAAAGTGCAATGTACTTTTTACCGAAACCGGTAGTAAGATACTTAAAATGGCATAACCATAGGAAGAGGAATTAGGAAACATGGAGTCTATGTCATTAAAATCGGTAATGAACCTAAAGACAAACTATGTCTTACCTCTATGGATGATACTTTGACCTTATGGCATCGAAGATTGGGTCACGCCAACATGCGACTTCTTCAATCGCTATCATCCAAAGATCTAGTAAGAGATCTACCTAAGTTAAAATATGAACATCATTTTTGTGATGCTTGTAATGTAGGAAAACAAGCTCATTCGAGTCATAAAGCTAAAAACATGGTGTCCACAACTAGGTGTCTAGAATTACTACATATGGATTTATTTGGTCCATCCGCTATCCAAAGTTATGGAGGCAACTACTACACTTTGGTAATAGTGGATGACTACTCTAGGTATACATGGACAAAATTTTAAAGAACAAAACGGAAACCTTTAACTATTTTGAAATATTAAGCAAAAAGATCCAAAGACAACTAGGAAGTCCCATAGTGTCTATTAGGACGGATCATGGTAGGGAATTCGATAATGAAGTGCAATTCAGAGCTTTTGTGACGCTAATGGTATTACTCACAACTTCTCGGCTCCACGCACTCCACAATCGAATGGGGTAGTAGAAAGAAAGAATAGAACTCTACAAGAAATGAGTCGAACCATGCTTAATGAACAATCCATACCTCAAAAATTTTGGTGTAATGCCGTTGATACTTCAACGTATATACTCAATCGAGTCTTGATTAGACCAATCTTAGGAAAAACTCCATATGAGTTACTTCGAGGCAAAAAGCCTACGTTAAATCACTTTAGAGTCTTTGGTAGTAAATGTTTTATTCTTAACACTAAAGATTACCTTACAAAATTTGATCCTAAATCAACCGAAGGTATCTTTTAGGTTATTCGCCAAATAGCAAAGCTTACGTCATATTAAACAAAGAAACAATGAAGGTAGAAGAGTCATTAAATATAAAATTTGATGAAAGTCCACCCAAACCCTCTCCACCTCTTGTCGATGACGAGATTATAGAAAGTGAAGCCATAGTAATAAAGAAAAAGATAAGTGAAGAAGAAGAACCTCTAAGTGATGAAATAATAAACATTAAAGAGTCCAAAGATCACCCCGTAGATAAAGTCATAGGAAAACTAAACGAACGAACATTAAGGTCTCAAGTTCAAAACCAAAGTAGCTTGTTTTGTTTCGTTTCAACCTTAGAACCTAAGAATACACAAGAAGCCATAAAAGATGAAAGTTGGGTAATGGCTATGCAAGAAGAACTAAATCAATTTGTTTCTAATGATGTTTGGACACTTGTCCCTCCACCTAGTAATCAAACCATAATAGGAACCAAATGGGTTTATAAAACAAATTAGATGCAAACGGAGTAGTGTCTAGGAACAAGGCTAGACTCGTTGCTCAAGGGTATAACCAACAAGAGGGAATAGACTTTGATGAGACCTACGCCCCCGCGGCTAGATTAGAGTCTATAAGAATACTTCTTGCGTATGCTTGTGCTAATGATCTAAAGCTTTATCAAATGGATGTCAAAAGTGCTTTTCTAAATGGTGTCATAAATGAAGAAGTATATGTAGCTCAACCTCCGGCTTCATTGATTTTGAAAAACCCAAACATGTGTATAAATTAAAGAAAGCCCTTTACGGTCTTAAACAAGCTCCAAAAGCTTGGTATGATAGACTCAAGTCATTTCTAGTTAAACACAACTACACCATGGGGTTAGTTGACAACACACTTTTACTAAGAAAAGAGAGTCACATATAATCATAGTACAAATATATGTAGATGATATTATATTCGGATCCACTTGTCAAGACATGTGTGATGATTTCTCTAAAATCATGCATGACGAGTTCGAGATGAGTATGATGGGAGAACTTAGTTTCTTTCTTGGTCTACAAATAAAACAAGTAGAAGATGGTATCTTCTTCAATCAATCTAAATACATCAAGGAGATGTTAAAGAAATTCGGTCTAGAAGAGTCAAAACCAATTAGGACTCCAATGTCATCCGACACCAAACTCACAAAAGATGAAGACGGAGACTCCGTAGATAATACTAAATATCGTGGCATGATAGGTAGTCTTCTCTACCTCACGCAAGTAGGCCGGATATCATGTTTAGTGTTTGCTTATGTGCTAGGTTTCAAGAAGACCCTAAAATATCACACCTAGAAGCCGTAAAAGGGATATTTAGATATATTAAGGGTACAACACAATTAGGATTATGGTATCCTAAGGGCACGGTAGAAACAATTGTATATGCAGATTCGACCATGCGGTGATTACGTTGATAGAAAAAGTACAAGTGGGGTATGTACTTTTATGGGATGTTGTTTAACATCATGGTTTTCTAAGAAACAAATGGCACTTGCAATATCAACAACCGAAGCCGAGTATGTCTCTCGCCGGCAAAGCATGCCAACAAGCACTATGGATGAAACAAGCGTTAGTAGACTACGACATCCATCTAAGCGACATAGCCATCCTATGTGACAACAAAGGTGCCTTCGACTTAAGCAAGAAACCGTATTGCATTCTCGCACAAAGCATATAGAGATTCGTCATCACTTCTTAAGAGACAATGTTCAAAAGGGGAACATCTCTATTGAGAAGGTAGCATCCCAAGACAACATAGCCGACGTCCTCACCAAACCGTTGAAGCGGGAACAATTCAACCTACTTCGCCTTGGTCTTGGTTTAATGGAACAAACGTCGTATCTTAATTGACTCTACAAGGTATGTAAACACTAGCCTTCTTCTTTCTGAGTCTAGGATTTCTATTTCACGGACAACTCACAAACAATACGGGAATTTTCAAAACCCAAGATGAGTTTTCCACTTATAGCTTTCTTATAATTTTTTTACATTTTCAAAGAAAACCTACTTTCACAATGTTTTCTAAAAAGATGATACCTTCCAGATCAATTTCACAAAAGCAATTTCTCACGTCTAGGACAAATCGCTTTTTCATTATTAATACAAAGTAAAACCCGTTTTCATTGCATCTCATGTCTTTTGAATGCTAAAGGGGACACATAACTAATATGTGTTTTCCGGTACATTCATTTAAGCAACAATGAATTAGGAGCATTGATAACACAAAATTACATACTCATGTACTAAATATGTGTTTTCGGGTTATCTCAATAGGATGGTTTTATACTTCTAGTTTATTTTCTATTTCTTTTAGGAGTCGAGATAACCGAAACTCCAAATAGTTTGCATATAGGCACACACTAGGCAAAAATGTTTCCAAATAGGAAAATTTTGTGCTCTGAAACACCGACCCACGGATCCCAGCTTTAATGCTGGACGGATCCCTCAAGGGAAGGATCCATGGGATCCGTGCAACGTAAGTTTTCAACTTCTATTTTTTCACTTTGGATGAAAAATCCACATTTGTTTCATTTTGGGAGTATGCTCTTTAATGCTTGTGTTCTCATGATCACATGCCTTGAATTCATATCTAATCATTAGATTTTAATCCACATTTTGGGTCAAGCATTCATTACAATGCTTTGTTTTTCTATATATATAACTCCCAAAATGCTTGCATACTCCATCTCCTTCTCACAAACACACTTCATCATGTCATCCAAAACCCTTTAGAGAATCATCTAGTACAAACAATCATGATATCCAAACCTTTGTACTTCCACCATCCAAAATACCACAATCAAATGCTAGGATATCCGCACGGATTAGTATCCGATCTTGTTGTTTAGCAAAACCAACCTCAAATGGTTCATCCTCAACAAATAACTCACCACAAGATGCTTCCATTATAGCAAACTCTTTTGGAACTCCTTAAGACTCCAACAAGATCTAACCAACCTAAAGAAAAAGAATTAGTCTTTTCAACACCCCCCACATCTCCAAATACTATATTTCAAGATCTTGAAACATCACCACCATTAGCTCCCATCACATTACAAGAACATCTAGGTTCCTTTCCACCACCATTTACAAACATTCCGGATATTGATCCATATTTTCCTATTTTTCCACCACAACTTCCGCATAACTCAAATCAAAACAACCCGAAAACTTCCGCACTCATTACCCACATCATTTACATTGTGAACATTGCCAATCCACTAAGGAAATTGCAATAGAAGTTAGGGAAGAAATGCGTTTCATACTCAACCTCATCCTTGATCGCATCAATACCATTACTCATCAAAACCTCCATCCATAACCTTATGCAAGCATGGAAGGAATCACTACTACTATTTTCTATTTTTTTTTCTTTTGAAGTCATTTTCAAGAACAAGTCTTGTTCTTATTTTTACATGCTTGTAAGTGGCATACATACCACTACAATTTGTTGTTTTTATTACAAGGCCTTGTTTACATACCTTGGCTCCTAATCTTGATTCTCGACAATCACAAGATTATATAAGCATGTTACTAACCTTTCTTTTTGTAGGATTTTTATTTTTTTTCTTTTGACGCCCCAAACAAGGGGGAGCTACCGTCAAGGGGGAGTTAACTTTTTTGTTTATTTCTTCCAAGGGTTAACTTTTTGTTTCGACAAAAAGGGGGAGAAGAAGTAAAACTTAGGGGCTTTCAAAACTTGCATCTATTCTTAAGTTTTACTCATCATAACATTATGTTTTGTCATCAACACAAAAGGGGAGATTGTTAATACAAATAAACCGTAAAAACGTTTATTAATATTTTGTGATCTCTTTGTGTTTTGTTGATAACAAATGTAATGTTATCTTAAGTATAATTATAAGGATACATGTTATTTTTGTAAAGCATTTACATATAGCCATTTAAATACAAAAATGTAATAATTAAGCATTTGTTGTAATAGTTTATTAGGATGGGTAAAAACCATAACCCATGGATCTTAAACTCATACCAAAGAAGACTTGATACAATGTATACTTAGATACATTGAATCTAAAGAAAACCCATGGACCAACCCATAACCCATGACCCATAACCAAAAAACCCATGGGCAAAGAGGAGCGTACCACGGATCCCTAGGATTACACTAGCCGGATCCCAAGTGGAAGGGATCCGTGGGATCCGTGGAACAGAGAAGAAATTTGCCTATAAATAGAGAGCCATTTCTTCATTCTAACTCACCCCTCTTCTTACTAAATCTCTCATACACTCTCATTCTCTTCTAACATATAGATCACTTGATCTAGAGAGTTGTTCTTCTTTCTTTCTATTTGTGATCCTCATATAGGTCCTTCTCTAAGGCGAGATCACGAGCATTCTACAAGTCATCCAAGCAAGGGGTCCTTGATTGATTTGTCACTCCACAAGATTTCAGTAGCGAAGATCTTGTATTTGATATTTCACATATTTGTTGTGTAATAGTTGTGTTGGTTTGGTCCACCGTGCTACGGACTCGGTATCTAGCTTTGTACCGGAAAAAGTGTAAGCAACGTTCTGAAGGCTTCTCCGCCAAGTGAAGGAGTTTGTTGACATAGTGCTTGAACTCTCGAGTAGGTGACTCAGGGAGTGGAGTAGGCAAGGAAGGTGACCTTGTAGCCGAACCACTATAAATCGGTTGTGTCTTTTCTATCCCTTAACTTTATTTATTTGCTTGCATTATCATTAGATCTATACGTTCTCAACATCCATACGATTTCATATAATATCGAATCTAAAGTTTTTGAAATCAACTTAAAATCGGCAAAACTATTCAACCCCCCCCTTCTAGTTTTCCACATTGGTCTTCAAATCTCATGCTCTGATTCTATAAACAATTACTTACCATCTAATGAAAACTAATTGCTTTGTTAAATAACTCGGACTCTATTTTTAAAAATCATCTGGACTTAATGTTTGTCAAAATATCTATCTCTCAATCAACAACTTATGTCATTGATTGAGGGGGAGAATGATTTCAATTAAATCAAAAGGTTATTTGTCATACAATTGTTGTTCAAAAGATAATCATGCATGTTTAATCAATGGAGTTTAAAGTCTCAAAATCCGATCCTTATCAGTTAAAACGTTTTCATAATCAAGTCATAATTCTCCTTAAAAGCTTTCAAAATCAATTTAAATCTACAAAGATCACAAATCTCAAATGATTTGATAATTGTGATCGGGGGAGAATTTGTGATTTAAATTGGATTTAATCTGATAATTCGGTAAATGGTTTTATAAGGATGTACAAGCTCTCCTTCCCACATGTGCCAAACGATTTCAAATTTTCCATGCACATGTTGAGGGGGAGCATCTATCTTAAACCACTAAGATTTGAAATGTGATCAATTTATTTCAATGTGCAGTCTTTTCCTAATATGTGCAAAACATTTTCAAATTTCCTTGCACATATTGAGGGGGAGAAACTATTTTGAAAACCACATTCTTCATATAACTACTCTTAGATGCAAGCCAACCCCTCAAAGATGAAAATTATTTCTATTACAAAATGATGCTTGATGCAAATGTTGAGGGGGAGCTCTGTTTCTAAAATTATCAAAAATAATTCAGGTACAAAATGTTTTGATAATATATCACAAGTATCTGGATTGATTTCCAAATGGTTTTCAATTGGTACCAATGGCAGATGAACAATACCAAATAGACCGACCAACTTTACGTTATGTATGGTGATATAAGGAAGATAAGGTTAGGTATTAGTTCCCATGATCCGCCAGAACCGGAGGGATCTACCAGGGACAATCCACTAGATAGTGTAGAAGTCCTTAGGTTTGATGAAAAAAGGAGAAAAGTGAGAAATGGGAAGAGTGCGGACTGAGACTGAGCTAGTACTGGAATAAACCCAACAAGGTTCTAGTTATGAAGTCTTGGTAAGCACTGAAGGGGTTGAAGAATGAAAAAGAAATGAAATGAGAAAAGGGTGAAAAGAAATATCCCTCCATTAATTCAACCTTAGGGCAGAAACCGGGTTCAATTCATATGCTACTGGTGGTTACCAAGGTAACATCGGTATTAAAGACAAGACATCATGGACCCAAAGGACGCACTGGACTACAACTTCCCAAGCTACTCAAGTTCCTCTTAATAGGACTTGTTTCATTCTCACGGGGAACCGACATTATCTATTGACTTTCTCTTAGAGTTTGTTGATATTGAAGAAGGAGACCCTCTCCCTAGTCTCCGGCATAGGAACCAAATGTGCACAATTGAGTCTAGAGCCACGAGATCATCTATAAATCTCATTTGGACACTTTCAATGAAGACTCTCTGTTTCACACAATGTGGAAAGAGAGATTATATCTTGAGTCTTACGCATTATCCTTGTGGTATTGCCAGAACATCTGAGTGATATGCAAACATATTCACAATGAAGATGGAAAGCCTTCTGGAGCCAACATCTAACAAGCTCCTGGTAGGTGGCATGTGAGATCTATCCAATAGATCAACCATGTGACAACTGAACAGAAACAATGGGGCGATTCAATCTTTTGAATCAATCCTGGTTCAGGTCATGGATTGACGGATACCTTTGAAAAACTTGTCGTTGTGCTCAAACTCTTTTGTTTAGCACATCGACTGTGTACTAATATTTCAAAATAAAAGGTGTTTATGATTGATAATTGATTCTCATTAAAACCTTCGTTGTATTGCAAAAACAATTTCTATTGTGCGGTACACGATTGTTTTTCAAAATATCTTTTCATCAATCAGTGAATCTCAATTCGCTGGTTCATTCACTCCGTGTTGTCTTCTTTGAGACGTTCCGGTTTGAGAACAGCTAGAGCAGCTGCGAAACCCTGTCAAGGAGATTCTTCAGAATTGTACCTGATCACAGGCAGTACTTCTTGTACTGATCAACGGGGAACCGTGGGCCGTGTACCTCAATTCAACGAAAGTGATCAAAGACATTTTTCGTGCACTTTATTGCTAACTGTTGTACGCAGGTACGCCCGACGTTTGCAGCTGATCAGAATGAAGCGGTCAATCCATAGCCGCATGCTCACACATCACATTCATTTCAAAATAAATCATGATTAGTGCATCAATGACTGATATTCTCACTTCATGCTTCTGCTACGCTGCTGCCAATATCATGAATCAACGAAAGCTTCCGCTACTCTATAAGAAGAAATCATGATCCAGAATGTGAGCATGTCGGTCCAAATATCACAACATCACATAATACCAACACCACAATGGATGAGTCAGAGATTTATGATTGCTGATGATCTCAAAAGATGGCTCAAAACTCATTATCACGTGGATCAGATAAAGACCTCCACTTGGATTAACCAAACATGCAATAATGAAGAATCGATGACTACGAGCTTCAGAGCAAAGTCCTACATCAAGAATGCAAGAACAATTTATAATGTAATATATGTTTGTATTCAATGTAATGTTAATGTGTGTTTGAGGTGACCTCCCTTAGGGGGAGATTGTTAGGATTTAGTAAATCCAGTTATTAAAGAGTCGGTCACCTCAAGTATATGTAATCGTTAGAAAGCTCGTAGTCGTAGATTATTTAATGTTAAGTAGTATTTAGTTAAGTAACACCGTGGAGGACGGACGGGTCTTTACCCACTGTATGCCTGATCCACAGCCCGTAGGTGGCGATTTATGAAAGAACTATAAATACTCTCTACCTTCCAAGGTAGAGAGTTGGAGCTCATAATAAGATTTTTCTTTCTCTCACTAAAGTTCCCAAACCTCTAAATCTTTCTCTCTCTAGAAAATCATCTTGTACGCCTCTTGTGTTAATGGTTTGATGTGTATGTGAAATCCAATATGTTACTTTAACTTTTAAGCTAAAATACATAAGACCATCATTATTTGTTACGAAAATTACACTAGCATAGAACTCAAGGACAAATCTAGGGCAAATGGGCTCGTCAATGTCTAGAAGACAATCGAAGTGGATGGTGGATAGTTCTTGACGAAGGTTCGTTCCTTCAACAAAGGATGGGTGAATTGTCCTACCCACATGAAAGTACCTTTCTCTAGACTCTTAAAAACTTCAACTTGGTCATTGCTAAGACCCTTAGTTTTGTGGTCTTGTTGGATGTATCCAAGGGTGTCTTGCGGCTACCATGTTTGTTCCTAGGAGCAAGAAGTTACATGTTTTAGTAAACACGAGAACTAAATTAGCATTTTTGTTCAAGTGTGTGCCTATATGCAAACAATGTGGAGTTGTGGTTATCTCGACTCATTTTATGCATAAAATAGTTTTTATTAGTAGTGTTTGGAAAAATGCAAGAGATAACCCAAATGCTCCTAATTCAATGTGGCTTCGTTTGAATATACCCGGGAATGCATATTAGTTATGCATTACCTTTAGTGTGGAAAACTAAAAGGGGGGTTGAATAGTTTACCGTTTAAAATCTATGTTTTGAAACTTTATTGTAAGATCAATTGATATTGATCAAAGATATGTTAGTGAAGAATAAACAATATGTAAACAATATATAACGAGTAAATAAGGAAAGAAACAATCAAACCACGACAAGTTGTTTATAGTGGTTCGGTCTACAAGGACTCTTTTTCCTTGCCCTACTCCACTCCCCGAGTCTCCAACTCGAGAGTTATATTTACTAATCAACAAGCTCCCTTAACCGGCGGAGAAAACCTTTACACGTCGCTTACACAATATTTCCGACACAAAGTTAATGTCGAGTTCTTTTACAAGGGTACAACCACCCCCACACACTATATATTTTGAGGACCAAAATACTAACCACTCACACTCAGAGGTTTAAGATGGTTTGGTACCACAATGATGTATGAATAATACTAGATCATACAACAACAAAACAAACAAGCCTTCCAACTATTTGTTGAAGCTTGTTTATGCCTTGATTTTCTTTGCTACAAAGATGATCACTAGAATGAAATGAAATTGAGTTAGAAGTAATAGAAAGAGAGAGTGTATGTGTTTATGCTAAGAAGGGATGAGACAACAGCTTGGGTTAGCTTTCTATTTATAGGCCATGTGAACAGCAGAGTCCACGGACCACAGAACCAAAAAAGGGTTTCGCACTTGTTATTTTTTGGTTCCGCTGGTCTGACAGTAAGATTACAAAGATCTTCCCAAGATCACCAAAATCTAACCAAGATCATGTAAGATATGTAGAGTCCAAATCTAAACAAAATATTCTATGAAATCTTCTAAAGATTTCCAATGTGATGCAAGCCATGATGTAATATGTTGTTTTTTATTTTTAGAATTAATATGTTAATAGTAAATACATATGTAATGTTGTGTTTTAAGAAACTAAAACATACTTGTTCTAAAAGTGTTGATGCACATTTATGGTTTAGAAAGGTATCAAAGTTAATTGATACATAACTAATCAAAATGTAAATGTTTAAGTGATGAAGACTTTATTTAAGGAAAGCTTGTTTTAATGTCTATTAATCTTGACAAGCTTTATACTTTACAAAAATGAAATTTACTTTTGTCGTTAACAAAATTAGGTAAAGATCATAATAAATAACTTTTAATGACGATATTTGTATTAACAATCTCTCCCTTTTTGTTAAGGACAAAACATAAATTTTATTTGTATCAAAGATGTAAAGTTATACAAGATTTATTAAAATATGAGATTAATTTGAACTTGAAAGAACTAGTTAGTTAGATAAAGTTGACAATCAAAAGTTTATTTTATCTTATGACTAGTTTATCCAGTTATTTGGTTTTTAACAATTTTGACTTTTTGAATACCAAAGCATGGTGTTGACTTTTTGAAAGTCAAAGTTCAAGTTCAATAATATTCTCCTTTTTTTTCAAAACCAAAGCATGCAATGAGCCCAATCCATTTTCTCTCCTTGGCCAATGCTCCCCCTTATTTGGGTGCCAAGAGAAAGATACATAGATTATGAAAAAGCTACAAAAGAAAGGTTAGGAACAAGCATCATCACAATTATACAAGTAATTTCAACCAACAACCATATAAGAAACAACATTCATTTGTTAAAATTTTTATGACTTTACAAGTCATAAAAGGGAACACAATGGATGTGTTGATATATAAGGAAATCCTAAAATTATATAAATAACTTGAAAATAAAATAAAAAATCCTAGAAAAAAAAAATAACTTAGAATTAAAAAAAATCCTAAAGAAAAGTCTAGAACCATCCTATTGAGGAGGTGGATGAGAAAGAGCGTTGATACGCTCAAGGATGTGATTGAGGATGAACCTCATCTCATCTTGTAACTCGTGGACCATGATCCGGGTCCGTTCGCTAAGATGGGCGGTCTGCTCACAATTTGAGCAACCGTGTCTAGGTGGGAAAATAGGATCATGATTAGGTGGTGGTGGATTGGTGGAAGTATTGTTGGTGTTTGATGGAGTGACGAGGGAGGAAAGCAAAGCATTTTGCATTTGCATAGCTTCACTAAGGTGAGAATCCACCATATTGGAAAAGTTTTAGATGTTTTCTAGTTGTGCTTGTATCTCCGCTTATGATTGTGGATGATCTTCCCACATAGATTCATCAATGTCATCGATATGAGGAGACAAGGATGTTGGTGGTAGAGCATGGTCCTCATACAATGGTCCATGAATGTCATTATGGATTGCGTGGAAGAGGAGAGCTCTAGGTTCCAAAGGGGCGTTTGGTTCAAATGATGGGCGTGGTGATTCATGAGCGATTCGCTAAATGGTACCGAATGATGGAAGTAGAGGTGGATTAGTTGGCCTAGGAGGTAGGTCTTCTAAGTTTTCTAAGAACGGGTTTAGAGATGTTGGTGGAGTTGAGAATAGTTCTAAAGGTATGAGCTTCGAAGATTTGGGTGGTGATGGTAATTTGGATGTTTGCATTGGAGCCGGTGGTGGAGAAGTGACAATGGGTGTTTTTGTAGGTGGTGGAGTGGTGATGATAATGGGTGATTT
This sequence comes from Chrysanthemum makinoi, assembly GCA_910596185.1. Taxonomy (NCBI): domain Eukaryota; kingdom Viridiplantae; phylum Streptophyta; class Magnoliopsida; order Asterales; family Asteraceae; genus Chrysanthemum; species Chrysanthemum makinoi. The sequence continues at coordinate 2,280,955 of OU343218.1, read as the reverse complement.
TTGAGGTGGTGTTGGAGTGCTTAGATTAAGAAAGTTTTCATCTCTTATTGGGGATGAAATGGTTAGAGGTGATGAATCGAAGGAAGAGCTAATGTTTACAAAACAACAAGGTCTAACACTTATTCTTGCGGTTTTCTTACATGGTTTGTTTGATGGGGATGATGTGGATGACTTTGTCATTTTTGGTTAAGCTTATTCTAGGAGAAGATGAGAGAAATTGTTGAGGTGTGAGGATGATCATCTTTGAGGCTCTTAATTTATAGGATTTTGAGATTATGGAGAATTGTGTTTGATTTGATGTTAAGCCATAGAAATGAAGTGGTTTCTAATGATTTGGAAGAGTTTTAATGCAAGTCATATCATCTAAGTCAAGCAATACAAGAAGGTTTGGGTAAAAAGACCAAGATATGCATTAAATGGGTTATAATGATTGTAAGATCTTGAAGTTCAGATCATCCACGGATTTCAAGGAACCAAAATTTTGGTTCCTTCCTTTATGAAAAAAGGTTCCTTGGGTAAATTTTGGGAATTTTTGAATTTTGGTGGGAAATGGATATCCTATATATCTAAGTAAGTTAAACTAGTTCTAATATGAATAAAAAGAAGTAAAAACTATCCTAGAAACAAATTTTGGTAAATTAGAATGCGGGAATGAGCGAAATTCAGCAACTTATCTGGGCATCCCATGGTACCATAAAATTACACAAACGGATCCCAAATTTCGAATTCGGCAGGTCCGTTAGTGCAGAAACGACGAAACCCAAAATTTAATGGACGGAACCAAAAATTTTGTTCCATGAGATCCGTCCAGTGCAGAATTTTTGGCAGTGGCGTTTTTTGACCCCCGGGGACTTTTCCGAATCCTGAAATTTTTCTTAAAACATATGGAGATAATTATTTCTAGTTAGGAACAAGCAATAACGCACATATAAACATAAGAGAGCATGTATTTTCAACAAGGGCTATTGATTTTCACTAAAAAGTGAAAACGAGTAAAGTTTTATAACATCCGTATGTTATCCCCCTGCATGAAAAATTTAGTATACATCAATGTTTTAAGTTAGTTTATCATCCTACGAAGCGATAACACATATATAATATCATACAACATTGTTTCTTGTCTTGTTCCAAACACCCTCTTAAACCTCAACTCTCTTATCAAACTTCTTGTAAATCTTGGTCATCATCCTACCAAGGCACTTGAACATCCCCTTGGTTTGCTTGAACTCCTCCGTTGGATTCTCCACTTCTGGAAGTGAGGCGTAGTACTCATATGGTTGAAGCCTCGAGTTGGGAAGACCGTCTTCGGAGCTATTTAATGATGATGAAGGAGTTAGAGGTTTTGGCCTTTTTCCCTTTGTCTTAGTCTTGGATACTCTTTCATCACTCAAGGGCACAAATATGTGAGCGATGAGAGAATAGTCTAGTTTCAACCCTCTAGGACTTGGCGGAATGGGTGCATAAGCTCTATAAAGAAGGGTTAAGAGCATCCCATATGGAAGAGCAACGAAGCCTTGAGTAGGAATGTCTACCATTCTCCTAGCAGTGTAGTATGCCAAGTTGAATGGTTGACGAGTAGACAAGCTATAGAGCATGTAGCAAAGGCAAGCATTGATGTGGTCTCGGTTTCCTATAGTGCTAATGACATTGGCTCTAAGGATTTCCTCCCACTTTTTGAATTGAGGCTTAAGATCATTGAGTTCCATACCGTATGGATCTCGGTTGACTTCCTTTCACGCTCGAGTGACACGGGTTGGTGCTACCCTATCATTAAAGAGGTGCTCATGAATGATGTCCTTGTCCACCAAAGGAGTTTGGTAAGGAGGAGAACGGTCATGAATAGCATCAAGGATGGTGAGTGACCACTTATCCGAGTATAGACAAGTACCGTCACAAGGAATTCCTAACACTTGAGCAAATTGGTTGAGGGAAATGGTGTAGTCATTTTGGTTGATCTTAAATTTGAGAGCCATGAGATCATCCTCATCTGTTATGGAAACAACACTAGCATAGACTTTTAGGACAAACCTAGGACAAATTGACTCGTCGATGTCAAGGAGACAATCGAAGTTGATAGTGGCTAGTTCTTGACGGAGATTTGTTCCGTCAAAAAAAGATGGATGAATTGTCCTACCCTCATGAAAATACCTTTTCTCTAGAATCTTAAAGATCTCAACTTGTTCTTTGGTAAGGCCCTTAGTTTTGTGGGTATCTTTCTGATCGTAAAATTTTGCGGCTACCATGTTTGTTCCTAGGAGCAAGAAATTACAAGTTTTAGTAAAAATGAAAACTAAATTAGCATTTTTGTTCTAGTGTGTGCCTATATGCAAACAATGTTGCGGTTATCTCGACTCATTTTATGCATAAAATAGTTTTTATTAGTAGTGTTTGGCAAAATACAAGAGATAATCCAAACGCTCCTAATTCAATGTGGCTTCATTTGAATATACCCGGGAATGCATATTAGTTATGCATTACCTTTTGTATTCAAGAGACATTATGCAAGTGATGAAAATAAAGTTTTTATTTGTATGAACAATGATAAATTATTTTCCTACAAGTGAAAAGTTTTTCAAAATTTTGACATGGGGTTTTTAGTTTAATTAGGATAATGCCTTATGATAAGTAACTTCTAACTAGTGGGAAACATGATTAGTTATGCAATTTGACAATGTAGTTCATAATTTGTGTAATTAGCTATGCAATTTAACAATGTAGTTCATGTTTTGTGCAAGAATATACATAATCCCCATATACTAGTTTTGTGAATAAATTAGAACCCTAGACTCAGAATTAAGAGAAGTAATTTAGTTAGGATACTTACAATGATGTTCTTAGCAGTGATTAGTTGAGGAAGAAACCTTAATAATTAGTTAGGTATGTTTGTGGCTCGTTTTGGTAAAGTGGGTTGTGACGAAGAAAGTGTTTTGTATTTAACATTTTTTCGACTGTTAACACCACAGACCAAACGGACCCAAAAAATTGGTTCCGTCTTTGTTGTCGTTTGGTGTCGTGGGTACTGCAGCAAAATTTGCTAAATTGTTTTGTTTTGGTTATTCTAAGGTTTTAGGCTATGTTTTAACTATATGTTTGGTTACATTAATCCTAAACCAAGTCTAAGAAGATTAAATGGTTCTCGTTTAAGAGGTTTAGTTAGGATGTCGGCAATGATATCTTCGAAGGATACTTTCTCGATTGAGATGTTTCCTTTTTGAACATTGTCACGAAGGAAGTGATGGCGAATTGCAATATGTTTCATTCGAGCATGTTGGACGGGGTTTTTCCTGAGATCAATGGCTCCTTTTTTGTCACAAAGTATAGAGATATCATTGAGATGAATTATGTGATCCACGAGAGCTTGCTTCATCCAAAGAGCTTGTTGACATGCCTTTCCGGCTGAGACGTATTCGGCTTCGGTATTTGAGATAGCGAGGGTCGTTTGTTTCTTTGCGAACCATGAGGTGAGACAATGTCTAACAAAAGTACAAATACCACTTGTACTCTTTCTATCGACATAGTCACCGGCATGGTCCGATTCGACATACACTATGGTTTCTACACCCGTTTCTTTGGGATACCGATCATTCCTCTATATTTAGTGTTATCTACGGATTCACCTTCCTCATCCTTGGTGAGTTTCATTTCCAAAGACATGGGTGTTTTAGTTGGTTTTGAGTCTTTAAGACCAAATTTCTTAAGCATATCATTTATTTATTTAGATTGGTTAAAGAATATGCCATCTTCTAGTTGTTTAATTTGAAGTCCTAAAAAGAAGTTTAACTCACCTATCATACTTATCTCAAACTCGTCGTGCATGATTTTAGAAAAATCATCACATAGCTCTTGACAAGTTGATCCAAATATGATGTCATCAACGTATATTCGAACTATGATAATGTGTGATTCCTTTTTCCTGGTAAAGAGAGTATTATCTACTAATCCCATGGTGTATTTGTGTTCAACTAAGAAAGTCTTAAGCTGATCGTACCAAGCTTTTGGTGCTTGCTTAAGTCCTTATAATGCCTTCTTAAGTTTGAAAACATGATGTGGTTTTTCAAAGTCGGTGAATCCGGGAAGTTGAGCAACATATACTTCTTCGTTAATGAACCCATTTAGAAATGCACTTTTAACATTCATTTGAAATAATTTAAAGTCATGGGCACATGCATATGCAAGTAAGATTCTAATAGACTCAAGCCTAGCTACCGGTGCATAAGTTTTGTCGTAATCAATTCCTTCTTGTTGATTATATCCTTGTGAGACAAGCCTAACCTTGTTTCTAGACACTACACCATTTTCGTCCATTTTATTTCGAAAAACCCATTTCTTTCCAATTATAGTTTGATTTTTAGGTTTTGGAACTAATTTCCAAACATCATTTCTAACAAATTGGTTTAGCTCTTCTTGCATATCAATTACCCAAGATTCGTCTTTTATTGCTTCGTTTATGCTCTTCGGTTCAACGGGCGACACAAAGTAAAAGTAGTTACTTTGATTTTGGGCTTGTGATCTTAGTGTTCTTTGATTTAGTTGTCCTATAACCTTTTCCAAGGGGTGAGTTTTGGATTCTTTAATATTTATAATCTCTTTATTTAATGGTTCATTTCCCTTGTCATTATCATTAATTTCTTGACTTTAAACAAGTTGACTTTCAACTAAGTCATCATCTACCAAAGGTGATGTCTTAGAGGAAGGTGGACTTTCGTCGAATGTTATGTTCAATGATTCCTCGACTCTCATTGTTTCTTTGTTTAAAACTATGTATGCTTTGCTAGTTTGTGAGTAACCTAGAAACACACCTTCATAAGACTTTGGGTCAAATTTGGTGAGATAGACTTTGGTATTAAGAATGAAACATTAACATCCAAACACTCTAAAATATCCTAAAGTAGGCTTTTTGCCTTTATATATTTCATATGGTGTTTTGTTCAAGAAAGGACCTATTAAAACTCTATTTAAAATGTAAGTGGAAGTATCAACGACGTTACACCAAAACTTTTGAGGTATGTTTTGTTCATTAAGCATTGTTCTACTCATTTCTTGAATAGTTCTGTTTATACCATTTGTATCACAAAAGTTTCCAAATTGTGTTTCATTGTCGAACTCGCGACCATGATCCGTTAGGATCGACACAATGTTACACCTAGTTTATTTTGAATTTTCTTACTAAGTATTTCAAATTTATCAAATGCTTCATTTTTAGTTTTCAAAAACATTGTCCAAGTAAACCTTGAGTGTAGGACCATAAACACATGTAATTTATGTGATTTTGGGAGGTCTAGGTAGGTGAAAGAATATGAAAGACATCATCTTTCTGGAGAGAGAAAGTAGTGAGAGGGAGGAGAAACACAAGATCACTTTTATTGATGAAATACAATACAAGAAACCTAATGATCGACCACACCCCTCATGGAGAGTCATGAGGGGTATTTATAGGCTCAACATGCTACAACTTTGCCACTTAAACGATAGTAGTCCCTGAGGGCAAAGTATACTACGCATCTAGTCCAATTCACGTGAATGGTTACAATGAGACCTATAAATACAAAACAAAGTAAATTACAATAGTAATGAACAATGTTGACTTTGTTGAAGCACAGAGTTTCTGTAGTATAGATACTGAGGCAAACTTGAAGTTCTCTCTTAGGACGATCTCGGCATTTGATCTTTGGCGCTGACGGCACAAATCCTTGTAGTTCTGAACTTCAACTATAACGGTCTAGTTAGGTTATTACTCCCTCCTGACTAGTGAGCCTTTTTTATTTCTTTTGCTCCCTCCTGAACCGACAACACTCTTCCAACACGCAGCGGAGAAAATAGACTCTTGATTGTAACACAATAGTTGTCGTTCTGGGACCATCATAACAACATAACTCACTTAATATTGCATCCAAGATGGTAAAAAACCCCGATGTACACACACTACTTCTCCTTTTTCGGTATTAAGCACAATTCCCTTTGACAATCCAATCACAAAAGATGAAACACCAACTTCTCCCTCCTGATGGTTGCGAGCTATCGGAATCATCATAATGTTGCGTACATGCCGTATTACCTTTTTCGTGATGCAATATTAAACCTTTTCTTGATCAAAATTCTGTTAGAATATGTCGCAAAAATACACTCAATTTTTTTCTTAAACCAACCTGAAACGAACCTCCTTTTGATTCAATGGCTAATTGTAATGACCACATATGGAGACAACCCAATATGATTGACTTGAAAAGGAAGTAAAAATCCCAACTTTGTGACTTACTTCTTGTTCTATATTTTTGAACAATCCACAACGCCGTGTGACACTGAGTACTACAACGTAACCCCTTAAAGTGATAGTTATATACAGTGAGCACTACAACGTAACTCTTTACATCAGTTATAAACAGATTGTCAAATTCATAATCACTTATGAAAAAATGCCCCAACAAGTTATCTTGAGACATGCATCCAACCAACCAACGTCTCAATGATAAAGAAGTACATATGTGAAACGTCACTTCAATTTCGCGTAAGCAATACCGTATAAAAACCCCGTAGTCATTTTTTTCAAAATTTTAGTTCAAGCCGTGAATTTGTGTATCCCCCGTGAAATTTATAAACCAAAATACCACACTATATACCAAAGTTAAAATTTGTATCCAAAATTCTTTGTAAAAAATTCGGATAACCAATTTTATGTGCAAATTCAATGTCAGCCAAGTCCTTCTTAATCATCAGCCCAAAAGAAACTTACACGAGCCCAATTCCAATATGCAGTTTAGCACAGCCCATAACCGATTTGAGTGAGGCCCGATCCAAATGCAAACAGCTACCCGATCCATATAAAACTAAAACTACATATAACCATTTATATTTTACCCTAACCCTAAAAACATAATATGCTCCTCAAACAAAACACCCACCAACAATTTCTCCCAAATCAGATCTGGAAAAAGAAACGCATCTGAAGCGTATTCTCTCTAATGCGCGTACGAAGCGCGTTCGGGGTCAAAGGAACTTCCTTTTCGTCGAGCAAGTTTTTTAACACCCTAGGCAGTGAACCTAATCATTGTAGTGTAGTATTGGGTAAGCCTCGGGGATTGATATCGTTCTCTAGGGGAATAGGAATGCTAGTGAGAAGTGTACTACGCTAAGGTTGAGGTTGAGGAAGATTCCTTTTTATCTTTTTATATTTTTTAGAAAGCTAAGGGTAAGATCTCGGGGCTTGGATTTGGGGGATGGTACTTCTACCGATTACTCTACTATTCTAATTATCTAATTCTACGGGTAGTCTTATGTCTATTGATGTGTGCTCGTATGATGATTAAAAAAGTGTTTACCTAGATACTATTACTCCCTAGTTATCTTTTATTGTAGGTTGAATTGTCACGTCCTTATTCTTAACGCGTTGTGTTTCCTAAAGTCGTAGGTGTGCCTATGCCCTAACTCTTTGAGGTTACCTTTAGGTGTAGTAAACGAAATTCACTAAGGTTATCTTTGGATGTTTAGACTACGAAATCCGCTACTCATTCATATACTAATTTTCACAAAGATTACTCAAGCATTTAAACACACCGATAGCCTAGTTGTACTCCTAAGCCAATTACAATTAAGATAAGAGACAACCTAACAATAATTAACAACTAGGTTTCATAGATCTAAGCAAACACATAAGAAATTTAGCTGGACATGTGAAACAAGCAAGCATACACACATTCAATGGAAGACATAATGAAATTAATGAAGTAAATCACTTATCTTGATGTGTAAAATAGGTTTGGGACCCTAAGATACTGTCCAAGTCGGACTACAAACATTTAGGATTTTTACTCCAAAAGTCTACCTCCTAAAATACTGAAAACTCGATTTCTATATATAATTTTACACTTGCGACGGCGTCGGCTTATAGGTGGGACGCCGTCAGATCGCCGTCATTATGGTTTTCTTCTTGGCCCAGTAATCGTTGGGACGGCGTCACCATGTAGTTGTGATGCCATCGGGCTTCAGTAGGGAAGTCATTTGTTTTACGGATCTGGGTCGTCTGAGATGAAAAGTCTTAGTGACGCCCTTCCTCTTCAAAGCCGACCGTCAGTGTATTTAGCAAAAAGTCTCTTGAGTCGTCAAGTGTATTTTAATTAAATCCCTAGAGAGGGACGGCGTCGCCCTGTAGTTGGGGCGCCGTCAGCTTCAACTTCAGCAGCTTGAGTGTCTTCGATCTTGACTTAGCCATTTTCTTCATATATTCACTCATTTTCGTCCAAATATGCATCATTCCAGCATTTGCTTCCAAGAGACCTAAAAAGTGAAATGAAATGAAATTAAGCAGTAACGGATATAAAAGTGATCGATTAAGGTGTTGGATATTGGATTTCACTTACACATCAAACCATAACACAAAGTGGGCGAATAAGTGGAATTCTAGAGAGAGAAAGTTAGAGGTTTAGGGAACTTAGTGAGAGAAAGTGAAAGATATTATTATGAGCTCCAACTCTCTACCTTGGGAGGTAGAGAGTATTTATAGTCTTACATAAAATGCCACACAACGGGCTGTGGATCAGGCATACAGTGGGTAAAGACCCGTCCGTCCTCCACGGTGTTACTTAACTAAATACTACTTAACTAAATATAACTATGACTACGAGCTTTCTAACGATTACATATACTTGAGGTGACCGACTCTTTAATACCGGGAATTTCTAATTCCTAACAATCTCCCCTAAGGGAGGTCACCTCAAACATATACTAAAATGACATTGAATACAATCAGATATTAAATTAACAATTGATCTTGCATTCTTGATGTAGTACATTGCTCCGAAGCTCGTAGTCATAGATTTCACTCATTGCATGTTTGGTTAATCTAAGTGGAGGTCTTTTACTGATCCACGTGATAATAATGTTGAGCCCGCTTTTGAGATCATCGGCTAATAGAAAATCTCTGATACATCCATTGTGGTGTTGGTATTATGTGATGTTGTGACTTTCATACCGACATGCTCACATTCGGATCCATGATATCTTCTCATCGAGTAGCGGAAGCATTCGTTGATTCATGATGTTGGCAGCAACGTAGCGAAGCATGGAGTGAAAATATCAGAGTCATTGATGCACTAATCATGATTTCGTTTGAGATGAATGAGTTAGGTGAGCATGTGGCTATGGATTGACCGCTTCATTCGATCAGGTGCAAAGCGTCGGTGTACCGCATAAGACAGTTAGCAATAAAGCGCACGAAAGTGTCTTTGATCACTTTCGATGAATTGAGGTACACGGCCCACGGTTCCCGTTGATCGAGTACAAAGTAATTGCATGTGATCGGTATAATTCGAAGAATTTCCTTGATGGGTTTCAAGAATGCTCTAGCTGTTCTCAAACCGGAACGTCTCAAAGAAGACAACACGGAGTGAGTGAACCAAATAATTTACGTCCAGCGATTGATGAAAAGAGATTTGAAAAACAATCGTGTATTGCTCAATAGAAATTGTTTTTGCAATATAACGAAGGTTTTAATGAAAATCAATTATCAATCATAAAACACCTTTTGATTTGAGGAATTAGTACACGGTCGACGTGCTAATGAAAAGAGTTTTAAAGCACAAAGACCGGGTTTTTTTCAAAGGTATCCGTCAATCCATAACCTGAACCAGGATTGATTCAAAAGAATGAATCGCCCCATTGTTTCCGTTCAGTTGTCACATGGTTGATCTATATAATAGATCTCACATGCCACCTACCAAGAGCTTGTTAGATGTTGGCTCCAGAAGGCTTTCCATCTTCATTGTGAATATGTAAACACATCACTCAGATGTTCTGGCAATACCACAAGGATAAATGCGTAGGACTCAAGATATAATCTCTCTTTCCACATTGTGTGAAATAGAGAGTCTTCATTGAAAGTGTCCTAATGAGATTTATTGATGATCTCATGGCTCTAGACTCAATTTGTGCATATTTGGATCCTATATCGGAGACTAGGGAGAGGGTCTCCTCCTTCAATATCAACAATCTCTAAGAGAAAGTCGATAGATAATGTCGGTTCCCTGTGAGAATGAAACAAGTCCTTTTAAGAGGAACTTGAGTGGTTTGGAAAGTTGAAGTGCAGTGCGTCACTGGGTCCATGACGTCTTGTCTTCAATACCGATGTTACCATCAGTAGCATATGAATTGAACCCGGTTTCCGCCCTAAGGTTGAATAAATGGAGGGCTATTTGTTTTCACCCTTTTCTCATTCAATTCTTTTTAATTCTTCAACCCCTTCAGGGCTTACCGAGACTTCATAGCAAGAACCTTGTTGGGTTTATTCCGATTACTAGCTCTCTTAGTCCGCACTCTTCCCATATCTCATTTTTCTCCTTTTATCATCATACCTAAGAACTCTACACTAACTAGTGGATAGTCCATGGGTAGATCCCTCCGGTTCTGGCGGATCATGGGAACACATACCTAACCTTATCGTCCTTATATCACCATACATAATGTAAAGTTGGTCGGTCTTTTTGGTATTGTTCATCTGCCATAGGAACCAATTGAAAACCATTTGAAAATCAATCCAGATACTTATGATATTTTATCAAAGCATTTTGTACCGAATTGTTTTTGATATTTTTAGAACAAGAGCTCCCCCTCAACATGTGCATCAAGTGTTTGAAATCATTTTGCACACGGAGGCAAGAGAAAGAATTAACTTCTTTGAATTCCATTTTCTAAAAGATATCAACATCACTTCCCTAATCAAATCAAGTAGATAAAGCATTTTGAGGAAGGATGAGGTTTTCAAAAGTTTGCTCCCCCTCAATATGTGCATAGATGTTTGAGAATGTTTTGCACATATTAGAAAAAGACTGCACATTGAGATAAATTGATCACGTTTCAAATATTTGTGGTTTAAGATAGATGCTCCCCTCAACGTGTGCATGGAAAATTTGAAATCGTTTGTCACATGTGGAGAGGCAAACATACTAATCACTTATAAAACCATTTATCGAATTATCAGTTAAAATCCAATTTAAATCACACATTCTCCCCCGATCACAATTATCAAATCATTTGAGATTTGTGATCTCTTATAGATTTAAATTGATTTTGAAAGCTTTTAAGGAGAATTGTGACTTGATTATGAAAGCGTTTTAACTGATAATGATCGGATTTAAAGACTTTAAACTCCATTGATAAAACATGCATGAATATCTTTTGAAAACAATTGAATGCCAAATAATTTTTTTAATTTAATTGAAATCATTCTCCCCCTCAATCAATGACATAGGTTGTTGATTGAGAGATTGATATTTTGACAAATAAGTCCAGATGATTATCAAAAATAGAGACTGAGTTATTTTTCAAAGCAGTTAGTTTTCAACAGATAAATGTTTAAAGAATCAGAGCATGGAATTTTGAAAACATGATAAAGTATGGCTCTATTCTATCTATGAAAAGCGGGTTATTGCATGAAATGACAATAAACCATTTTTTTTCTCTTTCTCCCAAAAATAATTTTTTGATTTTTTTTTTTTTTTAAGAATTCGAACAACATCTAAAGTCCGTGTCATTCTTTGAATGACAGCACAAAGACCGTAGATATTATCGAACCGAGTAAACGCATGACAAAATGACAATATTTTTGAAGATTTTTTGAAGTTTTTCGGATTTTTATGGTTTTGAAGGTTTTATAATTTTGTATTTTGATTTTTTGAATAGATATATACAAGAGATAGATGAAGATAGACCTTTACTCCTCGTCTTCCTCCCGAAGACGTTTGAGTGTTTCTGGTTGAAGACTTTTCAAGCCAAGACGTGGAAGAATAAACTCAAAACGTTCTCTTGGAAGAGCTTTGGTGAAGATGTCTGCTAAGTGATATTCAGATCTCACAAAATAGAGTTCCACCACACCGTTTTCCACTTGCTCCCTGATGAAATGGTGTCGAATGTTGATATGCTTTCCTCTTGAGTGTTGAACGTTGTTGCATAAGAGAGCAATAGCACTTTTATTATCACAGTACAGAGGGATTTTCTTGAATTCAAAGCCATAGTCAGTTAATTGAGATCTCATCCATAGGATTTGAGCACAACAAGATGACATGGCTATGTATTCAGCCTCTGTAGAGGAAATAGAAGTACTCATTTGCTTCTTTGAAGACCAGCTCACAAGCTTATCACCCAAAAACTGAGCACCTCCAAACGTACTTCGACGAGTATCTTGACATCCTGCATGATCAGCATCTGCATAGGCTGTTAGTGACATACCGGTGTCCTTCGGGTACCAAAGTCCCATATTGATGGTTCCTTGGAGATACCGAAAGACCCGTTTAACCGCTTCAAGGTGCTTTTTAGTAGGCTTAGCCTGATATCTAGCACACATGCTCACAGCGAACAAGATGTCGGTCTACTAGCGTGAGGTACATCAGGGATCCAATGATACTACGATATTTCGTTTGGTCAATCATGATCCCTGAGTGGTCCTCATCTAGTTTGGTTCGATCAATCATGGGAGTGTCAACAGGGTCACTTGAATCAAATCCAAATTTCTTTAAGATCTCAGTTGCATATTTAGATTGATTTATGAAAATGCCTCCGGGACTTTGAGAAATTTGTAATCCCAAGAAAAATGACATTTGTCCCATCATTGACATTTGAAATTTTGAACTCATTTCATTTAAAAAACGATCACATTCCATTGGGTCTGTCGAGGCAAAAATAATATCATCAACATAAATTTGAACATGAATTAAATGTTTGCCTGACTTCCGGTGAACAATGTTGGATCAACTGCTCCTTTGCTAAATCCGGTTGATAGAAGAAACTTTGACAGTGTATCATACCATGCCCTTGGAGCTTGCTTTAAACCGTAAAGGGCCTTCTTCAAACGATAAACGTGAGTAGGATGCTCTTGATTTACAAATCCTTCAGGTTGGCTGACGTAGACGACTTCTTTAAGATCTCCGTTCAGGAATGCCGTCTTTACGTCCATTTGATAGACTACCATGTTCTTACTTTCAGCATTAGCCACAAAGATTCTAATTGCCTCGATTCGAGCCACAGGAGCAAAAGATTCTTCAAAGTCTATACCCTCCTCTTGACGGTATCCTTTAGCAACTAATCGAGCCTTGTTCTTCAACACATCACCATGCTCATCAAGTTTCACTTTGAAGATCCATTTTAGAGCAATAATCATAGCACAATCTGGAGCAGGCACTAACTCCCATACATCTAGTCGATCGAACTCATGAATTTCATCTTGCATAGCATTGAACCACCTATCTTCATTCATGGCGGTTTTAACATCTTTTGGTTCGATCTTAGAGAGTACGGAGTTGAAGAAGCACCATAAGGCATCGGTTGCAAGTTGTTTCCGTGTGGATACGGGACGAGAGGGATTTCCAATGATGTTGTCTAATGGATGATCGTGAGTCCATTTTCTGAGGTGTTCATGTGGTAGTTGTTGAGGGACTGAGGTAGCAGAGTTGATGTCTCCTGACGAAGATGGTTCTGATGAAGATTCAGGAGCAAATATGTTTTCAAATGGAGCATCTTCAGTAGTAGCAAAGGGATTAACTTCATCATTAAATGCGAAACAGTTCCATGATGTACATTTGAAGAATGATGATTTGTTGATGAGACTGAAGGATCAGTAGCAGGTGCTTCTTGACTTAAAGATATTGAGACTGAGGGATTGACTTCATTCACTGGAATATGAGCAGCCTCTGTTGTAGGGATCAACACCTCATTAGTACTCGGATCATAAAGTTCATCAAACATAGGATCAAACAATTTCTTTAAATCATCTTCAGATGGAGGTACATATGGAGTTTCTTGAGAAGAGTTTGGAACAAGGGATGAACCAATTGGACTGTTTTGAAATGCGGGTCCAGAACTGAATTGTTCAGGAGCCGTAGGACCACTGCGATAGAAACTCTCTCTGACTATCTTTATCAACCCATAAGTAGAAAATTTGAACCGGAACAAATGATTTCTCGACATTAATGCATTCTTCCTAAAGGTATACATGTAGAGACTGATCTGGAAGATTCACCACAAATGTCTTCGAGCGAATGAGGTAGTCATTTTCCTTAATGTTCATGTGGTTGATTTATAGCGTGCACAATGAGAGGAACAATAATCCGTAAAGATTTGGCAAAGGAATACCAAAGAGCGGATCATTATCCATGAACAACAATCCGTGAAGATTTGGCACAGGAATACCAAAGAGCGGATCATTATTCAATAGTGCAACTTACAATATCATGATAGTCATTATAAACGCCTTGTGAAATAACTGGAGATAAGGTTTCTTGAGAATTCCAAGAAGTACTTCTTAGATGGTGAATCAGTTGAGTCAATAGAAACCGGAGCATGAGCTTGGAATCTGGATGATCAACATTCGTCGGAGGTTGAAAGTACTCATCAAACATATCTTTGAAAACAATGAATCCCAAACATTGATTCCCAATTATCCTTAGTAAGTGAAGCATTAGGCGTTGGAGGAGAGTCATAAAAAATCAAAACAATGAATCGGTTATCCTTAGTATATTCACTCTTCATCAAAAGAATATACACTCATCATCATCAAAAATTAAGTCGTATAACCATTATTCAAACATCCATCATCATGTAGTATATTCACTCTTCTCCCCTCAAAAATTGCATCCGAAGTTGCCATTTTTGATTTAACAAGTGAATAAGAGTATACACCAATGAACGCAGATCCACTTGATGACTGAATGAGCGTGGAAAAACATGAAGCTTGTTGATGAAGAATGTAGATGAGTATAGTCATAAACATGAAGATAAAGCGCACTGAAGCGTACACTTTTCTTTTCTTTGAGGAACGGGGCCTGAAGTGTTATCTGCAGACGCCATAATGATGAAGTACGAGGCCTGAACTGATTTGAACAGACGTCATAGTTTAGAGCCCAGTTATATGTTTAGAGCCGCCCGAATCCAAATACCAAGGGACGACTTGTACGACCTGCTTTGGATAACAGACGAAGACAGAGAATTGGAAACATTGGATCCCCACGTGCTCATGGGGTCCTTTTGGTTAGCACAAACAATCTTTGAATCAGCAGAAACCCTAGGTGCAATGTCATTGTCACTAGGAGCTGAACTAGTAGAAGCATCAGACTTAGTCGAGGGACATTTTGTGCTTAATGGGATTATTCTACCAGTTGGCTTCCAAACCTTAACAGGCACTACTCTAGGCATAGTGGGTCTAGTTAAGGGGCAAGGTTTGCCATTCGTGAATATTCGACCTGTTGGCTTCCACTGAAATCCTACATTGGTAAAACCTTCCTGTAGGTTTCCATGATTGCTTAATCTGTTTTCGCTCTCCAAACTTTCTTAAGCTGGGTTATGAATCTTAGACCTCGAAATAACACATCACATTTATCATGATTACCAGAAATTAAACATTTTTTACATGTTTTGCAGATAGCATAAGGCCTCGAATTAATTTTAGTAAGCTTAGAGCTAATACTAGAACTAACACGATTCTTTTTGTTCAAATCAAAATTCTTGTCCCTATGGTGTTCTTTCACTTCCTTATCATGATCACTTTTAGTTTGCGTAATCCTATCCTTCTTTGCATAGCTTCTAGGTTTTGACCCGCTAACTTTAGTGTCAATCTTAACATCTGTAGAAGTAACGATGGGAACATTACATGGCTTCACTACTTTCTGCATTCCTGGTCTAGAAGTGCTGGGATCTGAAATTCTAGGAGGCACATCACAGGTTGCTTGCTTGAATTTCGACATGGAACAAGGCATATCAAGGGTCACATGCTTGGCTTTAGGCATAGAACAAGGCATCACAGCTTTGCCTTTAGCACCTAAGGTTAAGGATTTGGGACATGTTGCAATTACACATTCTAGCAACTCTTGAGATCGTTTGGCCTGGAGGCAAGCAAACCTAATTTCACTATCAAGAGGTTTGTTAATGAAATCCTCTTCGACAATCTCACGGAGACATTCTAGACTATCCTTAAGGTGAGCATAGTATTCATGAAAAGCATGTTCATTATTCCTAAGATGAGGAGGAATATATTTAACTGTCACAGTATATTTGCAGTCTAAGGGTGACTTTGAGACAACATTCTTATTGAAAACAAGTGGCAGTTTCCCATTTCCCTGACTTCTCAGATTCTCAATTTCCTTTTGTAAAGACGTTATTTTTTCGTTGTTTTGGTCACGAGTGACTTTTATTGAATCATATAACTCTTTAAAATGTCGTTTAACTTTTTCATTTTCTTTTAGAAAACTCTCGTTTTCCTTTTGTAAGGTATCAACTAAGTTTTGAAGATGAAAAGTTAGAGAATTCTGAGAATCTAAAGGAGGAGGGATTTGGGAGCCTGTCATATTGTTCGTTTGACCCTTTAATTGAGAGATTTGGGCTTTCAACTTTCTGATCGTGTTGCAACGAGCTTGAATCTGTTCATCACGTTTGTTAATTTGAAAACTGGTTCAAACTCGGAGCATCCGAGGATGTCTTGATATTTGAAGTTTTGACATTTTCTTTAAGATGTTGATATTTTAATTGTAAGTTAAAATGCTCAACTTCCAGTTTAGAAAAATGTTTAACCAAATTGTCGTGATCATCCAGTTCAATTTTCTCGTTTAGTTCAGAATTAGTTTTTTCAAGCTCAATGACACGATCATGGGAGACTTTCAGTGCAACCGATAATTCATGAAATTTGGAAGCATTAATGGAACAATTTGTAGCAGTGAAAAACACATCTTGAGAAATACATTCAGAAATCAGATTCTCATTCAGTGTATGCAAGTTCTTCCTTTCAATCTCACTATATTTTAATTCTCTCTCATAGTCACTAACCTCAACAATCATTGCATCAAATTCCTTTTCTATTTCTTTAATATCAGATCCCTTTTTAAGACTCTCAAATTGATCTTTTAGTTGTTTAAAGAAAGGCATGACCTCAGTTAAATAGCATTCTTTAGTTTGCTCAAAACCCCTTTCCCCTTCAGTTATACCAGTGGTGTGATCCTTTTCTTACAAGTTTTCTCAAAATCAACAAATAGTTGAAAGATAACATATTGACTGATTAAGGTCTTGCTTTTAGTGGCAATAGATCTAGGAACTAAGTGCATTGGTGTATTAGGAGGATACACAGTTGCTTTAGGCATTTTCCTACAAGGGGGATTCTTTTCAACAAGATTTTCAGCTTTTTGTATTTCCATATCCTTTTTCCAGAACACTTGTTCAGGGGTTAATAGAGTCTGAGGCTTAAACTTGTTCAAGGAGATCCAATTTTCTTTAGTGTAATTATGGGGTTTGATCGTTATGTTATTCTTTTTACACTCAGGATCTTCTAACTTCTTATTCATTTTCTCCCTAGTGACTTCATCAGATTTCTTATCTTCCTCAGTGCACTCAGCGCAACTAGGTTTCTGCCTAGGCTTAAGGATTTCATTACCATCATAAAGCACCTTATGAGCATTTCTAGCCTTTTTAATTACCTCTGGATTTGGTTCCTCAACAAGGGGAATGCTATGCTTATCGCTTAAGACTCTATGCTTAGTGATCATGTGAGCAGTCTGAATGGTATTCCCTTGTACGTACAACTTATTTTCAAGCTTGTTTTTCAAAGTTTTTAGATTAGAAAAATCATTCAAAAGTTTTGATTCCTTAGCCTTGAATTCTTGCTTAAGCATTTTAACATTTTCTTGAAGTTCGTGTTTTTGCTTAGCAGTTTTAGAAAGCTTTTCTTGTAAGGAGTTTAACTCTTGTTTTAATACTTCTTCTCTAAAATTACTTTTTCTAATGATTGTACGTATTTGGACATCCATTTCCTGCTCACGGGGTGGTCAACTCAAACTTAGCACGCTGTTCATAAATAGCAACTTGATCCTTATATATGTTAAGCTCAGTGGTAAGGGAATCATCAGGCACAAATGCAGCGTACTCATGCAGTTCATAATCATCATTTTGAGTAGAAGATGCACAACTAGGTACAGCAGAAACATCCATGCAACTTACCTGAGCATTGACATGCACAGGCTGTAACGGGTGCATCTCTATCTTGGGTACATCCGAAGCTTCCATGGAGCGTTCCTTTGCATTAACTCGCACATGTTGTGTCTGGTGCACCTCTCTCTCTTGTGAATTTGAGCACGAAGATTCCATTTTTCCATTATCCGACTCATCATTTTTTGTTGTCACTGACATTCTGCATTCAGCAACACCCGATTCTTCAACAGATACATTACCCAACTTATCCCAACAATCTTTCAACTGCACCTGACACTCATTCACGTCTTCATTCTTTTGTGCAGATTCTTCAATGTACTTTTCACATTATCCATGAGTTGGATAAATGTCTCAATGAATTCCTGAATTTCCATTCCAGTATGTTTTTTGAAAGAAATTCCAGTCAAGTGTTGATCGTAATCTGCTGAATATTCCCCACTGATGAATGGCTGAAATTGTTTGTAGATTACTTGAAGAGCTGCACTGGAACCATCCTTTTGAACCTCTTCATTGGTAATTTGCAGCTTTAAATGTTCTAAGTTCAACAGCAAGCTTCTTGTCAATGTAGGTAAGTCCTGGCGGAAAAGAGCACTACATGTTCGATCCCCAGCTATGGATAACAGTTGTGTGAGGTGCTGATGAAGTAGCTGATATGGCTCAATGCTGCATTCCATTTGCGTGGCATTCTCATTGAACTCAGAACATGAAGATCTCACATCCTTATTGTTTAATTCAAACATCTTTAATCGTTCAGTGTAGCATCCATTATCATTATTATCCACAGCATCATACAATTTAAGCACTTCTGAGATCACTGGGTCAGTAGAGTAAGACATGATGTGTTAAGATGACTGATGGATCGATACAATGAAAGACGATTGAGTGATAGGACTTTAGATTGTTCGTAAGAAAAACTGAAATGTTGATGGTTGAGATTTGGATTGGTTGATGCACGTTTTTACGGAGAATTTTTAGGTTTAAAAACTTAAAACCTCAATAACTTCCTTTCAGAGGGGATTTGGGCCTCGAAAAATTCGTTTCACGACATCGTCGTGAAACCTCACAATATTCAGCCTGTTCCGGTCGTTTTGACAGGTATTTCGCTGAAAACGGAGTTACGGATCAAAAGTTATGACCGTTTGAAGTTTTGACGTAAAAAGTCAACTTTGGTCAAAATTCTTCTTCGTAAAAATCAACCAAGTCGCTATAACCCTTGAACCAAGTCGCTAAGTAGCAACTCGCTAAATCACCAAATCGCTAAGCACCAAGTCGCTAGAAGATAATGCACCAAGTTGCTAACACCTAATTCGCTACACCCCCAAGTCGCTAAAGTCCCAAGTCGCTAGACAAATGCAAGTCGCTAAGTAGTAACTCGCTAAGCCTCAAGTCGCTAGCAAAATTTTGGCAGCAATTCGCTACTCAAGTCGCTAAAACTTCAAGTCGCTAAAGAGCAACTCGCTACAGACCAAGTCGCTACCACCAAGTCGCTACCCGTAGTGGAGAGTCCACTACTTGTACTGTTAATCGCTAGGTCTAAGTCGCTAGCTCCAAAACTGTAACTCGCTACAAAATTGTGAAGCAAGTCGCTACGAAGAAAGAGATCCGTATATCAAGTCGCTAGCAAGAAAAACTTCCAAAACACACTTTTCAATCCAAAAACAACCCAACCACGATGATTCAAGCCTTCCAAATCACAACCTAACCACTTATGATGATCCTAAACACAAAAGTACAATCAAAATCCAAACTTTAACACAAGAAATCAACCAAATGATGCACAAACCACTAAACTTTTTCAAACTCAAAAACCACCTAAAAACCACTAGAAATCCAAAGATGTGCAAGATATGATCTAACCATGGCTCTTGATACCAATTGTTGGATATTGGATTTCACTTACACATCAAACCATAACACAAAGTGGGCGAATAAGTGGAATTCTAGAGAGAGAAAGTTAGAGGTTTAGGGAACTTAGTGAGAGAAAGTGAAAGATATTATTATGAGCTCCAACTCTCTACCTTGGGAGGTAGAGAGTATTTATAGTCTTACATAAAACGCCACACAACGGGCTGTGGATCAGGCATACAGTGGGTAAAGACCCGTCCGTCCTCCACGGTGTTACTTAACTAAATACTACTTAACTAAATATAACTATGACTACGAGCTTTCTAACGATTACATATACTTGAGGTGACCGACTCTTTAATACCGGGAATTTCTAATTCCTAACATAAGGGCTTAAATGACCCATTAAAAGTGTACGTTTCAAACCCTTATCACTCTCCCAACACCAAATCACATCCTCACAATAAGATTCAGTCATCAATCTCAACTGATTTCTCCCAATCTAAAACATCACAAGAACTCAACTTTACCTCGATTATCATTTTCTACTCATTCTAATCAAGAAATCGATTGTTAAAAGACTTCAAGATCCTTTGAAGGGGTCTCGGGTAAGGTTAATTAATTGTTTGTTTTGGATGTTGGTCATGAACAAATCAAAGAATGAGGGTAACACTCTTGTTATACCTCAATCTTTATAAATTTGGATATGAAAAGAAGCCTAGCTTCAAAAATGGATTTGTGAGGATAATTGTTTCAATTAAAACAATCTTTAAAAGATTGCAAAAAAGAGTGAAACAAATCTGAGATCTATCATGTATACTTTTAATTCATTAAGTTATGATGAAATGGAGATGTGAGAATAGTAGTTGAAGATGTTGTTTGAAGATGGGATTAGGATAGTGTGATGAGTCTAATTTTTGGTTTTGGTTTTTAACAAACGAGATGTTGCTGCTCGTTGTTATTTTTTCATTTGATTTTCCTTTTTTTTCTTGGACTGATGATGCACGTTTAAAACTGTGGTTCATGGTGATAGTATTGTGTTGTGGTCGGTTTAGTTTACGCTTAAGTCCATTTTTCTTTCTTGCTCGCAACAGAAAATTTCTTGCACGTAATGTTTGTATCAACCTTAAGCGTAAACCTGGTCTTACTCGTAACTTCTTCTTAAGCGTAAACCTGATGTCATACGCGTAAACAGTTATGCATAACTTCTTACGCGTAAAAAAGTCCCGTATGCGTAACGTTTTCTTAGGCATAAGAAATTTCTTACTCGTAAGTTCTTACGCGTATTCCATACGCGTAAGATCGTCCTTAGGCGTAAGATCAGGGTTTTGACCCAGTTGACTTTTTCCGGCGAGTTTTCCGACCAAATTCATAGAAACCCAGAAACATCATAAAAAATGCTTCATTTTTTACCCTTTTTGACCACACGAATCTAACCAGATGACCACATATATTTCACGGATTTGGTACAAAGCCATAAGAAAGATGAGATACACGACTTGTTTGGCCAAAAAATTGACACAAAACATATGTGTAAACAAGTATAGACCATATGACTATTTGACCAAAAAAGGATACAAAAAAACTTTGTTGAAAACTGTTAACAATAATATATACGAAAAAAATTCGGACTATAAAAGATGGTTAAAAACAGTTTCAACAAATCATTAAAAACCAACATAAATCAATAAAGATAACAACCTGGCTCTGATGCCAATTGTAGGACCATAAACACATCTAATTTATATGATTTTGGGAGGTCTAGGTTGGTGAAAGAAGATGAAAGACATCATCTTTCTAGAGAGAGAAAGTAGTGAGATGGAGGAGAAACACAAGATAACTTTTATGGATGAAACATAATACAAGAAACCTAATGATCAACCACACCCCTCATGGAGAGTCATGAGGGGTATTTATAGGCTCAACATGCTACAACTTTGCCACTTAAAGGATACTAGTCTCTGAGGGCAAAGTATACTACGCATCTAGTCCAATTCGCGTGAGTGACGTTATCTTTATAAAAGAGCAAGGCAAATATTGAGTAATCATCTACTATGACCAAAGTGTAGAGGTTGCCTCCATAACTTCTTATAGCGGATGGACCAAACAAGTCCATGTGCAAAAGCTCTAGACACTTAGATGTGGAAATTATGTTTTTAGCCTTATGGCTACTATGAATTTGTTTACCAATTTTGCAAGCGTCACAAAAGTGTTGGTCATATTTCAATTCGGGTAGGTTTCTAACTGGCTCTTTTGAGGATAGATTTGAATAATTCTCATAATAGCATGACCTAATCATCTTTGCCAAAGAGTAGAGTTATCATCTAAGGTTATTAGGCAAAGTTTGTCTTTAAATGTTCTATCTATTTTCATGACATATATGTTATTTTTCCTAACTCCTTTAGCTATGGTGATACCATCTTTTAGTATTTTACTACCATTTTCTTCAAATAGTACTTTATACTTTTTATCACATAGTTGACTAATACTAAGTAGATAAAATCCTAATATATCAACATGAGCAACATTTTCAATAGTTAAGGAGTTATGAGCGATCGTACCTTTGCCAATGATTTTGCTTTTGAGATTGCTACCAAAAGTAACATTACCTCCGTCATACTCTTGGTATGTTGAGAAGAGACTTTTGTTACCCGTCATGTGTCTTGAGCATTCACTATCCTTTATCCATTCATCAGGTTCTAAGCCAACTTTCAAGCATACCTATGACACAAAAAACTCAAGCGTTTGGTCCCCAATATCTCATGGGTCCGTTTGGGTTAAACATACCATTTACTTGGTTCATGTATGGAAATGATGGGTAAGGGTTCCATGGCATGTAATTTGAAGTTTGATATGGTCTAGGGTAGTTTTGATTCCAACCAGTGTGTTGATAGTTGGGTTGTATGTTGTAGTTGCTTTTGGGAAAGGGGTGTTTGGCAATAGGTGTTTTAGGCCGTTTTTGAGTAGTTTTAGATCTAAATTCATTTCTAGCAAGTCCTGCTCCTAATGTAATAGCAAGTTTTAGTTTAACAACATCCTTGGTTTTCTTAGTTACCTTGACAAATTCATTACATTCCGTTTTGCAAACCTGATGTCCGACTGCAGACATCACAGACCCAATTTTATTAACAGACGGAACCAAATTTTTGGGTCCTTCTGGTCCGTGTTGTACTATTGCAGATGTCACAGTTTGTTTGTCTTTTTCGGCTTTTTTGGTTTGACTATTTGGAATCATTACATCATTAAAACCTAATCCACTTGTATTTTCTGGTACTTTTTGAATTCTTACTATTTCATCGGCACAAGAAATGTTTTTGTTAAATCTTTTAAATTTAGAGTTATGTTCGATGAAACTTCTTGTGTGAGTTTTATCTTTTCTATTTCAAGACTAAGCTCTTGACATGATTTACAACCATCGTCATTTGCTTTGCCTTTTTCTAATCGTTTTGCCTTTTCTTTTAACTCATAAAGTTCATTTTCTAAAAACCCCTTTTTAGTCTTTTAAAACTTGTTTTTAGTTATGATTTTTAAGCTAAGCTCACACAATTGATTATATTGTTTTTGCAAAGTATCATCATCAATATAAGAGTAAGATAAGTCGGAATGTACCTCGTTTGATTCATGTGCCATGAGAGCGATCTCATCCTTACTTGATTCTTTGTCATCATCACTATCACTCCAAGCACCGCTTACAAAGGCTCGTTGAGTTTTACTTTTAGGTGACTTGGGGCAATCTCCTATTAGGTGACTTGTATCACCGCATCTGAAGCACGTCCTTTCACCTTTTCCCTTTTTGTCATCTCGTTCTTTTCAGAATGACTTTTTTTTCATCTCGGGGTTGCCTTACGAATTTTCCTCTTCTTCTAAAAAACTTTTTGAAATCTCTTACGGCCATGGCATACTCCTCGTCTTCACTATCCGAGCAATATTCTTCATCATCACTAGATTCCGTTCTTGCCTTTAGAGCAACGAATTTGACTTTCTCTCTTTTTCCTTTGATGATCTCCGAATCTTTCTCCATCACCATTTCGTGTACTTTGAGATTTCCAATTAGCTCGTCAAGTAACATTATTGAAAGATCTTTTGATTCCTCAATAGCCGTCACTTTTGCTCTCCACTTCGGATGGAGTGCTCTAATAAATTTTCTGACAAAGTTCTTACTACGAAAAGATTCATCAAGTGCTTTAAGACAAGTAACAATAGTATTAAAGCGAGCAAATCAACAATCAATAGTTTCATCTTCAGGGATAACAAATTGTTCATATTGTTGAACAAGAAGATCAATTTTGTTATCCTTGACTTATGAATTCCCTTGATGTGTAATAATTAAAGATTTCCAAATATCTTTGGCGGTTTCACACATAAAAATTCTTTCATATTCTTTTCTAGGCAAAGTATTATAAAGCATCATTTTAGCTTCATTATTTTTAGCTATTAATTTCTTTTTTTCATCACTTGAAATATCTTTTGTTGTAGGATTAAAATCACCTTTAATAATAACAAAACAAAGATCAATATCTTTTGATTTTACATATGTTTCAAAACGGTTTTTCCAGTAGATAAATCCATTGGTTTCAAAGAGTGGTGGTCTTTGCTTAGATTGCCCTTCTTTAAAGTTTTCAGAATTCATGGATCGTTTCAAGTTTTATAAAATACAATATATTTTAGAAATTCTTGAGCAACGAGGCTCTGGTACCAATTGTGAAAAACTAGAAGGGGGTTGAATAGTTTACCGTTTAAAATTTTTGTTTTGAAACTTTATTGTAAGATCAATTGATATTGATCAAAGATATATTAGTGAAGAATAAACAATATGCAAACAATATATAATGAGTAAATAAGGAAAGAAACAATCAAACCACAACAAGTTGTTTATAGTGGTTCAGTGTACAAGGACTCTTTTTCCTTGCCCTACTTCACTCCCCGAGTCTCCAACTCGAGAGTTATCTTCACTAATCAACAAGCTCCCTTAACCAGCGGAGAAAACCTTTACACGCCGCTTACACAATATTTTCGACACAAAGCTAGATGTCGAGTTCTTTTACAAGGGTACAACCACTCCCACACACTATGTATTTTGAGGACTAAAATACTAACCACTCGCACTCAGAGGTTTAAGATGCTTTGGTACAACAATGATGTATGAATAATACTAGATCATACAACAACAAAACAAACAAGCCTTCCAATTATTTGTTGAAGCTTGTTTATGCCTTGATCTTCTTTGCTACAAAAGATGATCACTAGAATGAAATGAAATTGAGTTAGAAGTAATAGAAAGAGAGAATGTATGTGCTTATGCTAAGAAGGGATGAGAAAACAACTTGAGTTCGCTTGCTATTTATAGGCCATGTGAACAGCAGAGTCTATGGACCACGGAACCAAAAAATGGTTCCGCCCTTGTTAATTTTTTGTTCCGCTGGTCTGACAGTAAGATTACAAAGATCTTTCAAAGATCACCCAAATCTAAGCAAGATCATGTAAGATATGTAGAGTCCAAATCTAAACAAAATATTCTATGAAATCTTCTAAAGATTTCCAATGTGATGCAAGCCATGATGTAATATGTTGTTTTCTATTTTTAGAATTATTATGTTTAAAGTAAATACATATGTAATGTTGTATTTTAAGAAACTAACACATACTTGTTCTAAAAGTGTTGATGCACATTATAGTTTAGAAAGATATCAAAGTTAATTGATACATAACTAATCAAAATATAAATGCTTAAGTGATGAAGACTTTATTTAAGGAAAGCTTGTTTTAATGTCTATTAATCTTGACAAGCTTTATACTTTACAAAAATGAAATTTACTTTTGTCGTTAACAAAACTAGGTAAAGATCATAAAATATAAATAAAGTTTAATGACGATATTTGTATTAACATTTAGTATTCAAGAGACATTATGCAAGTGATGAAAATAACGTTTTTATTTATATGAACAATGACAAATTGTTTTTCCTACAAGTGAGAATTTTTTCAAAATTTTGACATGGGGTTTTTCCTACAAGTGAGAAATTTTTCAAAATGGCTTATGATATGTAACTCCTAACTAAGGGAAACATGATTAGTTATGTAACTTTAACAATGTAGTTCATGATTTGTGCAAGAATATGCATAATCCCCATGTTTTGATTTTGTGCATAAATTAGAACTCTAGACTCAGAATTAAGAGAAGTAATGTAGTTAGGATACTTACAATGATAATTTTGGCTGTGATTAGTTGAATAAGAAACCTTAATTATGAGTTAGGTGTGTTTGTAGGTCGTTTGGTTATGTGGGTTGTGAAGAAGAAGGTGTTTTGTATTTAAAAATTTTGCTACTCTGAAGACCACGGACCAGACGGACCCAATTTTATAGTTCCGTCTGTGTTGGATTTTGGTTCTGTGAGAACATCAACAAAATTTGCTAAATTGTTGTGTTTTGGTCATTCTAAGTTTTAAGCTATGTTTTTTATTATATGTTTGGTTCCATTAATCCTAAACCAAGTCTAAGAAGATTAAATGGTTCTCGTTTGAGAGGTTTAGTTAGGATGTCGGCAATGTTATCTTCGGAGAAGACTTTCTTGATTGAGATGTTTCATTTTTGAACATTGTCGTGAAGGAAGTGATGGCGAATTTCAATATGTTTCTTTGGGGCATGTTGGACAGGATTTTTGCTGAGATCAATGGCTCCTTTGTTGTCACAAATTATAGAGATGTTGTTGAGATGAATTTCGTAGTCCACGAGAGCTTGCTTCATCCAAAGAGCTTGTTGACATGCCTTTCCGGCTGTGACGTACTCGGCTTCGGTAGTTGAGATAGCGAGGGCCGTTTGTTTCTTTGCGAACCATGAGGTGAAACATTGTCCAACAAAAGTACAAATACCACTTGTACTCTTTCTATCGACATAGTCACCGGCATGGTCCGAGTCCGTATACACTATGGTTTCTACACCCGTTCCTTTGGGATACCATAATCCTAAACATGTAGTGCCTTTAATGTATCTAAATATTCGTTTTAATGCTTCTAGGTGTGATGTTTTTTGATCTTCTTGAAAACGAGCACATAGACAAACACTAAACATAATGTCGGGTCTACTAGCCGTGAGATAAATTAAGCTACCAATCATTCCTCTATATTTAGTGTTATCTACGGATTCACCTTCCTCATCCTTGGTGAGCTTCGTTTCCAAGGACATGGGTGTTTTAGTGGGTTTTGAGTCTTCAAGACCAAATTTCTTAAGCATATCCTTTATGTGTTTAGATTGGTTAAAGAATATTTCATCTTCTAATTGTTTAATTTGTAGTCCTAAAAAGAAGTTTAACTCACCCATCATACTCATGTCAAACTCGTCGTGCATGATTTTGGAGAAATCATCACATAGCTCTTGACAAGTTGATCCAAATATGATGTCATCAATGTATATTTGAACTATGATAATGTGTGATTTGTTTTTCTTGGTAAAGAGATTATTATCTACTAATCCCATGATGTATTTGTGTTCAACTAAGAAAGTCTTAAGCCGATCATACCAAGCTTTTGGTACTTGCTTAAGTCCGTGTAATGCCTTTTTAAGTTTGAAAACATGATTTGGTTTTTCAAAGACGGTGAATCCAGGAGGTTGTGCAACATATACTTTTTCATTAATGAACCCGTTCAAAAATGCACTTTTAACATCCATTTGAAAAAGTTTGAAGTCGTGAGCACATGCATATGCAAGTAAGATTCTAATAGACTCGAGCCTAGCTACGGGTGCATAAGTTTCGTCGTAATCAATTCCTTCTTGTTGATTATACCTTTATGCCACAAGCCTAGCCTTGTTTCTATACACTACACCGTTTTCGTCCATTTTATTTCGAAAAATCTATTTCGTTCCAATTATAGTTTGATTTTTAGGTTTTGGAACTAATTTCCATACATCATTTCTAACAAATTGGTTTAGCTCCTCTTGCATAGCAATTATCCAAGATTCGTCTTTTATTGCGTCGTTTACGTTTTTCTGTTCAATGGATGATATAAAACAAAAGTAGTTACTTTGATTATGGGCTTGTGATCTTAATGTTCGCTGATTTAATCGTCCTATGACCTTTTCTAAATGATGACTTTTTGATTCTTTTATATTTATAATATCTTTATTTAATGGTTCATCTTTCTTGTTATTATCATTGTTTTCTTGACTTTCAACAAGTTGACTTTCAACTAAGTCATCATCTACCAAAGGTGGTGAACTTTCGTCAAATGTTATGTTCAACGATTCCTCGACTCTCATTTTTTCTTTGTTTAAAACTATGTATGCTTTGCTAGTTTGTGAGTAACCAATCATAAGACTTTGGGTCAAATTTGGTGAGATAGTCTTTGGTATTTAAAATGAAACATTTACATCCAAACACTCTAAAGTATCCTAAAGTAGGCTTTTTGCCTTTATAGATTTCATAAGGTGTTTTGTTTAAGAAAGGATGTATTAAGACTCTATTTAAAATGTATGTGGAAGTGTCAATGGCGTTACACCAAAACTTTTGAGGTATGTTTTGTTCATTAAGCATTGTTCTACTCATTTCTTGAATAGTTCTATTCTTACGTTCTACAACACCATTAGATTGGGGTGTTCGAGGAGCCGAAAATTTATGTGTTATACCATTTGTATCACAAAAGTTTCCAAATTTTGTTTCATTATCGAACTCGCGACCATGATCCGTTCGGATCGACACAATGTTAACACCTAGTTGATTTTGAAGTTTCTTACTAAGTATTTCAAATTTATCAAAGGCTTCGTTTTTAGTTATCAAGTGAACCTTGAGTAATCATATACTATGACCAAAGTGTAGAAGTTGCCTCTATAACTTTTTATAGCGGATGGATGAAACAAGTCCATATGCAAAAGCTCTAGACACTTAGATGTGGAAACCATGTTTTTAGCCTTATGGTTACTATGAACTTGTTTCCCAATTTTGCAAGCATAACAATTTCAATTTGGGTAAGTTTCTAACTAGCTCTTTTGAGGATAGGGATTTAATGAGTCTCATATTAGCGTTACCTAAACGTCTATGCCAAAGGGTAGAGTTATCATCTAAGGTCGTTAGGCAAAGTTTATCTTTAGATGTTTTATCTAATTTCATGACGTATATGTTATTTTTCGTAACTCCTTTTGCTATGGTGATACCATCTTTTAGTATTTTACTACCATTTTCTTCAAATAGTACTTTATACTTTTTATCACATAGTTGGATAATACTAAGTAGATTAAAACCTAATCTATCAACATGTGCCACATTTTCAATAGTTAAAGAGTTATGAGCGATCGTACCTTTGCCAATGATTTTGCTTTTGAGATTGCTACCAAAAGTAACATTACCTCCATCATATTCTTGGTATGTTGAGAAGAGGCTTTTGTTTCCCGTCATGTGTTTTGAGCATCCGCTATCTTTAATCCATTCATCAGGTTCCAAGCCAACTTTCAAGCATACCTATGACACAAATAACTCAAGCGTTTAGTCCTCAATATCTCATGGGTCCGTTTGGGTTAAACATATCATTTACTTGGTTCATGTATGGAAATGATGGGTATTGGTTCCATGGCATGTAATTAGGAGTTTAATATGGTCTAGGATAGTTATGATTCCAACCGATATGTTGATAGTTGGATTGTAGGTTGTAGTAGCTTTTGGGAAAGGGGCGCTTGGAAATAGGTGTTTTAGGCCGTTGTTGAGTAGTTTTAGATCTAAATTCCTTTTTAGCAAGTCATATTCCTATTGTAACAGCATGTTTTTGTTTAATAGCATCTTTAGATTTCTTAGTTACTTTGACAAATTCACTACGGTCCGTTTGGAAAACTTGCTATCCTTCTTCAGACACCACGAAACTAATTTTTACAACGGACGGACCCAAAATTTTGGTTCCGTCTGGTTCGTGGTGAACAGTTGCAGTTGGGACATTTTGTTTATCTTTTCCGGCCGTTTTGGTTTGACTACTTGGAATCATTGCTTCATTAAAACCTAATCCACTTGTATTTCCTGGTACTTTTTGAATTCTTACAATTTCACCGGCACAAGAAATGTTTTTGTTAAATCTTTTAAACTTAGAGTTATGTTCGATGAGAACTTCCTGTGTGAGTTTTAGCTTTTCTATTTCAAGACCAAGCTCTTGACATGATTTGCAACCATCGTCATTAGCCTTTCCTTTTTCTAAACGTTTTGCCTTTTCTTTTAGCTCATAAACTTCGTTTTCTAAAAATTCCTTTTTAGTTTTTAAAAACTTGTTTTTAGTTATAATTTTTAGGCTAAGCTCACATAATTGATTATATTGTTTTTGCAAAGTGTCATCATTAATAGAGGAGTACGATGAGTCGAAATGTACCTCGTTTGATTCATGTGCCATGAGAGTGATCTCATCCTTACTTGGTTCTTCGTCATCATTACTTTCACTCCAAGCACCGCTTACAAAAGCTCGTTGAATTTTGCTTTTAGGTGGCTTGGGGAAATCTCCTATTAGATGACTTGTATCACCGCATCTAAAGCACTTCCTTTCATTTTTCCATATCTTGTCATCTCTGTCTTTCCGGAATGACTTCTTTTCACCTCGGGGTTGCCTTACGAACTTTCTTCTTCTTCTAAAGAACTATTTGAAATCTCTTACGGCCATGGCATACACCTCGTCTTCACTATCCGAGCAAGATTCTTCATCATCACTAGATTCCGTTCTTGCCTTTAGTGCAACAGATTTGACTTTCTCTCTTTTTCCTTTGATAATTTCCGAATCTTTCTCCATCACCATTTCGTGTACTTTGAGATTTTCAATTAGCTCGTCAAGTGACATTATTGAGAGATCTTTTGATTCCTCAATAGTTGTTACTTTTGCTCTCCACTTCGGATGGAGTGCTCTAAGAAATTTCCTGACAAAGTTCTTGCTACGAAAAGATTCATCAAGTGCTTTAAGAGAAGTAACAATAGTATTAAAGCAAGCAAATCCACAATCAATGGTTTCATCTTCAGGGATAATAAATTGTTCATATTGTTGAACAAGAAGATCAATTTTTTTATCCATGACTTGTGAATTCTCTTGATGTGTAACTATTAAAGATTCCTAAATATCTTTGGCGGTTTCACACATAAAAATTCTTTCATGTTCTTTTCTAGGTAAAGCATTATAAAGCATCATTTTAGCTTTATTATTTTTAGCTATTAATTTTTTTTGTTCATCATTTGAAATATCTTTTTTTGTAGGATTAAAATCACATTTAATGATAACAAACCAAAGATCTATATCTTTTGATTTCGCATATGTTTCAAAACGATTTTTCCAATAGATAAATCCATTGGTTTCAAAAAGTGGTGGTCTTTGCATAGATTGCCATTCTTTAAAGTTTTCGGAATCCATGGATCGTTTCAAGTTTATAAAATACAATATATTTTAGAAAGTCTTGAGCAACGAGGCTTTGTAACCAATTGTGGAAAACTAGAAGGGGGTTGAATAGTTTACCGTTTAAAATCTTTGTTTTGAAACTTTATTGTAAGATCAATCAAGATTGATAAATGATATGTTAGTGAAGAATGAATAATATGCAAGTAATATATAGTAAGTAAGGAAAGAAACAATCAAACCATGACAAAGTTGTTTATAGTGGTTCGGTCTACAAGGACTCTTTTTCCTTGTCCTACTCCACTCCCCGAGTCTCCAACTCGAGAGTTATCTTCACTAATCAACAAGCTCCTTTAACCGGTGGAGAAAACCTTTACACGTCGCTTACACAATATTTCCGACACAAAGCTAGATGTCGAGTTCTTCTACAAGGGTACAACCACTCCCAACACACTATGTATTTTGAGGACTAAAATACCAACCACTCACACTCAGAGGTTTAAAATGGTTTGGTACAATAATGATGTATGAACAATAATAGATCACACAACAACAAAACAAACAACCCTTCCAACTAATTGTTGAAGTTTGATTATGCCTTGATCTTCTTTGCTACAAAAGATGATCACCAGAATGAAATGAAACTGAGTTAGATGTAATAGAATGAGAGAATGTTTGTGTTTTATGCTAATGAGGGATGATGAAACAACTTAGGTTGGCTTGCTATTTATAGACCAATTGTTCAGCAAGACCACGGACTGGACGGAACCAAAAAAAGGGTTCCGCCCTTGTTATTTTTTGGTTACGCCAGTCTGACAGTAAAGATCACAAAAAATCTTTCCAAGATCACAAAAAATCTTTCCAAGATCACTCAAATCTCTCCAAGATTATGCAAGATATGATGAGTGAATATCTAAACAAGATATGCCGTAGTTTAGAAACATCTACATTTTCGCTTGCCGGAACTTCTTACTACCTTCGATATGCTTCATGTACTCTTCTGCAAGTTCTTCAATCTTGTCCTCATCATTCCTCCCCACTTTATAAGAACTCGTCATCGAGTTCTCTCCTTCATTCACATCATTAGGATAAAACTCATAAATATCCGACACATTGAAATTCTTCAAAATACTCATAGTATTTGGCAAATCCACCACATAAGCATTATCGTTAATCTTCCGAAGTATCTTGTACGGGCCATATTTCTTTGGTTGTAACTTGCTATACGTACCAACAGAAAAACGTTCTTTTCGAAGGAACACCATCACTTCATCCCCTACTTTGAATAACTTAACACGACGATGCTTATCCGAAACGGCTTTATACTTAGTATTTGACTCGGCTTTCTTAGCTCTAACAACTTCATGAGTAGCTTGAACCTCTTCCACCATTTTGTTTGCTTGAACATTCTCCTTGACCAGTAAATCAACTAAATCCACCACTTGTCTTGGTGAAGTCTTGTAAACAATCTCATCTGGTGAAAACCCCATTGAACTATGGACCGCACTATGGTAAGCAAACTCGGCTTGACCCACTGACACGTCCCAAAGCTTCGGATTCTCTCCACACAAACACCTAATCATGTTTCCCAATGTTCGATTGACCACCTCGGTTTGACCATCCGTTTGAGGATGAGCGGTACTACTAAATTTCAAGGATGTACCAAAACGCCTCCAAAGTGTTAACAAAAAATGAGCAAGAAACTTACTATCTCGATCCGAAGTAATTGACTTGGGAACTCCATGCTAACGAACCTGTTAATACAAATAAGCCATAAAAACGTTTATTTATATTTTACGATCTTCTAATATTTTGTCGATAACAAACGTAAAATCATTTTAACGAAACAAATAAAATACATAAAAGGTTTGAGCCAATAGTTTACTAACACACTTTTACTAAACATATTAAAACTATATCAAAACATGTTTAGTAAATAAGTTATATAAAACCAAATACATTTTTATATAAACACTAACAAGTAATATTGTTTACATCTTATAGAAATGCATATGTATAACAACTAGTATTTACATAATATAAAAATGTATATATACTTTGTATATATTGCAATGGGTAAAGTAATGGATAAAAACCAAAGTCCATGACCCATAACCTATGATCCATTGACTAGGTACAATGAATGTTGTTGGGTAAAAACCAAAGTCCATAACTCATACCCATGGAGCATGATCTATAACCCATGACCCATTGCATTACATCATGCATGAAGTCATGTTGGGTATTATCCATGATTCATGACCCAAAGTCCATGACCCATGACCCAAGATCCATAACCCAATGACTAAGTATATTGCATCTTGTTGAGTATCTATATTCCATTACCCATAATCCATAGTTCATAACCCATAACCCATGAGTCTGCAGTTGAGGGAAGAGGATAGAAGTGAGTATAATGGAATTAGGATTAGTAATAAAATGAACTTGAACTTGGTAGATTTTTTTTACCATAATGGGTTGTTTTAATTTTGGTCTTTTCTTGTTTAAAGTAATTTTATTAATGTATTTTTTTATTAATGAAATTTAATTTTGGTTAAGTGTGTTGGTTTATTTAAATAAATGAAAAAAAATTAAATAATGTAGGATCTAGGGGTGTGATTAGAGGGAGGGGTGTTTTTGGTGTTGTGGTAAATTCTGATGTTATGAGATAAAATGTTGATGTGGCAGTATTTTTTTCTATGGCACCAGCGGGACGGCACCACGATACCTAACGCTCTTAGTCTTAACTTCTTTTAAGTCAGATTTATTGAAAAAATGTTACATGTTTGTAATAGTTACTAGTTATAATACCCGTGCAAGCACGGGTTTTTTTCTAAATTTTTGAATAATGTATTTTAATTTATTAAAAAACAAATAGTTTAATTTTTGTTTTTTGTTTTAATTATGGTTACCATGTTATAATGACCTGTTCATAAACACTTGGGCCCACATCAAGTTGTCGCTATTATAACATTTTATAGGTTATTGAATTGATTGGTTTCAGACTCACAATGGGAGATGTAAAGTTTATCGGATTATTTAAACGTACGGGAAGCATTAGAAAAGTTTTTGTGTGCATGAAAGTATTGATGAGTAGTTCTAACTAATAACTACATTTTCTTAAAAATATACTTTAACTAAATCAAATATAAACCTTAAATGTCCTTAATGTCGGATTTTTTAAACGTCAAGGTTTGAGAATTATATGGGAAGCATTAGAAAAGTTTTTGTGTGCATGAAAGTATTGATGTGTAGTTCTAACCGATAACTACATTTTCTTAAAAACATACTTTAACTAAATCAAAGATAAACCTTAAAAGGGAGGGGTTTACCTGGTTTGAGTCTGTGTGCCGGTGGGTTCAAACCCCGTGGATTAGTCGGCCAAAAGGTCGGAAATCATGGTTACCAAAAAAAAAAAAAAACTTAAATGGCCTTAATGCCAAGAACTAAAATATGAGAAACATACACAATCATACTTTTCAGTTTTCAAAGACCAAACATATAAAAATAAGCAGAAATGATCGGCCTATTTTCTCACTTTTAAATATAAAACAACACACCGACATATGCTATATATTACACTTTGGCAATTCTTACTGTTATGCAACATACTCAATATTGGACACCTCCTCGTATAAGTAATCACGGTCCGTTCCTTCCATGAAACTACTTGAGGTTGTTCGTAGTCGGATCCTTTTATTTCTTCATCATCTCCAACAGAATCTACATGCTCTACGACCAGTCTTGCCATTGCAATCATAGATATCCATATCCTCCGGCGCAACCAATTGTCTAATGACATTTACATAAAAGATTGTATCATTAGATCCAAAAAGGTCATGGATAATAAGATGACGAAATAGGCTATCGAAACAACTCACAATTAAACACATTATTTAGAGAGATTGGACTAAGCAGGTCAAGGTTTATTATCTGCTAAAATAAGTTTTCTAAACAACCCTTGATAACAGCAAGTCAAGGTTAATTAGCCATTGAAATAAACTACCTAAACATCCTCTAATAACAACCGGTGAAGTTTAGTTAGCTGCTGAAATAAGCTATCCAAACATCCCCGAATACCAGCATGTCAAGATTAAATAGAAATAAGTTATCCAACAGTTCCTATAAGCACGATAAAAGGTTCATTAGCTGCTGAAATAAGTTGTCCAAACAACTCCTAATCAAGCTATTACATCACTAATTGGAACAAATTTAAACAACCCATAATAAGACAGTAAGCTATCCAAAGTAACGAACCTGTATTATGACATTAAGCTATCAAAAACGGTAAATTATTAGACATACCTTGATTAATGCTTCCCAAGCTTCATCTTTTTGTTTTTCTTCTAGCCTCCATCATCCAAACTATACCTGTTTACTATTAACAATGAAGTGCTACATGTGAGGGCAACAATGTTGTAACTAACTTTTGGAAAGACTATGTTACATTTATCCGGGACAAAGGGAGTAAATTATTAGCCATTGTGATTTGTGGTTCTCATTTCTACCCAGTCACTTGCAAATGGGACAATCTATGCTATGTTGTATCCATATGGGTCAGGGCATTTCCTAAAAGAAAAATAGCTTGAAAGGAAAATGTCCAAACTGCTGGAATGGGTAAAATGGTACAATGTGTAAATTTACCACATAGACACTTTAACCATTTTATTGATCAATTCATATAATCCATGAAATAATAAAAAAAAAAATCGTATTTGACACATCTAAGGTGCAACCAGCCTATGCATTGTGTGTGGCCATCTTAATTCTGTTTACATACAACAGGAGAAACTCCTTCCTCTAAACATTTTACAGTTCTAACAATGGCACTCATAAATAAAATATTAAATTCAAATTTGAGCACATTATGTATTTATAAACTGAAAAAAGAGCCAACCTTTATAATTTTCTAATAGCATCACTATGGAGCACAACCAACCTTTAACTACTTTTTGTTAACTTGCATATAGTTTGACACTTACTTTACATAGAGACAAATGAATGCTTTGACCTTTTTTATAAGTGAAAGTATACTACATTAACCAAATTTGGCAAAAATGTTCATTACCTCTTAATGTAATTAGCCCACCTTAATCCTATGGAAAAAACTTTAGCTACCATGACGTGACTAAGCGTGCAGTCGCGCAAGTCTATTATCAAATGGCCACATTGTTGCGATGAGATCAAGTAGTATGAAGTCTGATTTGGTCAATTCATTGAACCTAGAGATAGTTAAGCAAATTTACATTTATCTCAACAATAGATTAAATTAATCCAACTTCTTTTCTAAAATTCCCAATTTGATTATTCTGAATTTATATTAAAAACATATTAAAGACCATACTATTATGAAAGTCTCTAAAAATAACTATTGCAACTTTAAATAACAACAATGCAATTTAACGCAAATACAAAGGACACTGTTTACAACTACCCTCACCGTCCCACATATGGAACCAAGTTTTTTTTATCCATTATGTGCCTTGTACAGGGATACCAATAAGATATCACGATACTACATTAATTGTATCCATAAAACAATCAAATGTTGTTAAGTGAAATAAATATTGGATGATATTTTGGAACAACATATCATTCAAAAATAGCAAAATAGCTTAAGAAGCATTGAATGAGTAACAAACCTCTTCTCAAAGAAGCTTCGTGCAACGTGCGAGGCTTTTGCACAATAAATCTATTTAAATCTTGTTCGCTTCTAGTTTTGTGGCCTAAAGTCGATGTTACCATATTCTTTTAAGAAAAGGAACCCTTAATACTTTAACCACAATGTTTACACTCTAAAGATTCTGCATTAAGATATTTGATCAAGAAAAATTAAATCAACCTTTTCATTTTGCCATGCCTACCAATTGAAATGATCAAATTTACTCCAGTAGTGCACCAGATCTTTTTGTTACCTCTTTATTAAATTATATTGACCATGTTTATCCTATTTTTCCACTGGTCTTGCATATAAGCTCCACTCACAATCCAACATTTTTATAATATAGGTTGTAAAAGAATTAATCTCAAGAATCAAGACATGATGCCATTGTTTTTTCCATCTATTTTCACTTATTTTAATCTTCT
This sequence comes from Chrysanthemum makinoi, assembly GCA_910596185.1. Taxonomy (NCBI): domain Eukaryota; kingdom Viridiplantae; phylum Streptophyta; class Magnoliopsida; order Asterales; family Asteraceae; genus Chrysanthemum; species Chrysanthemum makinoi. Next base: position 2,243,733 of record OU343218.1, on the reverse strand, counting down.
CTTGACTGTTATGAAATGATATCGTATGGCAATGGTTGAGTAAATTATTCAAATTTAAATGCATTTCTTACCCTCTCAGCGAGAATCCTAATTTTGTATACAACAACATACAATGCTTCTAATGCCAAAGCTGGTTTCGAGTTCCGAAACTCCTAAATGAAGACACTGCATATTTAAATAAAAAGAATCAATCAGATACTCCAAAAGAAGTCAAAAAAGTAAATCAAACAAATGATGAATTCAAATTTAGCATGAAACGTACGCTGCACACTTCTCGAGTGCTTGGCATGATTCTGCAAAGTGCCCGGCTATATAACTCTGCATTGACCGAAATAAAAGAGCATCAATTTCTATATAACTCTGCATTGACCGAAACAAATGATGAGTTCAAATTAAGCATGAAACGTACGCTGCACACTTCTCGAGTGCTTGGCATGATTCTGCAAAGTGCCCCGGTTAACATTAAATATTAACAAACATGAGACAGCCTTGACCATGACTGCCTCAACTAAATTATGCATGTACACATCCATTTCATATACGTATAGGCAGGGTAGTATGAGAATAACATATATATCTAATGAGCTTAAATATATACGTTACTTTTAGATTTATAAGCATATAGTCAAATTGCATCAACTATCCTTTGTGTTCAGATAAAACCGTGAAGTGATTCAACGTCAATTGTATGTTTGTATCTTCCTTTGTGTTCTACTAAAGCACTTAATAATTAATATCGTTCTTAGCTTTTGCAGTAGAATACTGAAACTGAACCAGGCTATAACTAATAGAAAACTTCACCCATTAAATCACACATTGTATATAGGGGTGTCAATAGGGTCGGGTCAACCAGACCCGAACCGAACCCGATAAGGCTTATAGGGTCGGGTCTAATCGGGTTACAAAATCTTATCGAGTTATTTTGACCCGAACCCGATATTGTTATAGGGTCGGGTTAGGGTTGAGTTATTTAGCTTATCGGGTCAACCCAATAAGACCCGAAAACATTATACAATATATTTAAAAAAAGTTATAGCCTATAAGCGTAAGTATTTGCACATGTTTACATATGCAATAATCCATTATTTTTTATTCGTCGCTACACCTTAGTGTTATTTGCAAGTTGCCTACTTGATTTATAGTATAATTGTACTTCTTGCTCGTACTTATTTATTGTAAACGCATAGGAGTTCTTATTTGTGTTCACTGGTAGATTTTTTAGTAGGCTTCTGATATATATATATTTCTTAATATGCATGCTTACTGGTTTATATTTCATTTGTTCATAAACCTTGCATCCTCTTTCAGTAGCAGACAAGAGGCATGAAATACTAATGGTGCCAAATTAAATAAAGTGACCCGATAACCCGATTAACCCGACCCGATAGTAACCCGAACCCGATATCACATTTATACTTTACTCTTCTTGATATTGTCTAAACCCGAGCCGATGTTAGAAGTATAGTTGAATGTTTATCAAATCCGACAAACTTCTACCTACAAAGCTATCTTAAACTATCACTATACCAATCGTTTTGCCAACAAAGAACATGGCTAGATTAATAAAATACATTTAAGCTTCTATGAACATGGCTAAATCTACTTACTAAATTCAGTTGCTTATTATGAATATGTGCAAGTCAGCAATGAACACTTGAATTTATTTGACATTAAATTTAATAATCTCCACAAACTCTAGAATTTATTTACAATCAAGGAAGGATAAACTGTTATCCCAGCAACAGACTCTGCACCATAATCTGAGTGCCTGTATATCTCAGCAACATGAGGAAGATGAGCAGATACTCTAAATTCAATACAATTATCCCAAGTCTCTAAAGTAATGGGCACAAATTGTGAGGTAAAACCATCACATAAGGTCATGGAGTTTCATTAGAATGTGAAAAAAAAAGTGTGAAAATAATGATTTCATTAAATGTATGCTCAAATTAATGAGGAATATATAGAATTTATAAACCCTTAAAAATTGATACCTGGTGGACATTAGTTCAATATTTGGCTTGACTATGTTTGGTGCCCAAGGTTTCATGTATTATACTTTCAATTAGTTGGTTGCGTGCATAAGGTAGGTAACAGGAACTACCATCCTTGATGTACTCGGTATCTTTAAACTTTGACTTTCTTGCATCTAAAACAATTTTACTATCAAGCATCTCTATAGGCATGAAAAAATGCATATCGTCAAAATGATTCTATGAAATCCTGAAGAATAAAAAAAAAAGAAGAAAGAAAAAAAAGGAATTAGTGGAGAATGAAATAACTGCAATTGACCCACTTAAGTTGTGACAAGGCAGGTTCAACTGATTAGTGAGCCTTTTTTTTATCAATAGCCAAGTTCTTTGTTGGTCAACTCAATCTAACCAACATGTTTTGACCCAGAACCATTTTGACCTGCTAGCAATCTAATTTGAGATATCAATGACATTGTGGTGAGATGAACCTGAGGAGTACGTGGAGTTAGCTCGGTAATGACTCGATGGAGGATGATGAGGAGAGTGAAGCGGAGCAATGAAATTGTGGTGTGATGAGGTGTTTAAGTCACATGAAACAAAAGGTTAAGAACGTTCAGGTTTTGTGACTTTATCCCACATACCCAACTTAAATGGTCAACTCATCTTGCCACTTTCATTTAGAAAACTTATCTGATTTCAAGATCCAGACCTTTTCTGAGGTCACTTTGACAAAATACCCTATTTTTTAGAAGGGAAAAACCTTAAACAAAGTGGAGCTAACCCCTAATAATAGCAATTTAAAAGTGCAGGAATGCATTCATCATAAATAATGCATATGGATGTACCTCTCTAAGTTCATTCTCATCCAGAGTTGCATCTTTTTAATTCTTCACGATGATTAGAGTTAAGATTTGTTTCATTCTTATAGTAAGTTAGCCTAGGCATAAGATAAAATCTTTTATCCACACATAGACATGACAATGACCTTACCTAATTATTCATCTGATATTTTTCCTTCAATTGTCTTAAAAGTTCCAGATATTTACTTTTCACAACATCTTTTCATAGATTGTGAATACCACACCTGCAATTAACTTAATTATTAAATGGAACCAAATGGGACCTGCCATGTCAATATGCTGCCATTGTACTTTTTCATCAACAAAATGGAACCAAACACAACTATTAGTATAATTAATTTTTTCTGTTATAAAAGTAGAAAACAGGTAGGTAAAAGATTATACGACGGTACTTGTTTCAAGAAAATAACTGCAAGAATAAAACCACCTTGACGACAACCTCTTTTTACAATATCAGCGATACCTGATTTCATACATTCCAAGTAACTTGTAACATCCATTGGCATTCTCCAAAGATGTTCTCCAGGAAACTTTTGAGGCTACAACCACTTCCTTTGTCAGCTCATCGCTTGGTGAGAAGACACCTATATATTTAAATTCTTATATTCTTTTTAAGCCAATAAAAATACAAAACAATGTAGTTCAAAACATAAACTACTAATCAGAGAAACTTAAGTCCTTGAACCCTCCCGCTATATATTGTGCCCATTAATATAATACAATTTATAGATTCAAAACCCTAATTATTAAACTTTATAAATCGATTCTTTTTAAGAGAAAGACAATAAAAAAGTAAAGCTAAATTATACCTTCGATTGGTTGTTTTTCCTTTGATTTAGGGTTTTAGAGAAGAAAAAGATTGTAATGTATGTGTACATGTGTACGGTTAACTCTGTATACATTGGAGTTCGAGAATTGTGGCGGTGCGTGGTGGTTGCTTAGGGTGGGATCGGGATACACAGGAGATGGGATTGTGGCTCATGTATGAGGAATAAGTATATGGAGCGTTCTTTTTTTTTTTAAATATGCACTTTGATCCAAAACTATGGACTATAAGCCATGAAGTACATGTGTTTTAACACTTTTTGATACATATAAGTATATAAAACGTTTTTCATAAATTATTTTGCCAAAACTGGAAATATTAAAGGATTTTTATATTAAATACATCAATATAAAAAATTATAATTATTTAATTATTTCCTATTAAGGTATGGTTTGATTTTTTTGAAATGAAAAATTCCCACTAGGGGTTTTGTTTTATTATATAAAAGATTCTAATTAAAAGTTGTCATTCATTCGTAAAGTTATTGTTAATAAAAATTATAAATAAAAAATATTTGCTAGCCTAGCCTGTGTAGTTATAGCAGCCGCTGCATTTACTAGCGTCTTCTTGATTTCCGAACACTTTTTAAGAGACAAGACCTCATATTTCTTTTCTAAAAGAAAAAACAAAACTGAATAAAAGAAAATAGAAAGTTCTACGACTTTTATAAAAGAGAAAATTTCTTAAACGAACTATTTCTACTTACTTTACAGATATAAACTTCGCGTATAGATTTTTCTAAAATGAACTTTTCAATATTATACGTTAGATTCCTAACATGGTAGTGTTTAAACCGTACACGTGTATAAGGAATTCATGGGCGTGAGCGAGGCGAGAACCTAGGCGAGAGGTAGTTCTGAGCGTGGTATTGGGCGAGGGCCTGGGCGAGATTGGTCTGCCAGGCGTGTGTCTGGGCGTGGAGTTAAAGCGAGGAAAGGTGAGCTAGGCCTGGGCGTGAAGGTGAGCTAGGCGTGGGCTAGGCGAGGGCAAAGGTGAGCTAGGCGTGGCCTAGGCGAGGGCTGGGCGTGTGTGTGGGCGTGAAGGTGAGCTAGGCGTGGCCTAGGCGAGGGCTGGGCGTAGGTTGATATATGGTGATGGTAACTTGGTTTGCAAGAAGCTTGGCCTTTGGGTTGATATATGGTGAATGTCAAATTTGAAGTATAGCATGGAAGAAAACGGTTGAATGGATTGTTTTCTTTCATTTGAGCTACGAAACATCATAAGAGTGAAGGTTTCGACGGTAATGAATAGTTGCAGTAGTGTGAAAATGGAGGTGCATAAAAAAATGCGACTTGCAGTAGTGTAAAAATGAATGTGTATGAATGAAGAAGATGGACATTACATGGGGAAATACAAAACCTTTAAAGAAAAGATAAAATATGAGTGGTTGTTGCAAAGTTTTTTAACTATTCCCAATGCCACTTGATACGCATATAAACTTTATTTAAATTGAAGTTTGTTTAAGTATGGCACTCCGTAATTGAATATGTAAAAAGTTGTAAATTTTAATTAAAAGTCAAAGCAATTTCACTTGCATAAACACCATTCATATCTGTACAATTGTTTGAGATATGGGTATTATTGAAGAAAAACACGTATATATACTTGGTGAATGTTTGGTAAGTGTGAAGGTAAGCTGGCACAAATATTAAATTGTAACTACAAAGTGGTACAAAAAAATAGCAAAAAAATAACCTCCTACAAAAAAGTAGCAAAAAAGTGGTCCATAAAAAAGTATCAAAGAAGTGGTCCATGATGTGACACTTTTTTGTTCATTTTGAAAAAGACTATAATTAAAGTTCATTTTGGAAATATAGGTAGATAGATGGATTATTTAGGTAATTTGCGCTTTATAAAAAGGTTGTCTAGAAATATAAAAATGTTGATGTAAAAACATTTCCGCAACTGAACGTACTACCTTTATTTTCTTGTCTTTATCCAAAAAGGGAAATGCAGTAGAAATGGAAATGGAAAGGGGGTAAAACCCTTCCTTTTAGGTATTTTTAACTTCCCATTAAATTATGAGTTTCTTAAGTTTTTATCATATGTGCATGTAGTCTTTTTTTTTTTTTTTTTTTTTTTTTAATGTTATGTGATTGATTCAGTACATTATCTGATTATCATGTTGCTTAGTTTCTTTGTTTTTTACGAGTATCTGTCTCCTTAACTGTTGTGAAATTGAAGTTAATTTATGCAGGAAAAAAAGTAGTAATTATACAATTAGATGTACGCGGCCTCACCGGGTTAACCCGGGACCTTTCTGATCCTTCTCTAGCCACCCTCAAATATACACACCTAGCGAGGTTTGAACCCTTAACCTCTTCTGAAAAACCACTAGGCCATTTTGTGTATGTGTGTAAGGTCGAATGTCGTGTTCGTTAGTTAGAGCCATTTATTGGGAGAAATGACCTAAAAGTTCAGGAAAATGGATTGTTCAGGCTAAGGCGCCACAAGCTTGGATCACGTTGAGGCACCACTTTGGTGACTCACTTAGGCCGAGGAACGTGATTCAGCCTTTGAGGTGCACTAGGGTGGGATTCAGTGAAATGGGGGCAAAAGTCAATTTTCCAGCCATTTGATGAACATGCACTTGTTTTCTACTAGACCATCGTTAGGTTACTAACTGATATTTTAACACATCATCTTGTGCTATTTAGGTATGCTTGTTATTTGTAGTTGGTTTCGTTTTTGATACTTATCTTTTGTTTAGGTAGGAAGTTAGGAACTTATTAGGATGATAAAATTGATGTTTTAGTCTCGACATGGTATAAGGGTCGTTTGTTGGGCTAAAGTTCCGCTCAAGGGTCAATTGTTGTTAAACTAGAGCTTGTGCCATACTGCGACATGCTTGTGATTTCTTGATTCGAGTTGCTAGTTAGAAGATGAATCGGATGGGGTATTGACTATTGAATGATTGTTTGGTTACTTATGTATCACGATATATGTATGTAGTAGTACAAGTAATGAACGAACTACTGTAATCATGATTCATATTTTTTACATAAATTATGAACCCAATGATTAGATTATGTGGCGTCGCCCCTGTTTACAGTCCTACATAGAAATTTAGTTATAAACATTGTTGAATCACCAATGAATAACCACTTAAAGAATGTCTATAATAATGATACAATATAGATTTCAATTACATTTCTGGATAAATAAATTTGGTTGTAAGTGCATACAAAAATCTCTAGGAACTAAAGCGATCACACTTATGATTTTACGCATGCACAAGTATCACTTTATAAACTATTACGTTTAGATTTTAAATAGAATTATATGATGAATGTGAAAGCATGACCTGATATAATACTTGATTACTTTTTACAGATTGCACAAACATCATCTAAGGTTCAAGAGTAGGCTTTTATAAGAACAATATTAAGGTCAAAACCTTTTGCTCGATCACATAAAAGATGGCAAAGAACACTAAATTAGGGGAGGTTTTTGCTCCCATGGTGAAGCCTACAAATTTTGTGGCAAAGCTCTCTATTCCCGAGAACTACATAAACAAGGGATATGAAGACATAGTGCAGTTTCTTCAAAGCCATCCCTTACACTATGCTCTCACAGCTATTCCTACATTCATGTATCCTGACATGTTAAAGGAGTTTTGGTCTACATGCAAAAATCACCCAACTGAGAATTGCATCATTGGTTCTGTTTGTAAGGGGAAATATTCAGTCAGAGTCACCCTCAATGGACTAAGGGATGTTCTTAAGCTTCCACACTATAAAAAATTTGATCCACTAGTCACAGAGGCTCAGGCTAAAGAAATGCTTGATAGAGTTGGTTATGATTTTCCTACTGACGAGGAATGTAAGCAATTAAACATAACAAGGCTAATTAAAAGAAATAGATTGCCAGCTGTGTGGAACTACTTATTTGGCATTGTGATTACATCATTGGGAGGAAAAGTAGGCAGCTATGACCAAGCTGGTCCTCTGGAGATGCAAATCCTTCATTCGTTAATCATGGGCACAAACATCAATTATGCTGAGGTTATCTATAACGAGCTCAAGAAGAAAGTTTCAGAAAGGAGAAGCAATGTACCATTCACGAGATTCTTATCCTTAGTCTTCCAAAAGACCTTGGGTAAGAACTATACACAAGCTGACCTTGGAACCATCAGACCTGCTGCAAACAGATCCCACATGTTCCATAAAGAAGTCAAAAAGACTGATCCTAAGCTGACCACTGCCATGAGGAGCATGATAAACAATCCTTATGTGCTTCCACAATCAGATTCAGAAGCAGACTCATTGGATCCAGAAGCCGATTCCTCGGATTCAGAAGCCGACTCCTCACCCCATTGTAATTCTCCGTTGTCTTCTCCTTCAAAATTTTATATTTCAACATCCTGTCAATTATCAAAATCACCTAGTAGGAACAAATTCTCAAGTAGTAAAACATATAGTAGGAACAAATTCTCAAGAATTAAAACGTGTGTCGAGGCAACAACTGATATGGATATTGATAACCATGAGCCTGACCAAGATTTTTATCTTACACCATCTCCGTCTCATAGCCATCGCTCCTCACCGAATACTGCCCAACAAGATCCCTCTACTCACACTTCCGCTATACTGCAAGCTATCATGGCATTGACTTCTAAAGTTGATACTATTAGTTCTAATGTGGAAAGTGTAAAATCCTGTGTGGCTACTCTTCAAACCCAACAAGACCTACTTGAACGAGAGCTAGCCACTCTAAAAGCCCAAAACCAAAACCCTACTCAATCTCAGAATCCATCTTCACCATCGTTTCATTCCTCTGTCCAAGGCTTGACTTCACAAGTGTCAGCTTTAGAGTCTGAGATGAAGGCCATCCATCACACTCTACAAGAAAACTCAATCAATTCCGATGCAAAGCTGAGTGAATACGTTGACGTAATTAAAACACAGCATTTCTGTTTTTCTGTACAGCTTGAAAATTTTAAAAATCTTCAAGAAAAGGTTCACACCACTGCCTTAAATACAGAGACAGAATTGCACAACCTCAATAATATGTCAAGCAAAGCTTTTCAATCTCTAGAAGCAAAGGTAAAAGATGCTGAACCTGCCTTCAGCAAGGTTCATAACAGTGTAGGAATCAACAATCATTTGCTCGACAATCTGAATGATGAAGTCATGATATCGGCTAAAGCTGCTACTACTGAAAAACCTGCTCAGCAGTCGCCCTCACCATCATCTTCTAATGGGGAGTACAAAGCTGTAAGTTCAGATTCTAAGACCCGTAGATCCAAAAGAAAGAGAGGTTGAAAATCCAGTTCAGGAAGAATCAGCTTCCAAGAAGTCATGTACTTTACTGAACAGGAGCTAGAAGTTGCCTAAGCTGGTGAAAGTTGGGGGTTATGTCAGGGCGTCTCATGAAACGGCGAAATTTTTGAGGGCCTTATACGAAATTATATAATAGGGCTTTTCGTTAAGCAATATTATATATAAAGTGTCACCGTTTATAAGATATAATGCAACTAGTTATCTAAACGTTCTAATATATTACTCATTTAAGATATTTTCTTCTAAGTATTTTTTTATTCGTGAAAAATATGTCTACACATGCATATAATTATTGACGGGACAAAATTTTGGGCCCTGAAAATTTTAAAGCCCTGAGCAGTCGCTTACTTTACACACCCACAAAAACAGCCATGGGTAATGTGAAAAAAATTAGATTTTAATTAGAATATTATGATTACTAGTTTGAAAATATAATCAGTGTTGTATGTGGTCCTTTTGTCGATTCTTTACTGTTGATGTTTTCACACTGTTCTCTAGGGGTGAGCATATGACCCGATTGGACCGGACCGACCGGACCTACACGGACCGAGACCGGACCGACCACATTCGGTCCGGTCCGCGGTCTCGGCTTTTGGGCAAATTGGTCCTCGGTCCGGTCCGGTCCGGACCAAAACCGACGAATTTGGCCTTGTTGGACTGGACCGACCGGACCGACGGACGACCGAGACCGACCGACCACATTCGGTCCGGTCTCGGTCTTGGCTTTTCGCCGAACTCGGTTTTCGGTCCGGTCAGGTCTTAGCCGGTCCGGTCCGGTTTTCCGACCGTGCACACCCCTACTGTTCTCTATGGGCTAGCTATTTTACAACCTGTTTGGCAATCAACCATTGTTAGCTTTAAAATTCCACAAATATGGAGAATACAACACCATTTTGCGGCAATCATCTTCATGTTGTTGGGGCTCAAATCATTGAAAGCTTAAAACTATTGACGTGTGCTATAAAGCGAATGTGAGATAACCCTATTTGAATAGAGACCAGGATCAAAACTTTGTTTGATAAAGAATAAAGTCCAAGGGTGAAATCAAATATGGCAAGACATGTATGATACACTCGGCAAACAAAATTTTCAAACACCAAATATGGGTCTTAAAACGGCATATTTACAAGATGAACAATACAAGAAACTGACAATAGAAATGGCTAGATATGCGATTAATATATTACAAAAATGGTATTTACTATGGTATCGAAGAGAGTTTCAAGCCTCAAAGAAACGGAAGGTAGGTGTTAGATTGCTTTGGGTTAACACATTCTGATCTCATCCAACCAATTTTCTGCCTCACATTGTCGTAAACAATCAGATTTCCACGCATTGAGATGTCTGAAAAGGACAAAAGAAAGCCATGTTACAAGAGGGCGCCTACTTATCTTAAGATGTATCATATTACCTCGTAACTGTTAGAGCTTTGGCAAGATTTTAAGCTCAAATTACCAATTTACCCATTCTCACTACTACAATGTATGAGTTGTATTAAATTTGTTACACAAGATTGTCCTACTTTATACTCTTGAATGGTCATTTAGATGCGCATTTGAAACAAATTATTACAACTTGAAGATTTAAAATCGATAACTAGATGCTAAAAGTCGGGGATAGCTTAGTAAATACATTCATGTAATATGTAGTTTTCTTAACTGATAATCATAATCAGTTCTTGCCAAACAGTAAAACCAAAATTCATATAACACACACATCCAAGTATTCAACACTAACTTCAATTTTTGCCAGACACTAAAACCAATCAAAATTTATTCATAACAAATTTGGAAATGGATATTAATAACCTTATTCTAAAATTACCAGTTAAGACAGTATACAAGTTGCATCTCTATTGCAAAGCAGATTGCACGTAATATCAAGCAAGAAATCACATGTGCTAATAACAGTTTAGGAATCATACCTCCAAGAACGATATGTGATCCATCAAGCAAATCACTACCATCAAGGATGCCTAAGCAGACATTTCCCTTGTTCTAAAAACACCAAATGAATTAGGTTAGGTCATAGTGGCATTGCCAAATAAAGATGCTTAAGATATTAACAATAAAATTCTTACACTTATGATCAAATAGCCCTCTGGAGGTATATGTAGATATGTTGAAACAGTCCACCACTTCCTCCCAAATTGAAGAGTCAAAGGTTTAAATAACTTGCTAACGTCTTTGATGGAACTGTAAACAAGTCAAAATTTGTAATTATGTGGAACATCTTATTGGTTTAGTGCATACAATTATGTCCAAACAACTATTAGTACAATCCCAGTCTTAAATGACGCGTATAAATAAGGCACCAAGGACAAGATTTCAATACATTCATCAACGCCTTAAAAGGTTAAAGTAGTGAAGTGAAGGTATTTTCACTGTTTGAAATATAGATTAAAGGCATTTTAAAATTACCTTACTGGAGTTTTGGGTTGCCAACAAATGGGTAGTGTTGTATCTGAATCGTCCTGAACGAAGCCATCACGGGAGACATCTTTTAGCTGCAATTTATGCAATTGAAATAGTAAGAGGGAACAACATAAGCAAACATCATTATAAGTGTAAACTACAACTAAAATAAGTTACTCACATTACTAACTAAATCAGAATAAGCTTGTTTTGTGAAGTATGTATAAGAACTACCACTATCAAAAACTATCCGTCCATTTCCTTTTCTCTGACGATCTAAACCAAGTTGCTTCGATCCATAACTCACTCTAGAAACTTCTGCAAGATAGTTCCTGGATACAGAAAGCTAGATATTAGAAAATTTAGTATAAAATGAAACATGAAAGAGAAAGTTAGAGAAGAAAAGAAACAAAACATTAATGACCACTAGATATCTCATAAACACATAAAGGTTGCCTCTACTATGGGATTAGAAGATTAAATGCTCACATGGAAGCGTCGTTGAGCATAGGAACCCATGACATCTTTGCTTGTGGCACGATATCACCTCCTAAGAACATGTATCCGCCACTCACAGAATCAGATGCAAGGCAATGCCCGATCACATTGTCAACAATACCTTGTTTTGCTAATTGAGAAGGCAGACTCACTTTAGCCCTGCTAAGACCAAGTATCCCATCTGTTTTTGTCAAAGAGTTTAAAAGTATGCCTTGCTGATCATATGCACACCTATAACACAACAAAGAATAATACTATTAATGTGTAAATCAAACAATTATCGTCAATGAAAAGTGCAAAATATAGGGAGACATATATATGTGTTAATTCCGACCCATTACTGAGTTGAATCCAGTTATGTTTGATCTTTAATGGCTCAAACGGAGCAAAAATAAAAAATAAATGTGTAAAAGAAAATGAGCCAAATGGTTCAAACACGTCAAAAGTTAATTTCTTATGCATACAAAAATTAAACTTTTGTATTGACCCACAACTTATTTGTACGACTTTCAGAGAATTTTGAGCAAAGTGTTCCTGGTCAACCAACCAGACTACACGAAACACGACCCGCAACCAACGCAAAATAAACGGGTTACGATTGGCTCTGAACAGGCTTCAAGTGGTGAGACGGTGTTCAGACTTCAGGTTGGAGTGGGTTAAACGGGTTAACCCCCGCCAACCTGTCTTATCTGAAACAAAATAATAAATAAAGTTATAAATGATTTAAGCCACGGGTTAAATGAGTTAAACGGGTCGACTGCCAACCAATTTAACCTATTTATATAAACAGGTTTAATGAGTCGTGTTCGGGTTATGTGTAAACATGTTAAGGTTTGGCACGGGCACCGCTGACCCATTTTACTTAAACAGCTTGTGTTCGGGATAGATTCTTCTAATCTGCCAACCCGAATTGCCACCCTAAACCCAACTTATTTCCCCAGTACCCATAATTACTCATGTTTGCCCAACTCGTTCAAGCCCCCTATTTTACCACCACTAGATATTTTTATAAGAGGAGAATCGTACCCAAAGATAACTTCAGAATTAACTGATGTATCGTTCATACGTACTAGACGAAGGTCATCCTTTGAAAGTACCCCCAATGAGGAGCTATGATCAGCATACTCTATTTCATAATCACACTGACTGCAAGACTCGCAATGTCCAGATTTGCTGTTTTGTTGGACATCATAACAGTACGAGTCTTTTGAAGATAAAATATTTGCTCGAGCTGGCTTGTAATACGGATGTGCTCCCTGCGTTTACAATGGTTGTTAAAGCATCGAGATTTTCATACAGCCATCAATAACGATTAAAAGATTCATCCGTAACTAGCTTTCTTGTTGTTGAAGGCAATAAAGTTTCTAGTGACTGGGCACTACTTATTGTTATCTGATTTGTTCATTGTTAAAGAAGTAGGTTTCATACTGATTGCAAGAATACTTATTTTGTGTAATGCTAAAGTAAAATACTTAATTATCTATTATTTCCTTACATAATCAAAATTTGCGAAACATTCAACACAAACAGGTCCAACCCATACTTAAAATTTACCCGTTTCAATCTGAACCCATTTTGACTGGCTATCCAGCCATCCTGACTCGCTCATTTTGCAACCTTTGAGGGTTTACTTAATCAAACTCTATGCAAAATCATTTATTTGCTTACATTTTCAAAACTAAACTAAGAACACTCAGGACCCTCTTGCAGATAACTCGACTTAAACTGAAAGTTACCTTGGCACAACTAGTGCACGGCGCATCACATTGAATCCATGTCAAGTCACTACCGGTATCTACGTCAAGAAAATACGGCCTTGGAGGGTTTCCAACATCAATTTGTGTGTAATACAACCTGCACAGTTTCCAGATGAACAAATTAGACACGGTAAATTATAAAGCGTTTTACTATGACAGCATACAATTTAGAAAAAAGATGTAATTGTGTTTAATCGAAAACATAAGATAAATGCATCTTACTAAATAAACACAAAGTCATTAACATCATAAGATAGAATGCATCATAAAACTTGGATTTCAGTGTCACTGTTTCAGATAAAGGCATTGGTGTCCACCATGAAGTGGTTTTTGCTGCTTGAACTGAAACACAGATAACGAGCCCATCAAAGCTAGAAGGAGTAGGTTGCTCACATTTATCTCGATAATCCGTTATCATATGGCAATTCCTTACCTAGTTTTTCAAATCCAATTATATTGACTCTATATAATCAGAAAACACAAACACTTTTTACCATTATATCATAACATAACTCTTTCGTTTGTATGCTTATTTTTTTCACAAATATATACACATCAATAGGGTAGACACACACAAACATACGTGCACTATCGCGGCCACCCCTCCACACACCAACACTGAGACGCACACATGCATACATATGGTGTTTGGGTTAGCTTATTTTCCAGGCTTATGGGCTTATTTGATTTTGGATAAGCTCATAAGCCTAACTTTTCTGGCTTAGGAGCTTATCAAGTTGAGCTTATGGATTTAAATTAGTTATAAGCTTGAGTTGATAAACTCATAAACACAAAAAAAGTGATCTTGTGAGCTTTTTAATTCCAAATAAGCCCATAAGCTTAAAAAGTAAGCTAATCCAAAGAAATAAGCAAGCTTAAGCTGAAACCGGATTGGGTTCGTTTCCCACAAGCACATATCAAATTTACAATTATCCTACTCACTTCCAATACATCTGATCAAGATCAAAACAGTATTGGACACACTCTTAATAATTTTGAGACGGTTTTACTTAAAGCGAAGACCTAAATGCTTTATGATCTAGTATAGATGTACATCCATACACAATCACACACCTCATATCATCTCACAAATTATCATTCACATTTTCTAGGCAAAAACTCTGATTTTACACTACAATTTGTAAACGTGTCACGTAATTACAAAAAATTAGAACAGTCACCAAAATTCTATCATTATATCACATCCACAATACCAATATTCATTAAAAAAAAAAAAAAAAAAAAATCTTAAATGCATACCCATCTCTTAGCTCATCCCCGTTGACAGGCAAAACCGCGCTACTACTAGCAACAACCTTACTACCAACCACTCCATCATCAAGCGGCAAAACCGAACTTTTCGATCCAAACATCATAAATTTCCCTAATTTAACCTCCATATCTCTCTTATCCATCATTCCACCAAACCCCAATTTAGAATACAATGGAAACACAAAAGCATTAGTCTTGTAACTCTCTTTTTCATCATTATCTTGGTCAACTTCAGTCAAAGACCCTAACTTTAACAAAGTTTGAGGTGATTGTATTGATATAAAAGTCAAAAATGCAAAAAGAAAGATACCCATTATAGTAAATGAGATTCTCCTTCTTGGGTATGTGACAAAATTTGATCTTGGTTGGTTTAAGGAAATTGGTAAATTTGATGGTTGGTTTTGTGGTTGGTTTTGAGGTTGGTTTTGTGGGTGGTTTGAGACAGTGAAAGCTGTAATGGTTTTGCCTAAAGATGGGTTATCTGCAGGTGGTAAAGTGATGATCACAAACCCTTTTAAGTGTGAGTGATCTTGATCATCATTTGATGACATTTTTTGTTAGATTAGATAATGATGTTGGGTTTAGAGAGATAAAGGGGTTGATGATGATGATGGAATGAAGGGGAGAGAGTGGTTGAATGTATGTATGACTTTTGGGTGCCTGTTTTTTAGTAGAAACAGGGGAAACTGAAAGTGTTGGGAAGTTTCATCCATGGGGTTTATGTTTGACATTTTCCACTTGGTTTGAGAGTGACAGGGGGAGAAGATTGAAGAATTTTTCACATACGGCCCATGTAAATCTAAAGATTGCTTGAATAGGGGTGACATTTTTGGGGACTACATGATAATCGACACAAACCCAACACAAAGTTAAACAGGTTTTGGTTGACAACAAACACGTTTTGGTCAAAAAAAAGTTCAAGCCTCTAACCCGTTTAATAAATAGGTTATGTTTGGGTTTTGTAAGTATTAAAAAAGTCAATCTGTGAACATGTTTAATTATTTAAATCTTTAAAAATAAAATATATAATTTAGGTTTTATTATATTTGGATTAAATGTATTTTGTTACGTGTTTAATATGAGTGAATTAAGATTTAGTTCAGATGTTATTCAAATTATCGTATAGTTATTCGTACGTGAATTTTATCATCTTTTAGATCATTGTATCAATTTTGCATTTAAACTAGTTAAAATCGACAAACCATTAACCTTATTCACTGTTTGATATGTTTACTTAAACATGTTAAACGGGTAACAAATGAATTACACGTGTTATGTAGGTGTGGTTTATGGTTGAGTTTCTTGGCACGATTAATAAATGAGCCGTGTTTTGGTAGAAGTTACACTAACCGCAAACCCGAATAGGTCAACGCGAACACAACTCGATTGACACTATAAATAAAAGGGAATTGATATGTACACATGTATATTTACTTTGCACACATAAAATTACATGGGAGTAATGTTTATCTTATTCATTAATTCAATGTGTGCAAAGTAAAATACTATGTGTACATATCATTACCCTAAATAAAATGGTGTAGAGTCGCGATCTTATAGGAATTTCAAAATCATAAAAGTCTAAAAAGAGTCGTTTTTGATATTTTCACGTAACAATGATATAATAGAAAATTAACACCACTTTTTTTTTCTCATTCTTATTTTTCATTCTTTAATAAATAATTTTCTTTCTTCCTCCATCCTAATTTCTTCAATTTCATATCTAGTTTCTTCAAATTAGGAGCGGTTTGTTAGAATTTAAAAAACCAACCAATATAATTTCTCCAATTCGAGATGTAATTTCTTTTTATTTTTGGATATGATTCTCTTCAACTTGACGTCTTCAATCCGAATTTGTTTTCACATGATGAAAAGAGTGATTCATATTAATTGTTTCGTTTTTTTAGAGAATAAATTGCACCGTGTTGTTTTTGAGGAAACTCGATCTGATCGAGTTTTGTATTTTTTAGTTGATTTCAGAAATAGAAAAGGAAGAAGAAATATTAGGAAGTTGCATTTACAATTTAAAAATCATCAGCCTTGCTAGGTTGAAAGACGATTTTTAGATGAAAAGGTTTGGTGTGGTGAATAGTTTACTGGTTTAATGAACAAGATTAACCGATGAACAAACTTGTGGTATGATAAAGCATCATATGAATATAAAACAACAAGGGGCAATTTCATATTTACCCAACTTAAATATGATAATATCATATTTACCCAAAACATGCTTTAAATGTATTGTACATCATGCATTCAAAAATTGTATTTTAGGTATATATGACATTTTCATGTTTAAATTGGGCAAATATGAAATTATCCCAAACAAGAAAAAGCAATGGTGTAAAATACATTTTAAAAAGTAATGGTGTAAAACACTTTATTTTTAATTTTCAATTTACTAAGAATTATTAAGTTAACACAGATAATTTATTTTGTGTTGGGTTTGTATAAAGATTGGGCCAATTTTGCATCTGTAAATATATGTAAAAGTAGGGTAACATTCAATAGTTACAACTACCCTAAAAAACAAGGGATAACAACTTTAAAAATCATCATACTTGTTCAAAAATACTCTTCTAGGTATCGAACAAATATTTTTACTTATACGGGTACTGAACCTTCAATTTCATACTTTTTGAGGTACTAAACTTTCTGTTAATACAAATAAGCCATAAAAACGTATATTTATATTTTACGATCTTCTAATGTTTTGTCGATAACAAACGTAAAATCATTTAACGAAACAAATAAAATACGTAAAAGGTTTGAGCCAATAGTTTACTAACACACTTATACTAAACATATTAAACCATATCAAAACATGTTTAGTAAATAAGTTATATAAAACCAAAGATATTTTCATGTAAACACTAAACAAGTAATATTGTTTACATCTTATAAAAATGCATATGTATAACAACTAGTGTTTACATAATATGGAAATGTACATATATACTTTGTATATATTTGTTGTTCCCCGTTCACTATGGTTTAAAACAGTTTAAGAATCTAAAACAAGTTAATAGTGAACTATGACTGAAATTAACATAAGTAAAACACACAAGGTAATTTTCAACATCATATTCTTATTAGAAATAAATCAACAAAGAATACGTTACCCTAGTACTTGTGGAATAGTACTTGGGATTGAAATGACAAAGTTAGGTGACTCCTCTCTAAGTTCAGGCTAAGTCTGAGTACAACTCTTAGAGCTCACTGAGCTATCTCAGGAACTAAGTTGTATTTGGAGGAGTGAAAAGATGGCTTGCGTGTGTGTGTTTTTACAATTCACAAGCTTAATCTTTTCACTCCATCTCTTATGCTATTTATACATGTATGAGTTTTAACTCTTTCCTAAGGGACAAATCTGACATCATACAGAAGACAAAATACTGATGTATTTTGTCTCTGTTTACAAAGACTATTCTAAGTAAAAGACAAGGCTGCTTTCCATAACTCAGTGATGACAATGAGCTTGTAAGTTAGCCATTCAGGGAAAGTTGACTTATGTTGATAAGGACTTCTTCTTATCTGATTCAAACTTATCCCGCCTTGTCCCGCTCTTTCTTCAGTCTATTTATCCTTTAGTCTTCTACTTCAGTTTGTCTTGATTAAGCGGTTGGAGAGAGTCTTGGGGTTGATGAGTTATTGTCATCACTCACTGAATCCATCATCTTCTTCTTGACTCAGTCTTCACCCTTTCAGTTCCGCCTTACTGAGTGGAGAGACTTACGCCTCGTCTTGAGTATCCGAAGATGACTCACTGAGAGGCTATGCACTCGATGACCGATTAGTGTTTAACGGACTAAACACTTGGGCTATTTTCTATTCAAATCCTAGATTAAGGGGTTTGGGTATTTTCTGAACCCAACAGTCTCCCCCTATTTGGATATACAAATAGCCTAAGTGGTTGATCAATGTAAGTGAGCAAATGGCTTCTTCTTACACCGAATGTACTAATGAATACAATAAGGAACACTGAGTAAATTAACAAAACATACATCTTTTATTGATCCGATTACATAGTTCCTATCACTAGTACAAAAGATAAAACAAAATGATGTCAGTCGGATGGATTCCCGTGCTTCAAGCTTGACTTTCTTAGTGATGAGTGTTTCCATGTTAGGATGGTCTCTTATCTTGGCATTCAGTCTTGACAGAACCCGATGTTTCTTTGGGGTTTGGATTTGAGAGGCCAGCGGTATGTAGCTCAATACGCATTGCAGCTACACCGGCTGATCAATATCACTCCATCTTTGAAAGCAGGGGTTTCCATAGACATCAATGTGGAATAGCCCTCTTTCAGGCTTCTCAATCACTAGACAGTTCACAAATTTTACTCCTTCAGGTAGCTCCCTATTACACTCAGTTCGGCACTTTAATCTCAGGTTGGAACTCACTCTCTTCCTTTTGCCGTGGATGATTGTGGTTGAGATCCTTGAGGTGCGATTAAGGCGGGCTGAATTCTAGTTGGGGGGACAATCCCTCGTCTTTCATATCTTTTACTTGAGCATTTTCATCGAGGTCCTTAACCACCGCATTCTTCTTTTTTCAATAACGGACCAAGCTCATTGAGTTCATGATCCCAAAGTCGGTGAATTTGAGGGGATCATGAACCTCGAAGTGTCTTTTATCAACCCTTCTGTAAACGTTCATGGCGGTGGTTTGGTATTGGGGATGATTCGACATCTGTGATCCTTCGGAAGCCGGCTTGTCGTATTGTCCATTGTAATGCTCAATTCGGCTTTGCCATGGCTTCGATTTCTTCTTCTTTTCTTCCAACTGTTTTCTCATTTCAGCCATCTGAAGCAGCTGAGCTTCCTTGAACTTTTTCTGCATGACCTTTTTGGAGTTTCTTAGGATCAATTCCATGTTTTCAACTTCTTCAGCGACAACCTTTGCGGTGCTTCTCTATTCTTCTTATCTTTTTCAGCTTGTTTCAATCTCTGTTCTTCTTTAGCAAGATATTTACTAAGTTGTTGAGGTGTGAGAAGGTATTCAGTGTCGCTGATTTTGTAGGGAATCTTCGGGCTCAGGATGTGTCATTTTGCCTTTTCCTTGTCCGGCCTGAGGAAGATGAAGTTGCTACCAGGATGGTGGTGTTGTTGGATTGTGATTCTGTCGGTGTTGTTGTTGATGTTGTTGGTGGGATTGATGAGATATGGAGTGTGGTGATGATGAGATTTGAGCCACGATGTTGATGGTGTTGGCTCCCCTCGGTGTGAGAAGGTTCTTCGAGCAATATTCTCCCCTCAACTGTTGTCGGAGCTTCAGTGAGGGCAAGGTTGGTGCTTTGAGGGACTGAGCAGCTTGACCCTTGAAGGCCTGATAAATTTCTGAGATCATAGTCTTGATGTCTGAAGTATCAGATTGAATACCAGTGACTTTAGCTTCCAAATTAGCCGAGAACCTTCAGGCAGTCATTCGGGCCCAAGATTCCAGGCGAGATGAGGATGCCGAGTCAAAGTAGCCACCTGTGTATTCAAAGAGTCTAATGTAGCTTGAAGTGACTGGACTGTGGATGGAAGACCCTGAACATTGGCAGACTTGAGCATATCGAGTTCAGGTGAGGCTTGAGGATTGTTTCAAGTACACCTCAGTTGCCTCCAGCACTTTAGAGTTGAGTGTTGGATCTTGTTTGACAAATTCCTTGATTTCATCAATCTTTGTACCTACACCTTGAAGATGCTTGAGGAATTTAGCCATGTTGTCATCCAGTCTGTGAAGGTTGTCATACATCGATCCCTGTGCTCATGAACATTTTCATCAAAGCCATGTACCTCAGCCTTTAGACCAGCATAACTTGCAGCACCTCGGTGTGTTGATCCACAGAGTTCAGTGACCCCGAGTATAACCTTTGAGACGCTTTGGTGATCCACTGAACAAGCTGTCTTCAGTGAGTGGGAACATTATCAAATCTTTCAAATTCATCATTGGAGGAAGATGAGTCATCATTGTCGGCTTGGTGGTGATTCATATGCTCCGTGGATCAGGCGAGAGTCCTTGTTCGGCTTGAACCTCGGCGTCCACGTCTTCCCGGTGATAGAACATCATCATCGGTTTCAGCAAGCTCATCTTTAGAAAATAATATGCCAATAACATCAACAACAGTTAACGGGGGGTTGGTGATGGGTTCCATATCGGCGGGTGGTGTGTTTCCCTCGATTCTTTGTCCCCGTTGACCCCCGGACCTGGTGGGCGTTTCCAAGTCTTTCCTGGAGTCGAGGATTGGTTGTGGGTTCCGATATCGGGGTTGTTCCTTTCCCTCCGAGTCTTTGTCCCCTAGTGACCCCTGAGACGGTGGTGGCGTTTCCAGTGCCTTTAGCGGTGTCGGTGATAGTTGTATCCCTATCAGCGGGTTGTTTGATTCCTCGAGTCTTTGGGATCGATCGGTGTGCCCTCAGACAAAGGCTTGGATTTGCTAATGTCATCACTGGGCGTTGTGGAAGGCGTTCCCCTACCAGCGGGTTGTATGTGTCCCTCAGATTTTGGGGAGTAGTGGTTGTGACCAAGGCAGCGGCTGTGATGTATCAGTATCCCGTTGTCACGGGGGTGGATGTTTCCGGTCATCGGTGGGTGTCTTTTTAGTCTCGGGCCTTTTTGCCTTTTAGGCGTGTTCCTGAGCCTCAGGGCCCTAGGACTTGGTTTAGTCTTAGTCCCAGTCTGAGACTTCCCCCTTTTCTTTTTAGGAGCAGGGTTTGGAGACACTGATCCTCTCCGGTTGACAAACATATGGGACGTCAATTCAATAGGAGTGACAAGGGATGGGTATTTTTGAAAATTTGATTGGCTCAGGATGCCTGGTAAAGCACCAAATTTTCTTCCTAAGGATAATTTGAACGGTAACACTTGCAAAGCATAAGAGACAAACCTAGGATACGAAATGTATTTCGTCCTAGTTTTGCTCTGTAGCTTGGTTCTGAATCACTGTAAATGATCTCCCCTATGTCGACATGACCCCATTCATTAAGCATATGCCATCATCAACTGAATAGAGTTAACTTGTTCAATGGATGAGTGGTTCCCGCCGAGGACCTGAATCACAAAAGTGAATAAGATCCTCCAAGCCACGAGAAATGAGCTTTTGGTGACTGGGGTCCGTCCAAACTTTGGATCTAAAACGATTTGTTTTAACCCATCCTACTTGTAGAGGGTTCAGGATGGGCGACATAAACTCCTTTGTTATAATCCAACCTGTTGAAGTGCAAACGTTTTGTAATCGGGTGAATTGTTGTTGCCCCGTGAAGGCGAATCGATGAGATATTCCCTGAGAGGTGCGAGGTTGTTCTCATCAGTGGAGGTGTGGTCATAGGCCTTGGCATTGCCCAAAATTCCACGAGGAGATTTTGGTAAACAATGGAGGACACTGAATAAAGGCCATTTCGGTGGAAGCAATAAACAAAAATTTCATAATGTCTTTGTAGGTGGGACGGTTTCAGGTATTCAAAGTTGCCTATGATATTATTAGTTTTAAATTCAACATTTGTAAGATCCCCTACCCACTGAGAAGCAAACTGGAGAGATGAGTTCAGCCATTTCCATTTAAAAGATTTTAGGGTTTTGAAAATATTTTGACTAGAATAATCAAAGTTTTTTTGATCTCTCAAGTTTGTGATGAAAAACTTTTGTAAATGTTTACAAGAAGGTTTTTCCAAAAGAGGTTTGAAGAGTTTTTGAGCACACACAAATATTTCTGAGATTTAGAAATGATTTTGACAAAGTTTAGTTGCAGAAAATAATGTGTGTGTGTTTATTTGTTCTGGAAGAGGGTATTTATAGAGTGGTCAGAAGGGTGATTTGTGCACAAATGGGAATATTAAGAGTCGGTTTTTGAAAAACGTTTGAATTTCCACATTTAATGCTACCACTCAATTACCCGCATAAAATCCCGTTTTCAAGGAACATTGCAGTGCAGTAAAAGTGCACTTTGCAGAGATAAAATATCAATTTGATATTTTTATGAGAGGCATTAAATGCCAAGTGGGATGACAGTAAGACAAAAAGACATATATTCCTATATTAAATTGGCATAGTTACCAACCTAGGACATTTAAGTAAGTGATACTTGGATCATTTAGTTACTCATTCAATGCTCTTTGTCAAGTGGCAGGGACCCTGAATGAGTCTTACTCATTCAGTGAGAGGTTTATTTTGGGTGTTCGGGGAGGATGGACCATTTTGAGTACTAACGAGATTGATTTTCAGATACTTGACTTTCAATGTCAAGCATTCCCAATCTCACTTTCGAGCTCCTAAAGGTAGGTTCATCCAGGTTTGGTGAAGATATCGGCCAGTTGATATTCATGAAATGAAAAAGTTCTATGTCTCTTTTCATTATGTGATCCCTGATGAAGTGATATCTGATATCAATGTGTTTGGTTCTTTGGTGGAGGATGGGGTTGTTGGAGATTGCGGGTGTTATCCTGGGAAGATAGGCACCATTTTGTAATGGATGTTATAGTCACTGAGTTGACTTTTCATCCATAGTACATTGGCACAACATCTGCTGCAGCCATATTGACTTGACTAAGGACATAGCCAGCGATTGTTGCTTTTTAGCACTCCAACAAACCAGTTTTCTCAAGAAATTGGCAGGACCACACAGTACTTTTTACGTCCATGTTGCGGCCAGTATAATCAGAATGAGTAACCGCGAGATCAAACCTAAGCATTTTGGATAATAGAGTCCAAGATTTGGGGTTCCCTTGTACCGAGTATTCTTTTGGCTGCAGTGAGATGGGATTCTTTAGGATTGGACTGATATCGTGCTATTAGTGACTGAGAATTTGATGTATGGTCTAGAAGCAGTTAGATACATCGATGATCCAACAATCCCTCTGAAATGGGTTTGATTGGTGATTTGCCAGTGAGATCAGGTCCAAGGTTGGGTGGGACCATTGGAGTCTTCCGAGGCACAGTCAGATATCTCTATTTCTTGAGATTTACGGTGTATTTCTCTTGGTGATGGATATTCCTTTATCGGTTTGCACGATTTGTAGTCCAAGAAAGTATGTGAGTTCCCCCGTCATGCTCATTTCAAACTTCTTTGTCATCATTTTTCAACTGTTTGCAAAGTTTGTAGTTTGTTGAGCCAAAAATGATGTCATCAACATATACTTGGACTAGTATCACATCCTGTTGAGTTCTGTAGACAAACAGTGTGTTATCTATCTTTTCTCTGACAAACTTGTTTTGTATCGGGAAGGCGAGAGAGTTTCATACCATGCCCTTGGAGCTTGTTAAGTCCATAAAGGGCTTTGTCAAGCTTTGAACATAGTCGGAATTCACTACTCTCAGCACGGGGGTTCTTGAACATACACATCTTCCTTGAGATCACCATTTAAGAATGCACTTTTAACATCCATTTGGTGAGCCACGAAGTTCATGTATGTTGCATATCTGAGGAAGATCCTGATGCTTCCATTCTTGCACCTTGAGCAATGTCTCATCATAGTCAATGCCTTCTTGTTGGTATGTAACCCTTTCTACAAGTCTGGCTTTGTTTTTAATAATGATACGTTTTCATCAATTTTATTTCACGAAAACCGGCTTCATTCCTATGACTACTACATCCTGAGGACATTTGATCAAGGTCATAACCTTGTTTTTGTCAAAGCTGTTGCGGTTCTTCTTGCATAGCTTTGAACCCAGCTTGGGTGTTTAAGAGCCTGTTGACACTTTTGGGTTCTATCGATGGAGTATCGGCATATAGACATTCATTGGGCGGAAAGCTGCGGGAGTTAGATTAGCGACCATGCCACGGGTGAGCATGCCTTCGATTAAGGTTCACAATGATGTTCCTGGCTCAATGTTACGAGATCTTGTCCCACTTACTTTATAGTGCGGGATCAGAGCTTGAAAGATGTCCCCTTTGAGTTCATATGTGAGTTGAGTGCAAGAGAGCCACAAGATCATTTAGACTTTATCGTAGAGATGTCTTGTTTAGAATTGAGGATCATGAGTTACAAGTTCCTGATCATTTGGATCGCTGTTTCCTATCCCAACGAGGGATGACCGATTATCAATGAACTCACGATAGTTGGTTGGGAAGGTTGTGAGGTAAGACATAATATGAGATGTCAACATCAGCTTGATATGAGGAATTGAATTCAGTGTTGTACTCATCAGGAGGATATCTTGATGAGTTATCAATTCCTATTGCCTCTACTGAGGTGTTGGTGAACGATGCTTTCACACTTTCATCAAAGGTGACATGTAAGGTTTCCTCAACTTGTTGTATCCTTGTGTTAAAAACCCTGAAGGCTTTGGAGATCGGTGGTAGCTAAAGTGTCCATCATCACTTTGGATCAAACTTGCCTAGATGATCCTTGTGGTTATGAATAAACACAGGACATCCAAACACATGAAAAAGGCGATGTGGAGAGTCTACCTTTGAAGATCTCATATGGGGTTTTATTATGTCTTTTGACAATGATTGACCTGTTTTGAGTGTAACAGGCGGTTTTGACTGCTAGGTCAATGCTTTAGAGAGAGTAGTTAACATGGTTCTAGCAGCCTCAATGAGAGTTCTGTTTTTCCTTTCAACAACCCCATTTTGTTCAGGGGTATATGGGGATGAGAAATTTTGAGAAATTCCTTTTCATCACGAAACTCTCAAGCTCTTGATTTCTTAACTCAGTACCATTGTCAGTTCTAATTTGTTTAACAGTAATGTCATTCTGGTTTTCAATCTTCTGATGAATGACATTATTGTATCATACTGACTCTTTTGGAAAGAAAGTATACCCAAGTGTATCTTGAGAACTCATCAACAATGACAAGTGTATACTTCTCAGGATGGATTGATCTAGGACGAAGGGTCCAAAGAGATCCATGTGCGAGGAGGTGAAGCGGCTTTGATGGAGAAATTTTGTTTGGTTTTGAATGATGCTTTGTGATGTTTACTTTTTTCACAGGAGAGCATGATTTGTCTTTTGCAAAACCGATGGTAAGCCAAGGACCTTGTTTTGTTTAGCCAAGTTGTTGAGGTTTTTGAAGTTCAAGTGTGAAAGTCTCTTATGCCACCCGATTGATAGTTTCATTGGCTTTAGAAAGACAAGTTCCATCTTGGGAGAGTGTTGACATGTCTAACTCATAAACATCATCTCTTCTAGGAGCTATCAACACAACTTCCTTGTTGGCATTGAAAATGGTACCTTGTTTATCATTGAATTGTACAATGTATGTAGCATCACATAGTTGTTGACATGAGAATTGTATTTGAGACCATTGACATAGGCTGATAGAGAAAACTATTCCATTGCGGTTCTGAACCATAACTTCTGGGACATGATGAGTTATCACCAAATACTACCTTGGGCCCTGGTTCCTTTACATACTTGTGCAAATATTCCTTCACACGGTCATGTTCTGGAGCATCCACCCGCCTAGATGCCAGGCTCCCTAGCATGTCTCGCCAAGCAAGTAAACTGAATTAGTTTCTCTTAGTGACCTTTACTAGTGGGCTTGGGTCCTCAAGGTCTCTTTGAAATTTGTCGACTCATATTCGGTGGTTGTGTGCATAAGATGCTACCCAC
This sequence comes from Chrysanthemum makinoi, assembly GCA_910596185.1. Lineage (NCBI taxonomy): Eukaryota > Viridiplantae > Streptophyta > Magnoliopsida > Asterales > Asteraceae > Chrysanthemum > Chrysanthemum makinoi. The sequence continues at coordinate 2,217,311 of OU343218.1, read as the reverse complement.
CGGGTTTGCATTTAGAGGTGATGACTCGGATGACTGCGGGTTGTTTGGAATTTCTCCTTGCATAGACCAGCCTTTGTCATGTTGGGATGTCTTATGGTGGATTACCGCATATCTGACATGTGTTCATGGACAATCATCGATGATGATCGTTAAACCCACCGGTGAGGAGCCTGAGAGGGAAAAGGTTTTGCTCTACATTCTTGAGGCGGCTTTGGAGGATGAAGCATCGCGATGACCAAACTTTGGTATAGTTTGCTTT
>OU343218.1:2174231-2216952 GCA_910596185.1 Chrysanthemum makinoi | reverse complement strand
CATGACTTTTCTTTTGAAATTTTGACTCGGACTTTTTGACAAATTTTAGAAACTTGGGGACTGAAACCGCCAATTATGCAAACTTTGTCATTTTTCACTTCCAGGAAAACATTTTTCATCTCAAAACATATAAAATGTAATTTTCATATTTTCTTTGTGAATATTTTGATGTATTTCGATCATTTTGACGCATTGCGCTCGTATTTGAATGAAAACATATAATTACACACTCATCATTATCTCATGGTATTTGCCAAAAACCCCACTAAAACCATTTTTGTGCATAAAATGAGTCGAGATAACCGCAACTCCAAATTGTTTTCATATAGGCACACACTAGAACCAAAAACGTCTAAAATTTATTCTCATTTTTTAACATATTTGTCCTTAGGAATAACCATGGTAGCCGCAAGATTCTATGATCACAAAGACACCCTTAACTACATTCCCAAACACCACAAAACCAAAGGACTTACCAAGGAACAAGTAGAAATATTTAGGGTCTAGAATCAAGGTATTTCCATGAGGGTAGAACCATTCACTCATCCTTCCTTGAAAATACTCAATCTTCGCGGAAGAACTAGCCGCCACCCAATTCGATTGTCTTCTTGACATCGATGAACCAATTTGTCCTAGGTTTGTGTTAGAATTCTATGCTAGTGTGACCGCTTTTTAGTGATGAAGACGATGATGAATTTTGTCTTAGGTTTAGAATCAATCAAAACGACTACAACATCACCTTAGCCAACTTTGCTCAAGTGCTAGGAATTCCCAACCGAGGAACTTGTGTCTACTGTGATAAATGGTCACTCACCGCTTTGATGCAATCAATGACCGTATTTACCCCTACCAAACCCGCTTTGGCCGACAAGGATGTCATCCGTGAACACCTATTTAACCCTAGTGATACAACCCGAAAGTTACCCTCGAAGGAAAAAGAGGTAAACCGAGATCCATATGGAATGGAGCTAAATGAACTTAAGCCCAAATTTAAGAAATGGGAGGAGTTACTTAGAGCCAACGCTATTAGCACCATAGAAATAGGATCACATAAACGCTTGCCTTGTCACATGCTCTACAACTTGTCCACCTGCCAACCATCCAACTTAGCTTACTAGCACGCTAGGAGAATGATTGATATTCCAACTCAAGGATCGGTTGCTCTTCCATACCTGATGCTTCTCACCCGTCTTTATAGAAATTTTGCACCAATTCCACCAACCCCAAAAGGGATGCACCTTCACTATGAGCTCATCCCTCACATCTTTGTACCTTTGAGTGATGCACGAGTTGCTAAGACAAAAGGCAAGAGAGCAAACCCTCCAACTCCATCATCATCATCATCATCAAATAGCTCCAGGATGGTCTTCCAGCTCTCGCCTTCCACCCTCATGAGTATTATCGCGCCTCTTCCCGAGATAGAGAATGAATCACCGGAATTCAAGCAAACTAAGGGAATGTTCAAGTGCCTTGGTAGGATGATGAACAAGATTTACAAGAAGTTGGACAAATAAGGGTCCATTAAGGAGTGTTTGGAACAATGCATTATATAGTTAATGTTTGATACACTTTAGTTGTTTTTATTGTGTAGGATGATAATATAACTTAAAACAATGTTGTATGCTAACAATCTTATGTAGAGGGGATAGCACAAGTATCAAATTTTACCCATTTTCACTATAATGTGAAAATCAAAAAGCCTTGCTCAAAATCTATATGCTCACTATGTTTATATACATGTGTTATTTACTTTTCCTAACTAGAAATGTTTAGTATCACTAGTTTTGAGAAAAATTTCGGTTTCGAAAAAGTCCCCACACCTAAAAACGCATTCCCTGTCCACTTTTCTCGCACTTCACGGATCGACGGCACCATAAATTTGGTACCGGTCCCTATAAATTTGGTACCGCCGCACTGCAGATGCGCGGACCAGACGGCACCCTTTTAGGGTTCCGTACATGATTTTTGCCGTGGATCCTTCGTGTACTTTTCTGAATTTCACTTTTCGTTATTCCAAATTACCATCCATCACTTATAAATCAATCTTAACTAGTTTATACTCTTATTAGAACTAGTATAATTCACTTAGGTATATAAGAAATCCATTTCCCACCAAAATTCAAAAATTTGAAAATCCACCCAAGGAGCCCCTTGTATAAAGGAAGGAACCAAATTTTTGGTACCTTCAAACTGCAGGATCTCGAATATTAGAAATTCCACTCATTAGAACACATTTATTGCAAAATCTTCTTCTTCACTCCATATCTCTTGTATGGATTGACTTGGGTGATATGACTAGCATTCAACCCACTTCCAAATCATTAGGAACCTCATCTCTTCAATGGTTCAACATCAAATCAAACATTTCCACAATTTTTCACTTTTATAAATTGAGAGGTTTTACCATGATCATCCTCACACCTTCTTCATTCTTACTATTATCTAGCAAAGCAAAACCCAAGTCAAAAATGACAAAATCATCTCCAAAACCTTGCAAGAAGACCGCTAGAATTAGTGTGAGTCCTTGTTGCTCATAATCTTAGCTCCTCATCCAGTCTTCCACTCACAATCTCATCTCCCATCCGAGATGATACAAGTCTTACCTTGGCTACACCCAATAAATCACACATTGTGATCACCACTCCACCACCTACAAAAACAACACCGCCAACTTCACCTCCACCGACACCCATCCAAACATCCAAAACACCCTCACCACCTTCACCAAGGTCTCCAACTCTCATTCCTATGGAGTTATTTTCCACTCCACCAACTCTCAATCCTTTCTAGGACTTTTGACTCCCAGGCCAAATCATCCACCACCATTGATCCGGATTGCTCATGAGTCCCCTGTCATCTATTGACCCAAACGCCCCATTGCCTAAACTCTCTTCCACCCCATTCACAAAGACATTCATGGTCCTGGGATACTCATCCACTCCCCCATCAATGTCCTCATCTCTTGAGGACATTGAGGAGTGCATGTGGGATGCCAATCCCACTAGAGAGGAGATTCAAGCCGAACTCCACAACCTCCACCACTTCAAAGGCATGGTGGATTCTCACTTGAGTGAGACAATGCAAATGCAAATGCTTTGCTTGCAACCATCATGACCACCCCAAACATTTCCACCAACATCAACACATCTACCATTCCACCATCACAACCTCCCCAAACATACTACCCCCTAGGCATGGTTGCTCAACTAGAGCAAACTACCAAACCGCTGAAGGACACGGGTTATGGTCCTTGACTTTCAAGAAGAAATGAGGTTCATCCTCAATCATATCCTGGACTTCAACTTCTTCATCCACCACTCAATTAGGATGGTCATAGATTAAGCATTTCTAATTTTTCTTCTTAGATTATTTTCCTTTTCTTGTACACAAACACATCATTGTGTTCCCATTTCATGATCTTTATTCATGAAAATTTTAACTAATGAATGGTGTTTTTATTATAATGTTGGTGCATTACATAGTGTTTGGAAATGATTGTGAATGATCATTATTACTAACATTTTTTTGTAGCTTTATTTTCACAATCCATGTATCTTCCCATTAAGCACCCAATTTGGGAGCTTGATCAAGAGATAATGGCTCTGCTCATTACATTCCGCGAGGCCTATACTCTTTTGTTGAGACAAAAAGGGGGAGAAAATATAGAACTTGTTTATATTTGACTTTTCTGAAAAAAGTCAACTGCATACTTTGACTTTCTAAAAAAGTCAACATCATGCATCAACTAGTGAATACACATGACTTTCTCAAAAGTCAAACATCATACACTTACATTATCATTTCCCCTTTCAAGTTCTAAAACTAATATTTTTATAACTATTGTACAAACTTTGTATCTTTTATAAAAATAAAATTTATATTTTGTCCTCAACAAAAGGGAGAGATTGTTAATACAAATATCGCCATTAAACGCTATTTATATTCTTGATCTTGCCTAAGTTTTGTTAATCTACAAAAAGTAAATTTATTTTGTGTAAAAGCTTAAAGCTTGTCAAGTTTAATAGATATTAGAACAAGCTTTTTCAAACAATATATTCATCATTCAAGCATTTACGTTCATGATTAGTGACATCTTGATATGACTCTAATCATTATGTATGATAGTAGTTTTAGAATGTGTTAGGTTCTTAAAACCAAACACTACTTATGTACTTGCATATTTCTAAAATTAGAAATACAACATATGACATCATGTGTTGCATCATGGAAATCATTAGAAGATTTCATTAGATATTTTGTGTGGATTTGTACTCTTCATATCTTGCACAATCTCACTTAGATATAGTTTACTTTAGCAAAGATTTGATATCTTGCTGTCACCTCCACCGGCACCAAAATGACACTAAAACCCTTTAAGGTTCCTGGGTGGGTCCCGCGATCTCCCCCGTCCATTTTGGCTATACATAGCAATGCCAAGCCAAGTAGTTTTTCATCCCTTTCTAACATACTCTCATACATATCTTCTCTAACCTTCTAACTTCCTTCCGGCCATATATATAGTGATCTCTTTGTAGCAAAGAAGATCAAGTCACATTCAAGCTTCAAACGCAAAGTTGGAAGTCTTGTTTGTTTAGTGTTGTATGATCTAGTGTTGATTCATACTTCATTGTTGTATTAAACCATCATAATCTTGTGAGTGTGAGTGGTTAGTATTTTAGTCCTCAAAATACATTGTGTGTGGAGTGGTTGTACCCTTTGGAAAGAACTCACATCTAGCTTAGTGTCAAATAGTGTGCTGGATGTAAAGGTTTTCTCCGTGAAAGGAGCTTGTTGACTAGTGAAGTTAAACTCGAGTGTGTGAGACTCGAGTGGAGTAGGGCAAGGAAAAAGAGTCCTTGTAGACCCAACCACTATAAACAACTTGTTGTGGTTTGATCATTTCTTTCCTTATTTACTTTTACATATTACTTGCATATTTCATTAACATATCTAAGATCAATATCAATTGATCTTTCAATAAGTTTCCAAAACAAAGTTTTAATTGGTAAACTAGTCAAGAAGAAGATTGGATTCTAGTTTCTACATACTCACTTAATCCCCAAGACTCCTCTCCAACTGCTTACACTGAAGACAAACTGAAGTAGAAGACTAACGGATAAATAGACTGAAGAAAGAGCGGGACAAGGAGGGATAAGTTTGAATCAGATAAGAAGAAGTCCTTATCAACATAAGTCAACTTTCCCTGAATGGCTAAAGGCTCAGTGTCATCACTGACTTATGGAAAGTACCTTGTCTTTTACTTGATATAGTCTTTGTAAACAGAGACAAAATACATCAGTATTTTGTCTTATGTATGATGTCAGATTTGTCACTTAGGAAAGAGTTAAAACTCATACATGTATAAATAGCATAAGAGATAGAGTGAAAAGATTAAGCTTGTGAATTTTAAAAACACACACACGCAAGCCATCTTTTCACTCCTCCAAATACAACTTAGTTCCTGAGATAGCTCAATGAGCTCTAAGAGTTGTGCTCAGACTTAGCCTGAGCTTAGAGAGGAGTCACCCAACTTTGTCATTTCAATCCCAAGTACTATTCCGCAAGTACTAGGGTAACGTATTCTTTGTTGATTTATTTCTAATAAGAATATGATGTTGAAAATTACCTTGTGTGTTTTACTTATGTTAATTTCAGTCATAGTTCACTATTAACTTGTTTTAGATTCTTAAACTGTTTTAAACCATAGTGAACGGGGAACAACAAGTGGTATCAGAGCAAGGCTAATTATAAAACTCGTTTTTAGGCCGCTCTAAAAGTTTTTAAATTAGGATCCTAAATGGTTGAAATTGATGTACCCCAACTAGTCGATAAAAAGGGTGGAGCTTATTCAGCTGTTGCCCCTAGACTTGAAGTTGGCAAATTCAACAAATGGAAAAAGCGAATGCTTTGCTATTTGATTGGGATGGAACCTTATTATATCAAGTGTATAAATGAAGGTCCATTTGTCCCAAAGACTGCTGAAGGGTTGCCCAAACCTGAAGCTCAGTGGACCCAGGATGAAAGGAGAGTGGTCAACCAGGACCAAAGACTCAAAAGTATCATAATATATTGTCTTCCTGACGATATTATGGAGTCTGTTATAAGCTGTAGTACAGCTAAGCAAACCTGGGATGACCTAGTTCATAGTCATGAAGGACCATCTGATACCAAGGAAAACAGGATAATGGACCTGAAACTTGAGTATAACACCTTCAGGGCTAAGGACTCAGAAACTCTCTCTCAAACTTACACCAGGTACAAAACTCTTTTAAATGAATTGTCAAATGATGGTGTTAAGTTGTCCAAACATGAAATCAATGTTGGTTTTGTCAACAGTCTCCCTGAGAAGTGGTTGAATTTCTCTCAGGGACTTAGGAATGCTAATCATATCCAAAATCTTGAGCTTCCTGAAATTTATGGGAAATTTGTCTATGAGGAAAACCTCATCAACAGACGATACCCTGACTTAAAGAAGTCTCAGGAAGTCAAGAAGTCCCTGACCACCACCTCATCACCAATATCAACTGCTTTCTACTCTAACAATGTTGTTCAAGATTTTCAGGAAAATTCTGATGATGAGCCTGATGAGAGATCAAGTGAGGAGTACCTAAATGACCTGAACACTGAATTCCAAGAAAGGGCACTCCTTGCTAACTCTCAAAGGTTTATAAAAAGAAACAAAGGTTTTTCAAATGCCAAAGCAAATGAGGACACTGAATGCTTTAAGTGTCACAAAAGAGGTCATTTTGCAAAAGACTGTTTTTCAAAAAGAATTTCTGAACCCTCTTATAAACCATCAGGGTCAAATCAGTCCTCAGGCTTTAGCAAATTTCAACCAAAAATCTATCAGTCTCATCAAAACCTTCAAAACAAATCTGATCAAAATAAAACTGTTGATTTTGAAGCAAAATATAAGAAAGTCAAAGCTAAGCTTGCATTGCTCGAGGCCAGTCCCTCAGAAACAACAAAAAGTGTTCAATCTGTGCAGGGTAAAAACAAAGGCCTTGTTGTTGAGACCTTCGACTGGGATGAAGAGCCAGTGTCATCAGATGATGAAATGGTGCATGTCAGTGCACTGATGGCCCTCTCAGAAGAGGACAAGCTAGCTGTTGGAAAGAATCATGCCAGAAACGGGGAATGGGTCAACATCACTATGAAGAAGGTAAACATCTTACTTTCTATGGATGATGACTCTGATTGGCAGTCTTATATGAATTATCTTAATGTTGACCTTAAGTTCGTAGAAGAGCAAAGATTAAATCTTTTTCAAAATACAACAAGCTAAGTTTTGAATTAAACAAGTGTAGAGATGAACTGCTTATTTTAAAACAAGCCAAGCTTGAGGCTGTCACTTTGCAAATTCAAAACACCGAACTAGTTAAGAGAAATCAGGCTCTTCAAGATGAACTTAAAAAGGAACAAGATATTCTTGATAGTTGGACTGCTAAGAATCCCAAGGTCTTTGATGCTGTGGGTGCCCCCAGTAGCAAAAAGAGAGTCATAGGTGAAGATCATCTCCCTGACTCTCGCAACAAAGACCAAAGTTCAAAACCATTTGTGTCTGGTGGTATGATTACCAATATGTTGACTACTCCAAATTCCAGTGATTGGATTGAACGGGTTAATCCTGAGAGTAAGCTTCCAAATTTCGATTCTAGAAGGATTCTAGAGCCTGAAAGTCAAGCTCTAAAGAGCATCTTGACTCCCTGATGTGCCCAGTAGTATCGAACACATCTCTGAGTCCAAGCAGAATCTCAAGCACCGCTTCCACCACTGAAACCTCTTCTGGTGCCGCCCAAGCTCTGAGCTTACTCCACTGCAATTCAATCCTCATTCACCAAAAGAAAGGTCCGGACTTGGTAGAACCATCCTGAAAAGACCAACAAAACCAACTCAACAAGAGTCTACTCCTACTGAGACTTCAACATCCTCTGTCCCCACTGAAGCTGACCAAATTCAGCAACTAACTGAACTTGTGAGGAAGCTTACTGAAAAATGGAATCCATTGAAAAGGTCCCTGAACCAATCAAGGAGACAAAGTCGCCTCCAGCCTCAAAGTCTAAGTCAACCTCCAAAAAAAAAATGTGATTTGTGTCATTACACCAGCCATACCACTGACAACTGCTATAGAATCCTTTTTGCATGATCTGCAAAAAGGATGATCACAGGACTGCAGACCATCTACAAGATGTCAGTCCAAGCAAACTATACTAAAGTTGGTCATCAATATGCTTCATCCTCCAAAGCTGCTCCCAAGAATAGAGCAAAACCTTTTCCTCTGTGCCCTCACTGTGGTTTAATGATCATCATCAGGATGATTGTCTCATGAACACATGCCGTGATATATGCGTAATCCAGCTCATGAAACAACCCAACATGACAGTGTCATTCAAGCAAGGAGAAATTCCAAACAACCCAGAGTCACTGAGTCATCCTCAGCCTCTAAATGCAAAACCTGTGGTAGCACTATGCACACAACCACTGACCATGAGTCGATTGCAAATTTCAAAGAGACCTTGAGACCCAAGCCCACTAGTAAGTGGGTCACTAAGAGAAACTAATTCAGTTTACTACTTGTGCAGAGACATGCTAGGGAGCCTATTTGGCATCTAGACAGTGGATGCTCAAGAAGCATGACTGGTGTGAAGGAATATCTGCACAAGTATGTAAAGGAACCAGGACCCAAGGTAGTATTTGGTGATAACTCATCATGTCCCACTAAGGTTATGGTTCAGTATACTGCAATGGAATAGTTTTCTCTAGAATAGCCTATGTCAATGGTCTCAAATACAATCTCATCAGTGTCAGTCAACTATGTGATGCTAAATACATTGTACAATTCAATGATAAACAAGGTACCATTTTCAATGCCAACAAGGAAGTTGTGTTGATAGCTCCTAGGAGAGATGATGTTTATGTGTTAGACATGTCAACACTCTCCCAAGATGGAACTTGTCTCTTTGCTAAAGCCACTGAAACTATCAATTGGCTGTGGCATAAGAGACTCTCACACTTGAACTTCAAAAACCTCAACAACTTGGCAAAACAAAACAAGGACCTTGGCTTACCATCACTGGTTTTTGCAAAAGACAAACCATGCTCCGCCTGTGAAAAAAGTAAACATCACAGAGCATCATTCAAAACCAAACAAAATTTCTCCATCAAAAGCTTCCTTCACCTCCTGCACATGGATCTCTTTGGACCAGTCAGTCCCTAGATCAATCCAAAGATGAGAAGTATACACTTTTCGTTGTTGATGAGTTCTCAAGATACACTTGGGTATACTTTCTTTCCAAAAAGAGTCAGGCAGCTGATACAATAATGTCATTCATCAGGAAGATTGAAAACCAGAATGACATTACTGTTAAAAAAATTAGAACTGACAATGGTACTGAGTTCGGAAATCAAGAGCTTGAGAGTTTCTGTGATGAAAAAGGAATTTCTCAAAATTTCTCATCTCCATATACCCCTGAACAAAATGGGGTTGCTGAAAGGAAGAACAGAACTCTCATTGAGGCTGCTAGAACCATGTTAAATGGCTCAGCCCTCTCAAAGCATTTCTGGACTGAAGCAGTCAAAACTGCCTGTTACACTCAAAACAGGTCAATCATTGTCAAAAGACATAATAAAACCCCATATGAGATCTTCAAAGGTAGACTTCCTGACATCAGCTATTTTCATGTGTTTGGATGTCCTGTGTTCATTCATAACCACAAGGATCATCTAGGCAAGTTTGATGCAAAAGCTGATGATGGATACTTCTTAGGCTACTCACTGATCTCCAAAGCCTTCATGGTTTTTAACACAAGGAGACAACAAGTTGAGGAAACCTTACATGTCACCTTTGATGAAAGTGCTGAAAGCATCAAGTTCACCAACACCTCATTAGAGGAAATAGGAATTGATAACTCATCAAGATATCCTCCTGATGAGTACAACACTGAATTCAATTCCTCATATCAAGCTGATGCTGACATCTCATATTATGTCTTACCTCATAACCTTCCCCAACCAACTATCAGTGAGTTCATTGATAATCAGTCAGTCCCTGCTGGGATAGGAAACACTGATCCAAATGATCAGGAACCTGTAACTCATGATCCTCACCCTAAACAAGACATCTCTACAGATGTTCTAAATGATCTTGTGGCTCTTGCACCTGAACTCACATCTGAACTCCCAGTGACATCTTCAAGCTCGGATCCCAGACCACAAAGTAAGTGGACAAGATCTCAGGACATTGAGCTTGTAAACATCATTGGTGAACCCACTGAGGTCATGCTCACTAGAAGCATGGCTGCTAATCTAACTGCAGCTTCAGCCAATGAATGTCTATATGCTGATTACCTATCAGATATAGAACCCAAAAGTGTCACTGAGGCTCTTAAACACCCAAGCTGGGTTCAGGCTATGCAAGAAGAACTGCAACAGTTTGACAAAAACAAGGTCATGACCTTGATCAAATGTCCTCAGAATGTAGTAGTCATAGGAATGAAGTGGGTTTTCAGAAACAAAACTGATGAAAACGGCACTGTCATTAAAAACAAAGCCGGACTTGTAGCCAAGGGTTACAGTCAACAAGAAGGCATTGACTATGATGAGACATTTGCTCCTGTTGCAAGAATGGAAGCCATCGGGATCTTCCTTGCATATGCAACATACATGAACTTCAGGGTCTACCAAATGGATGTTAAAAGTGCATTCTTAAATGGTGATCTCAAGGAAGATGTGTATGTTCAAGAACCCCCAGTGCTTTGAGAGTAGTGATTTCCCTGACTATGTCTGCAAGCTTGACAAAGCCCTTTATGGACTTAAACAAGCTCCAAGGGCATGGTATGAAACTCTCACCTTCCCCGATACAAAACAAGTTTTTCAGAGGAAAGATAGACAACACACTGTTTGTCTATAGAACTCAACAAGATGTGATACTAGTCCAAGTGTATGTTGATGACATCATTTTTGGCTCAACAAACTACAAACTTTGCAAACAGTTTGAAAAATTGATGACAAAGAAGTTTGAAATGAGCATGATGGGGAACTCACATACTTTCTTGGACTACAAATCAGGCAAACTGATAAAGGAATCTCCATCAGTCAAGAGAAATACACCAGAAATCTCTTGAAGAAATATGAGATATCTGACTGTGCCTCAGTGAAGACTCCAATGGTCCCACCTAACAACCTTGGACCTGATCTCACTGGCAAATCAGTCAATCAAACCCATTTCAGAGGGATTGTTGGATCACTGATGTATCTAACTGCTTCTAGACCAGACATCCAATTCTCAGTCTGTCTAATAGCAAGATATCAGTCCAATCCTAAAGAATCCCATCTCACTGCAGCCAAAAGAATACTCAGGTACCTGAAGGGAACCCCAAATCTTGGACTCTATTATCCAAAATGCTCAGGGTTTGATCTCAAGGGTTACTCTGATTCTGATTATGCTGGCTGCAACATGGACAGAAAAAGTACCTCAGGGTCCTGTCAATTTCTTAGAGGAAAACTGGTTTGTTGGAGTGCTAAAAAGCAACAATCAGTGGCTATGTCCTCACCTGAAGCTGAATATGTAGCTGCAGCAGGATGTTGTGCCAATGTATTATGGATGAAAAGTCAACTCAGTGACTATAACATCCATTACAAAATGGTGCCCATCTTCTGTGATAACACCAGTGCTATTGCAATCTCCAACAACCCTGTCCTCCACCAAAGAACCAAACACATTGATATCGGATATCACTTCATCAGGGATCACATAATGAAAGGAGACATAGAACTTCATTTCATCCCTACTGAATATCAACTGGATGATATCTTCACCAAACCCTTGGATGAACCTACCTTCAGGAGACTGAAAGCTGAATTGGGAATGCTTGACATTGAAAGTCAAGTATCTGAAAATCAATCTCAGTAAGTTCTCTGAAAATGGTCCATCCTCCCTGAACACCCAAAATAAACCTCTCACTGAATGAGTAAGACTCATTCAGGGTCCCTGACATTTGACAAAGAGCATTGAATGAGTAACTAAATGATCCAAGTATCAGTTACTTAAATGTCCTAGGTTGGTAACTATGCCAATTTAATATAGGAATATATGTCTCTTTGTCTTACTGTCATCCCACTTGGCATTTAATGCCTCCTCTCACAAAAAATATCAAATTGATATTTTATCTCTGCAAAAGTGCACTTTTACTGTGCACTGCAACTGTTCCCTTGAAAAACGGGATTTTACTGCGGGTAATGGAGTGGTAGCATTAAATGTGGAAATTCAAACGTTTTTCAAAAACCGACTCTTAATATTCCCATTTGTGCACAAATCACCCTTCTCACCACTCTATAAATACCCTCTTCCAAAACAAACAAACACACACAAATTATTTTCTGCAACAAAACTCTGTCAAAATCATTTCTAAAACTCAGAAATATTTGTGTGTGCTCAAAAACTCTTCAAACCTCTTTTGGAAAAACCTTCTTGTAAACATTTACAAAAGTTTTTCATCACAAACTTGAGAGATCAAAAAAAACTTTGATTATTCTAGTCAAAATATTTTCAAAACCCTAAAATCTTTTAAATGGAAATGGCTAGAACTCAATCTCTCCAGTTTGCTTCTCAGTGGGTAGGGGATCTTACAAATGTTGAATTTAAAACTAATAATGTCATAGGCAACTTTGAATACCCTGAAACTGTCCCAGCCTACAAAGACATTATGAAATTTTTGTTTAATTGCCCACTGAAAACGGCCTTTATTCAGTGTCCCTCCATTGTTTACCAAAATCTCCTCAAGGAATTTTGGGCAACAGCCAAGGCCTATGACCCGACACCCTCCACTGATGAGAACAACCTCAGACCTCTCAGGGAATATCTCATCAAATTCAGTCTTCATGGGGGCAACAACATTCCCCTGATTATAAAACGTTTTGCACTTCAACAAGGTTGGATTATAACAAAGGAGTTTATGTCGCCCATCCTGAACCCTCTACAGTGAAGGATGGGTTAAAACAAATCGTTTTAGATCCAACGTTTTTGGACAGGACCCCAGTCACCAAAAGCTCATTTCCCGTGGCTTGGAGGATCCTATTCACTTTTGTGATTCAGGTCCTCGGCGGGAACCACTCATCCACTGAACAAGTTAACTCTATTCAGTTGATGATGGCATATTGCTTGATGAATGGGGTCACTGTCGACATAGGGGAGATCATTTACAGTGATCTCGTAACCAAGCTATAGAGCAAAACTAGGACGAAATACGTTTCGTATCCTAGGTTTGTCTCTTGCGCTTTGCAAGTGTTACTGGGTTCAAATTATCCTCAGGAAGAAAATTTTGGTGCTTTACCAAGCATCCTGAGCCAATCAAATTTTCAAAAAGACCCATCCCTTGTCACTCCTATTGAATTGACGGCCCATATGGTTGCTGTAACCAACCAGGAGGGATCAGTGTCTCCAAACCCTGCTCCTAAAAGAGAAAGGGGAAGTCTCAGACTGGGACTAAGACTAAACCCAAGTCCCAGGGCCCTGAGGCTTCAGGAACACAGCCTAAAAGGCACAAAAGGCCCGAGACTAAAAAGACACCCACTGATGACCAAGCAACATCCACCCCCGTGACAACGAAGGACACTGATACATCACAGTCAGTGCCCTTGGTCACAACCACTACTCCCCAAGATCCAGAGGGACACATACAACCCGCTGGTAGGGGAGCGCCTTCCACAACGCCCAGTGATGACATTAGCAAATCCAAGCCTTTGTCTGAGGGCACACTGATCGATCCCAAAGACTCAGAGGGAATCAAACAACCCGCTGATAGGGATACAACTATCACTGACTCTGCTAAAGGCACTGGGAAACGCCCACCAGTGTCTCAGGGGTCACTAGGGGACAAAGACTCGGAGGGAAAGGAACAACCCGCCGATACGGAACCCACAACCAATCCTGACTCCAGCAAAGGCACTGGGAAACGCCCACCAGTGTCCGAGGGGTCAACGGGGGACAAAGACTCAGAGGGAAACATACCACCCGCTGATATGGAACCCATCACCAACCCCTGGTTAACTGTTGCTGATGTCACTGGCATATTATTTTCTGAAGATGAGCTTGAAACTGATGATGTTTTTATCACTGAAGAATGGACGCTGAGGTTCAATCTGAACAAGGACCTCAGCCTGATCCACAGGAGCATACTGAATCACCAGTCAAGCCTGACAATGATGACTCCTCTTCCTCCACTGATGAATTTGAAAGATTTGATAATGTTCTCCCACTCACTGAAAGACAGCTTGTTCAGTGGATCACCAAAGCGTCTCGAAGGTTATACTCTGGGGTCACTGAAACTCTGTGGGATCAACACACTGAGGCTGCTGCAAGTTATGCTGATCTAAAGGCTGAGGTACATGGCTTTGATGAAAATGTTCACGAGCACAGGGATCTGATGTATGACAACCTTCACAGACTGGATGACAACATGGCTAAATTCCTCAGGCATCTTCAAGGTGTAGGTACAAAGATTGATGAAATCAAGGAATTTGTCAAAGAAGACCCAACACTCAACTCTAAAGTGCTAGAGGCAACTGAGGCGTACTTGAAACAATCCTCAAGCCTCACTGAACTGCTCGATATGCTCAAGTCTGCAATGTTCAGGGTCTTCCATCAACAGTCCAGTCACTTCAAGCTACATTAGACTCTTTGAATACACAGGTGGCTACTTTGACTCAGGCATCCTTATCTCTGGCCTGGAATCTTGGGCCCAGAATGACTGCTCTGGAAGGTTCTCAGGCTAATTTGGAAGCAAAAGTCACTGGTATTCAATCTGATACTTCAGACATCAAGACTATGATCTTAGAAATTTATCAGGCCTTCAAGGGTCAAGCTGCTCAGTCCCCCTCAGCACCAACTCCAACTCTTGCCCTCACTGAAGCTCCAGCAATAGTTGAGGGGAGAATATTGCTGAAGAACCTCCTTCTCACACTGAGGGGGAGCCAACACCATCAACATCAGTGGCTCAAATCTCATCATCACCACCAGTCTCAGCAACACCTATCTCATCAATCCCACCAACAACATCAACAACAACAACACTGACAGTAATCACACCAATAACAACACCACCATCCCTGGTAGCAACTTCATCTTCCTCAGGCCAGGACAAAGGAAAAGGCAAAATGACACATCCTGAGCCTGAGAAGATTCCCTACAAAATCGGTGACACTGAATACCTTCTCACACCTCAACAGCTTAGTAAATATCTTGCTAAAGAAGAACAGAGATTGAAACAAGCTGAAAAAGATAAGAAGAATAGAGAAGCACTGGCAAAGGTTGTCGCTGAAGAAGCTGAAAACATGGGAATTGATCCTAAGAAACTCCAAAAAGGTCAGGCAGGACAAAAGTTCAAGGAAGCTCAGGCTGCTCAGATGGCTGAAATGAGAAAACATTTGGAAGAAAAGAAGAAGAAAACTGAAGCCATCAGGCAAAGCCGAATTGAGCATTACAACTGGACAATGACAAGTCGAAGGCTTCCTGAAAGGATCACAGATGTCAGAATCATCCCCAATACCAAACCACTGGCCATGAACGTTTACAGAGGGGATGATAAAAGACACTTCGAGGTTCATGATCCCCTCAAATTCACTGACTTTGGGATCACTGAACTCGATGAGCTTGGTCCAATTATTGAAAAGAAGAAGAATGCGGTGGTTAAGGACCTGATGAAAATGCTTAGTAAAAGATATGAAAGATGAGGGATTGTCCACCCAACCGGGAATTCAGCCCGCCATAACAGCACCTCAAGGATCTCAACCACAATCATCCACTGGCAAAAGGAAGAGAGTTGAGTTCCAACCTGAGATTAAAGTGCCTGGACTGGAGTGTAATAGGAGCTGCCTGAAGGTGTGAAATTTATGAACTGTCTAGTGATTGAGAAGCCTGAAAGAGGGCTATTCCACATTGATGTCTATGGAAACCCTGCTTTTCAAAGATGGAGTGATATTGATCAGGCTGGTGGAGCTGCAATGCTGAGCTACATACCAGTGGCCTCTCAAATCCAAACCCCAGCAAACATCAGGTTCTGTCAAGACCTGAATGCCAAGATAAGAGACCATCCTGACAGGGAAACACTCATCACTAAGAAAGTCAAGCTTGAAGCACTGGGAATCCATCTGGACTGACATCATTTTGTTTTATCTTTTGTACTAGTGATAGGAACTATGTAATCGATCAATAAAAGATGTATGTTTTGTTAATTTACTCAGTGTTCCTTATTGTATTCATTAGTACATTCAGTGTAAGAAGAAGCCATTTGCTCACTTACACTGATCAACCACTTAGGCTATTTGTATATCCAAATAAGGGGAGACTGTTGGGTTCAGTAAATACCCAAACCCCTTAATCTAGGATTTGAATAGAAAATAGCCCAAGTGTTTAGTCCGTTAAACACTAATCAGGTCACTGAGTGCATAGCCTCTCAGTGAGTCATCTTCGGATACTCAGTACGAGGCGTAGAAGAAGTCTCTCCACTCAGTAAGGCGGAACTTAAAGGGTGAAGACTGAGTCAAGAAGAAGATGATGGATTCAGTGAGTGATGACAATAACTCATGAACCCCAAGACTCTCTCTCCAACTGCTTACACTGAAGACAAACTGAAGTAGAAGACTAAAGGATAAATAGACTGAAGAAAGAGCGGGACAAGGCGGGAGAAGTTTGAATCAGATAAGAAGAAGTCCTTATCAACATAAGTCAACTTTCCCTGAATGGCTAACTTACAAGCTCAGTGTCATCACTGAGTTATGGAAAGCAGCCTTGTCTCTTACTTAGAATAGTCTTTGTAAACAGAGACAAAATACATCAGTATTTTGTCTTCTGTATGATGTCCAGATTTGTCCTTAGGAAAGAGTTAACACTCATACATGTATAAATAGCATAAGAGATGGAGTGAAAAGATTAAGCTTGTGAATTGTAAAAACACACACACGCAAGCCATCTTTTCACTCCTCCAAATACAACTTAGTTCCTGAGATAGCTCAGTGAGCTCTAAGAGTTGTGCTCAGACTTAGCCTGAGCTTAGAGAGGAGTCACCCAACTTTGTCATTTCAATCCCAAGTACTATTCCGCAAGTACTTGGGTAACGTATTCTTTGTTGATTTATTTCTAATAAGAATATGATGTTGAAAATTACTTTGTGTGTTTTACTTATGTTAATTTCAGTCATAGTTCACTATTAACTTGTTTTAGATTCTTAAACTGTTTTAAACCATAGTGAACGGGGAACAACAAATATATACAAAGTATATATGTACATTTCCATATTATGTAAACACTAGTTGTTATACATATGCATTTCTATAAGATGTAAACAATATTACTTGTTTAGTGTTTACATGAAAATATCTTTGGTTTTATATAACTTATTTACTAAACATGTTTTGATATGGTTTAATATGTTTAGTATAAGTGTGTTAGTAAACTATTGGCTCAAACCTTTTACATATTTTATTTGTTTCGTTAAATGATTTTACGTTTGTTATCGACAAAACATTAGAAGATCGTAAAATATAAATAAACGTTTTTATGGCTTATTTGTATTAACAGAAAGTTTAGTACCTCAAAAAGTATGAAATTGAAGGTTCAGTACCCGTATAAGTAAAAATATTTGTTCGATACCTAGAAGAGTATTTTTAGACAAGTATGATGATTTTTAAAGTTGTTATCCCTTGTTTTTTAGGGTAGTTGTAACTATTGAATGTTACCCTACTTTTACATATATTTACAGATGCAAAATTGGCCCAATCTTTATACAAACCCAACACAAAATAAATTATCTGTGTTAACTTAATAATTCTTAGTAAATTGAAAATTAAAAATAAAGTGTTTTACACCATTACTTTTTAAAATGTATTTTACACCATTGCTTTTTGTTGTTTTATATTCATATGATGCTTTATCATACCACAAGTTTGTTCATCGGTTAGTCTTGTTCATTAAACCAGTAAACTATTCACCACACCAAACCTTTTCATCTAAAAATCGTCTTTCAACCTAGCAAGGCTGATGATTTTTAAATTGTAAATGCAACTTCCTAATATTTCTTCTTTCTTTTCTATTTCTGAAATCAACTAAAAAATACAAAACTGGATCAGATCGAGTTTCTCAAAAAAACAACACGGTGCAATTTATTCTCTAAAAAAACGAAACAATGAATATGAATCACTCTTTTCATCATGTGAAAACAAATTCGGATTGAAGACGTCAAGTTGAAGAGAATCATATCCAAAAATAAAAAGAAATTACATCTCGAATTGGAGAAATTATATTGGTTGGTTTTTTAAATTCTAACAAACCGCTCCTAATTTGAAGAAACTAGATATGAAATTGAAGAAATTAGGATGGAGGAAGAAAGAAAATTATTTATTAAAGAATGAAAAATAAGAATGAGAAAAAAAAAAAAAGTGGTGTTAATTTTCTATTATATCATTGTTACGTGAAAATATCAAAAACGACTCTTTTTAGGCTTTTATGATTTTGAAATTCCTATAAGATCGCGACTCTACACCATTTTATTTATAGTGGCAATCGAGTTGTGTTCGCGTTGACCTATTCGGGTTTGCGGTTAGTGTAACTTCTACCAAAACACGGCTCATTTATTAATCGCTTAAGAAACTCAACCATAAACCACACCTACATAACACGTGTAATTCAT
Source organism: Chrysanthemum makinoi (assembly GCA_910596185.1). NCBI lineage: Eukaryota > Viridiplantae > Streptophyta > Magnoliopsida > Asterales > Asteraceae > Chrysanthemum > Chrysanthemum makinoi. Next base: position 2,198,269 of record OU343218.1, on the reverse strand, counting down.
TTGTTACCCGTTTAATATGTTTAAGTAAACATATCAAACAGTGAATAAGGTTAATGGTTTGTCGATTTTAACTAGTTTAAATGCAAAATTGATACAATGATCTAAAAGATGATAAAATTCACGTACGAATAACTATACGATAATTTGAATAACATCTGAACTAAATCTTAATTCACTCATATTAAACACGTAACAAAATACATTTAATCCAAATATAATAAAACCTAAATTCTATATTTTATTTTTAGAGATTTAAATAATTAAACATGTTCACAGATTGACTTTTTTAATACTTACAAAACCCAAACATAACCTATTTATTAAACGGGTTAGAGGCTTGAACTTTTTTTGACCAAAACGTGTTGTTGTCAACCAAAACCTGTTTAACTTTTGTGTTGGTTTTGTTTGTCGATTATCATGTAGTCCCCAAAATGTCACCCTATTCAAGCAATCTTTAGATTTACATGGGCCGTATGTGAAAAATTCTTCAATCTTCTCCCCCTGTCACTCTCAAACCAAGTGGAAAATGTCAAACATAAAACCCTATGGATGAAACTTCCCAACACTTTCAGTTTCCCCTGTTTCTACTAAAAAACAGGCACCCAAAAGTCATACATACATTCAACCACTCTCTCCCCTTCATTCCATCATCATCATCAACCCCTTTATCTCTCTAAACCCAACATCATTATCTAATCTAACAAAAAATGTCATCAAATGATGATCAAGATCACTCACACTTAAAAGGGTTTGTGATCATCACTTTACCACCTGCAGATAACCCATCTTTAGGCAAAACCATTACAGCTTTCACTGTCTCAAACCACCCACAAAACCAACCTCAAAACCAACCACAAAACCAACCATCAAATTTACCAATTTCCTTAAACCAACCAAGATCAAATTTTGTCACATACCCAAGAAGGAGAATCTCATTTACTATAATGGGTATCTTTTCTTTTGCATTTTTGACTTTTATATCAATACAATCACCTCAAACTTTGTTAAAGTTAGGGTCTTTGACTGAAGTTGACCAAGATAATGATGAAAAAGAGAGTAACAAGACTAATGCTTTTGTGTTTCCATTGTATTCTAAATTGGGGTTTGGTGGAATGATGGATAAGAGAGATATGGAGGTTAAATTAGGGAAATTTATGATGTTTGGATCGAAAAGTTCGGTTTTGCCGCTTGATGATGGAGTGGTTGGTAGTAAGGTTGTTGCTAGTAGTAGCGCGGTTTTGCCTGTCAACGGGGATGAGCTAAGAGATGGGTATGCATTTAAGATTTTTTTTTCTTCTTTTTTGTTGTTCGAATTTGGTGACTGCTATAATTTTTTGAATTATGTGACATGTTTACCGGTTGTAGTGTAAAATCAGATTTTCTGCCTAAAAAATGGTAATGATAACCTATGAGATGATATGAGGTGTGTGATTGTGTATGGATGTACGTCTATACTAGATCATAAACCATTTAGGTCTTCGCTTTACCTCAAAATTATTAAGAGTGTGTCTAATACTATTTTGATCTTGATCAGATGTATTGGAAGTGAGTAGGACAATTGTAAATTTAATATGTGCTTGTGGGAAACGAACCCAATCCGGTTTCAGCTTAAGCTTGCTTATTTGTTTGGATTAGCTTACTTTTTAGGCTTATGGGCTTATTTGGAATTTAAAAAACTCACAATATCACTTTTTTCGGCTTATGAGCTTATCAACTCAAACTTATAACTTATTTAAATCCATAAGCTCAACTTGATAAGCTCCTAAGCCAGAAAAATTAGGCTTATGTGCTTATCCAGAATCAAATAAGTCCATAAGCCTGGAAAATAAGCTAACCCAAACACCATAGTGGGGGTATCGTGCTAATATGTATGCATGTGTGCGTCTCAGTGTTGGTGTGTGCAGGGGTGGCCGCGATAGTGCACGTATGTTTGTGTGTGTCTACCCTATTGATGTGTATATATTTGTGAAAAAATAAGCATACAAACAAAAGAGTTATGTTATGATATAATGATAAAAAGTGTTTCTGGTTCTGTTTTCTGATTATATAGAGTCAATATAATTGGATTTGAAAAACTAGGTAAGGAATTGCCATATGATAACGGATTATCGAGATAAATGTGAGCAACCTACTCCTTCTAGCTTTGATGGACTCGTTATCTGTGTTTCAGTTCAAGCAGCAAAAACAACTTCATGGTGGACACCAATGCCTTTATCTGAAACAGTGACACTGAAATCCAAGTTTTATGATGCATTCTATCTTATGATGTTAATGACTTTGTGTTTATTTAATAAGATGCATTTATCTTATGTTTTTGATTTAACACAATTACATCTTTTTTCTAAATTGTATGCTGTCATAGTAAAACGCTTTATAATTTACCGTGTCTAATTTGTTCATCTGGAAACTGTGCAGGTTGTATTACACACAAATTGATGTTGGAAACCCTCCAAGGCCGTATTTTCTTGACGTAGATACTGGTAGTGACTTGACATGGATTCAATGTGATGCCCCGTGCACTAGTTGTGCCAAGGTAACTTTCAGTTTAAGTCGAGTTATTTGCAAGAGGGTCCTGAGTGTTCTTAGTTTAGTTTTGAAAATGTAAGCAAATAAATGATTTTGCATAGAGTTTGATTAAGTAAACCCTCAAAGGTTGCAAAATTAGCGAGTCAGGATGGTTGGATAGCCAGTCAAAATGGGTTCAGATTGAAACGGGTAAATTTTAAGTATGGGTTGGACCTGTTTGTGTTGAATGTTTTGCAAATTTTGATTATGTAAGGAAATAATAGATAATTAAGTATTTTACTTTTGCATTACACAATAAGTATTCTTGCAATCAGTATGAAACCTACTTCTTTAACAATGAACAAATCAGATAACAATAAGTAGTGGCCAGTCACTAGAAACTTTATTGCCTTCAACAACAAGAAAGCTAGTTACGGATGAATCTTTTAATCGTTATTGATGGCTGTATGAAAATCTCGATGCTTTAACAACCATTGTAAACGCAGGGAGCACATCCGTATTACAAGCCAGCTCGAGGAAATATTTTATCTTCAAAAGACTCATACTGTTATGATGTCCAACAAAACAGCAAATCTGGACATTGCGAGTCTTGCAGTCAGTGTGATTATGAAATAGAGTATGCTGATCATAGCTCCTCATTGGGGGTACTTTCAAAGGATGACCTTCGTTTAGTACGTATGAACGATACATCAGTTAATTCTGAAGTTATCTTTGGGTACGATTCTCCTCTTATAAAAATATCTAGTGGTGGTAAAATAGGGGGCTTGAACGAGTTGGGCAAACATGAGTAATTATGGGTACTGGGGAAATAAGTTGGGTTTAGGGCGGCAATTCGGGTCGTGTTCGGGTTGGCAGGTTAGAAGAATCTATCCCGAACAAAAGCTGTTTAAGTAAAATGGGTCAGCGGTACCCGTGCCAAACCTTAACGTGTTTACACATAACCCGAACAAGACTCATTAAACCTGTTTATATAAATAGGTTAAATTGGTTGGCAGTCGACCCGTTTAACTCATTTAACCCCGTGGCTTAAATCATTTATAACTTTATTTATTATTTTGTTTCAGATAAGACAGGTTTGGCGGGGGTTAACCCGTTTAACCCACTCCAACCTGAAGTCTGAACACCGTCTCACCACTTGAAGCCTGTTCAGAGCCAACCGTAACGAGTTTATTTTGCGTTGGTTGTGGGTCGTGTTTCGTGTAGTCTGGTTGGTTGACCAGGAACACTTTGCTCAAAATTCTCTGAAAGTCGTACAAATAAGTTGTGGGTCAATACAAAAGTTTAATTTTTTGTATGCATAAGAAATAAACTTTTGACGTGTTTGAACCATTTGGCTCATTTTCTTTTACAAGTTTATTTTTTATTTTTGCTCCGTTTGAGCCATTAAAGATCAAACATAACTGGATTCAACTCAGTAATGGGTCGGAATTAACACATATATATGTCTCCCTATATTCTGCACTTTTCATTGACGATAATTGTTTGATTTACACATTAATAGTATTATTCTTGGTTGTGTTATAGGTGTGCATATGATCAGCAAGGCATTCTTTTAAACTCTTTGACAAAAACAGACGGGATACTTGGTCTTAGCAGGGCTAAAGTGAGTCTGCCTTCTCAATTAGCAAAACAAGGTATTGTTGACAATGTGATCGGGCATTGCCTTGCATCTGATTCCGTGAGTGGCGGATACATGTTCTTAGGAGGTGATATCGTGCCACAAGCAAAGATGTCATGGGTTCCTATGCTCAACGATGCTTCCATGTGAGCGTTCAATCTTCTAATCCCATAGTAGAGGCAACCTTTATGTGTTTATGAGATATCTAGTGGTCATTAATGTTTTGTTTCTTTTTTTCTCTTACTTTCTCTTTCATGTTTCATTTATACTTAATTTTCTAATATCTAGCTTTCTGTATCCAGGAACTATCTTGCAGAGGTTTCTAGAGTGAGTTATGGATCAAAGCAACTTGGTTTAGATCGTCATAGAAAAGGAAATGGACAAATAGTCTTCGATAGTGGTAGTTCTTATACATACTTCACAAAACAAGCTTATTCTGATTTAGTTAGTAATGTAAGTAACTTATTTTAGTTGTAGTTTACACTTATAATGATGTTTGCTTATGTTGTTACCTCTTACTATTTCAATTGCATAAATTGCAGCTAAAAGATGTCTCCCGTGATGGCTTCGTTCAGGACGATTCAGATACAACACTACCCATTTGTTGGCAACCCAAAACTCCAATAAGGTAATTTTAAAATGCCTTTAATCTATATTTCAAACAGTGAACATACCTTCACTTCACTACTTTAACCTTTTAAGGCGTTGATGAATGTATTGAAATCTTGTCCTTGGTGCCTTATTTATACGCGTCATTTAAGACTGGGATTGTACTAATAGTTGTTTGGACATAATTGTATGCACTAAACCAATAAGATGTTCCACATAATTACAAATTTTGACTTGTTTACAGTTCCATCAAAGACGTTAGCAAGTTATTTAAACCTTTGACTCTTCAATTTGGGAGGAAGTGGTGGACTGTTTCAACATATCTACATATACCTCCAGAGGGCTATTTGATCATAAGTGTAAGAATTATATTGTTAATATCTTAAGCATCTTTATTTGGCAATGCCACTATGACCTAACCTAATTCATTTGGTGTTTTTAGAACAAGGGAAATGTCTGCTTAGGCATCCTTGATGGTAGTGATTTGCTCGATGGATCACATATCGTTCTTGGAGGTATGATTCCTAAACTGTTATTAGCACATGTGATTTCTTGCTTGATATTACGTGCAATCTGCTTTGCAATAGAGATGCAACTTGTATACTGTCTGAACTGGTAATTTTAGAATAAGGTTATTAATATCCATTTCCAAATTTGTTATGAATAAATTTTGATTGGTTTTAGTGTCTGGCAAAAATTGAAGTTAGTGTTGAATACTTGGATGTGTGTGTTATATGAATTTTGGTTTTACTGTTTGGCAAGAACTGATTATGATTATCAGTTAAGAAAACTACATATTACATGAATGTATTTACTAAGCTATCCCCAACTTTTAGCATCTAGTTATCGATTTTAAATCTTCAAGTTGTAATAATTTGTTTCAAATGCGCATCTAAATGACCATTCAAGAGTATAAAGTAGGACAATCTTGTGTAACAAATTTAATACAACTCATACATTGTAGTAGTGAGAATGGGTAAATTGGTAATTTGAGCTTAAAATCTTGCCAAAGCTCTAACAGTTACGAGGTAATATGATACATCTTAAGATAAGTAGGCGCCCTCTTGTAACATGGCTTTCTTTTGTCCTTTTCAGACATCTCAATGCGTGGAAATCTGATTGTTTACGACAATGTGAGGCAGAAAATTGGTTGGATGAGATCAGAATGTGTTAACCCAAAGCAATCTAACACCTACCTTCCGTTTCTTTGAGGCTTGAAACTCTCTTCGATACCATAGTAAATACCATTTTTGTAATATATTAATCGCATATCTAGCCATTTCTATTGTCAGTTTCTTGTATTGTTCATCTTGTAAATATGCCGTTTTAAGACCCATATTTGGTGTTTGAAAATTTTGTTTGCCGAGTGTATCATACATGTCTTGCCATATTTGATTTCACCCTTGGACTTTATTCTTTATCAAACAAAGTTTTGATCCTGGTCTCTATTCAAATAGGGTTATCTCACATTCGCTTTATAGCACACGTCAATAGTTTTAAGCTTTCAATGATTTGAGCCCCAACAACATGAAGATGATTGCCGCAAAATGGTGTTGTATTCTCCATATTTGTGGAATTTTAAAGCTAACAATGGTTGATTGCCAGACAGGTTGTAAAATAGCTAGCCCATAGAGAACAGTGTGAAAACATCAACAGTAAAGAATCGACAAAAGGACCACAGACAACACTGATTATATTTTCAAACTAGTAATCATAATATTCTAATTAAAATCTAATTTTTTCACATTACCATGGTGTTTTGTGGGTGTGTAAAATGCGAATCTGCTTCGGGCTTTAAAATTTTCAGGGCCCAAAATTTGTCCCGTCAATAATTATATGTATGTGTAGACATATTTTTCACGAATAAAAAAATACTTAGAAGAAAATATCTTAAATGAGTAATATATTAGAACGTTTAGATAACTAGTTGCATTATATCTTATAAACGGTGACACTTTATATATAATATTGCTTAAAAAAAGCCTATTATATAATTTTCGTGAAGGCGCCCTCAAAAATTTCGCCGTTCATGAGACGCCTGACATAACCCCCAACTTTCACCAGCTTAGGCAACTTCTAGCTCCTGTTCAGTAAAGTACATGACTTCTTGGAAGCTGATTCTTCCTGAACTGGATTTTCAACCTCTCTTTCTTTTGGATCTACGGGTCTTAGAATCTGAACTTACAGCTTTGTACTCCCCATTAGAAGATGATGGTGAGGGCGACTGCTGAGCAGGTTTTTCAGTAGTAGCAGCTTTAGCCGATATCATGACTTCATCATTCAGATTGTCGAGCAAATGATTGTTGATTCCTACACTGTTATGAACCTTGCTGAAGGCAGGTTCAGCATCTTTTACCTTTGCTTCTAGAGATTGAAAAGCTTTGCTTGACATATTATTGAGGTTGTGCAATTCTGTCTCTGTATTTAAGGCAGTGGTGTGAACCTTTTCTTGAAGATTTTTAAAATTTTCAAGCTGTACAGAAAAACAGAAATGCTGTGTTTTAATTACGTCAACGTATTCACTCAGCTTTGCATCGGAATTGATTGAGTTTTCTTGTAGAGTGTGATGGATGGCCTTCATCTCAGACTCTAAAGCTGACACTTGTGAAGTCAAGCCTTGGACAGAGGAATGAAACGATGGTGAAGATGGATTCTGAGATTGAGTAGGGTTTTGGTTTTGGGCTTTTAGAGTGGCTAGCTCTCGTTCAACTAGGTCTTGTTGGGTTTGAAGAGTAGCCACACAGGATTTTACACTTTCCACATTAGAACTAATAGTATCAACTTTAGAAGTCAATGCCATGATAGATTGCAGTATAGCGGAAGTGTGAGTAGAGGCATCCTGTTGGGCAGTATTCGGTGAGGAGCGATGGCTATGAGACGGAGATGGTGTATGATAAAAATCTTGGTCAGGCTCATGGTTATCAATATCCATATCAGTTGTTGCCTCGACACATGTTTTAATTCTTGGGAATTTGTTCCTACTATATGTTTTTACTTATTGAGAATTTGTTTGATAATTGACTAGATGTTGAAATATAAAATTTTGAAGGAGAAGACAACGGAGAATTAGGCTTCTGAATCCGAGGAATCGGCTTCTGGATCCAACGAGTCTGCTTCTGAATTTGATTGTGGAAGCACATAAGGATTGTTTATCATTCTCCTCATGGCAGTGGTCAGCTTAGGATCAGTCTTTTTGACTTCTTTATGGAACATGTGGGGATCTATTTGTAACAGGTCTGATGGTTCCAAGGTCAGCTTGTGTATAGTTCTTACCCAAGGTCTTTTGGAAAACTAAGGATGAAAATCTCGTGAATGGTACATTGCTTCTCCTTTCTGAAACTTTCTTTTTGAGCTCGTTATAGATAACCTCAGCATAATTGATGTTTGTGCCCATGACTAACGAATGAAGGATTTGCATCTCCAGAGGACCAGCTTGGTCATAGCTGCCTGCTTTTCCTCCCAATGATGTAATCACAATGCCAAATAAGTAGCTCCACACAGCTGGCAATCTTTTTCTTTTAATTACCCCTCTTGTTATGTTTAATTGCTTACATTCCACATCAATAGGAAAATCATAACCAACTCTATCAAGCATTTCTTTAGCCTGAGCCTCTGTAACTAGTGGAACAAATTTTTTATAGTGTGGAAGCTTAAGAACATCCCTTAGTCCATTGAGGGTGACTCTGACTGAATATTTCCCCTTACAAACAGAACCAATGATGCAATTCTCAGTTGGGTGATTTTTGCATGTAGACCAAAACTCCTTTAACATGTCAGGATACATGAATGTAGGAATAGCTGTGAGAGCATAGTGTAAGGGATGGCTTTGAAGAAACTGCACTATGTCTTCATATCCCTTGTTTATGTAGTTCTCGGGAATAGAGAGCTTTGCCACAAAATTTGTAGGCTTCACCATGGGAGCAAAAACCTCCCCTAATTTAGTGTTTTTTGCCATCTTTTATGTGATCGAGCAAAAGGTTTTGACCTTAATATTGTTCTTATAAAAGCCTACTCTTGAACCTTAGATGATGTTTGTGCAATCTGTAAAAAGTAATCAAGTATTATATCAGGTCATGCTTTCACATTCATCATATAATTCTATTTAAAATCTAAACGTAATAGTTTATAAAGTGATACTTGTGCATGCGTAAAATCATAAGTGTGATCGCTTTAGTTCCTAGAGATTTTTGTATGCACTTACAACCAAATTTATTTATCCAGAAATGTAATTGAAATCTATATTGTATCATTATTATAGACATTCTTTAAGTGGTTATTCATTGGTGATTCAACAATGTTTATAACTAAATTTCTATGTAGGACTGTAAACAGGGGCGAGGCCACATAATCTAATCATTGGGTTCATAATTTATGTAAAAAATATGAATCATGATTACAGTAGTTCGTTCATTACTTGTACTACTACATACATATATCGTGATACATAAGTAACCAAACAATCATTCAATAGTCAATACCCCATCCAATTCATCTTCTAACTAGCAACTCGAATCAAGAAATCACAAGCATGTCGCAGTATGGCACAAGCTCTAGTTTAACAACAATTGACCCTTGAGCGGAACTTTAGCCCAACAAACGACCCTTATACCATGTCGAGACTTAAACATCAATTTTATCATCCTAATAAGTTCTTACCTAAACAAAAGATAAGTATAAAAAACGAAACAAACTACAAATAACAAGCATACCTAAATAGCACAAGATGATGTGTTAAAATATCAGTTAGTAACCTAAAGATGGTCTAGTAGAAAACAAGTGCATGTTCATCAAATGGTTGGAAAATTGACTTTTGCCCCCATTTCACTGAATCCCACCCTAGTGCCCACCCTAGTGCACCTCAAAGGCTGAATCACGTTCCTCGCCTAAGTGAGTCACCAAAGTGGTGCCTCAACGTGATCCAAGCTTGTGGCGCCTTAGCCTGCACAATCCATTTTCCTGAACTTTTAGGTCATTTCTCCCAATAAATGGCTCTAACTAACGAACACGACAGTCGACCTTACACACATACACAAAATGGCCTAGTGGTTTTTCACAAGAGGTTAAGGGTTCAAACCTGGCTAGGTGTGTATATTTGAGGGTGGCTAGAGAAGGATCAGAAAGGTCCCGGGTTAACCCGGTGAGGCCGCGTACATCTAATTGTATAATTACTACAGTACTTTTTTTCCTGCATAAATTAACTTCAATTTCACAACAGTTAAGGAGACAGATACTCGTAAAAAACAAAGAAACTAAGCAACATGATAATCAGATAATGTACTGAATCAATCACATAACATAAAACAAAAACAAAAAAAAAACTACATGCACATATGATAAAAACTTAAGAAACTCATAATTTAGTGGGAAGTTAAAAATACCTAAAAGGAAGGGTTTTACCCCCTTTCCATTTCTACTGCTTTTCCCTTTTTGGATAAAGACAAGAAAATAAAGGTAGTACGTTCAGTTGCGGAAATGTTTTTACATCAACATTTTTATATTTCTAGACAACCTTTTTATAAAAGTTGTAGAACTTTCTATTTTCTTTTATTCAGTTTTGTTTTTTCTTTTAGAAAAGAAATATGAGGTCTTGTCTCTTAAAAAGTGTTCGGAAATCAAGAAGACGCTAGTAAATGCAGCGGCTGCTATAACTACAATGGCTAGCAAATATTTTTTATTTATAATTTTTATTAATAATAACTTTACGAATGAATGACAACTTTTAATTAGAATAACTATTACAAACATGTAACATTTTTTCAATAAATCTGACTTAAAAGAAGTTAAGACTAAGAGCGTTAGGTATCGTGGGTGCCGTCACGATAGAAAAAATACTGCCATTTCAACATTTTTTCATAACATAAATTTACCACCATCAAAAACACCCCTCCCTCTAATCACACCCCTAGATCCTACATTATTTAATTTTTTTTCATTTATTTAAATAAACCAACACACTTAACCAAAATTTAATTTCATTAATAAAAAAATACATTAATAAAATTACTTTAAACAAGAAAAGACCAAATTTAAAACAACCCGTAATAAACTAGTTTGGTAAAAAAAATCTACCAAGTTTAAGTTCATTTTATTACTAACCCTAATTCCATTATACCCACTTCTATCCTCTTCCCTCAACTGCAGACTCATGGGTTATGGGTTATGAACTATGGATTATGGGTAATGGAATATAGATACTCAACAAGATGCAATATACTTAGTCATTGGGTTATGGATCTTGGGTTATGGGTCATGGACTTTGGGTCATGGATCATGGATAATACCTAACATGACTTCATGCATGATGTAATGCAATGGGTCATGGGTTATAGATCATGATCCATGGGTATGAGTTATGGACTTTGGTTTAAACAACATTCATTGTTACCCTAGTCAATGGATCATAGGTTATGGGTCATGGACTTAGGTTTTTATCCATTACTTTACCCATTGCAATATATACAAAGTATATATACATTTTTATATTATGTAAACACTAGTTGTTATACATATGCATTTCTATAAGATGTAAAAAATATTACTTGTTAGTGTTTATATAAAAATGTATTTGGTTTTATATAACTTATTTACTAAACATGTTTTGATATAGTTTTAATATGTTTAGTAAAAGTGTGTTAGTAAACTATTGGCCAAACCTTAATTATTTGTTTCGTTAAAGTAATTTTACGTTTGTTATCGACAAAACATTAGAAGATCGTAAAATATAAATAAACGTTTTTATGGCTTATTTGTATTGTTCGTTAGCATGGAGTTCCCAAGTCAATTACGGAACCGGATCGAGATAGTAAGTTTCTTGCTCATTTTTTGTTAACACTTTGGAGGCGTTTTGGTACATCCTTGAAATTTAGTAGTACCGCTCATCCTCAAACGGATGGTCAAACCGAGGTGGTCAATCGAACATTGGGAAACATGATTAGGTGTTTGTGTGGAGAGAAGCTTTGGGGCGTGTCGGTGGCTCAAGCCGAGTTTGCTTACAATAGTGCGGTCCATAGTTCAACGGGGTTTTCACCATTTGAGATTGTTTACAAGACTTCACCAAGACAAGTGGTGGATTTAGTTGATTCTTGGTCAAGGAGAATGTTCAAGCAAACAAAATGGTGGAAGAGGTTCAAGCTACTCATGAAGTTGTTAGAGCTAAGATTGCCGAGTCAAATACTAAGTATAAAGCGTTTGGATAAGCATCGTCGTGTTAAGTTATTCAAAGTAGGGGATGAAGTGACGGTGTTCCTTCGAAAAACGTTTTTTTGTTGGTACGTATAGCAAGTTACAACCAAAGAAATATGGCCCGATACAAGATACCGGAAGATTAACGATAATGCTTATGTGGTGGATTTGCCAAACACTATGAGTATTTCGAAGACTTTCAATGTGTCAGATATTTATGAGTTTTATCCTAATGATGTGAATGAATGAGAGAACTCGATGACGAGTTCTTCTAAAGTGGGGATGAATGATGAGGACAAGATTGAAGAACTTGCAGAAGAGTACATGAAGCATATCGAAGGTAGTAAGAAGTTCGGACGAAAATGTAGATGTTTCTAAACTACGGCATATCTTGTTTAGATATTCACTCATCATATCTTGCATAATCTTGGAGAGATTTGAGTGATCTTGGAAAGATTTTTGTGATCTTCTTGTCGGTAGTAACAAAACATAACAAGGGCGGAACCATTTTTTGGTTCCGTCCATCCGTGTCTTGCTGAACAATTGGTCTATAAATAGCAAGCCAACCCAAGTTGTTTCATCATCCCTCATTAGCATAAAACACAAACATTCTCTCATTCTATTACATCTAACTCAGTTTCATTTCATTCTGGTGATCATCTTTTGTAGCAAAGAAGATGAAGGCATAATCAAGCTTCAACAATTAGTTGGAAGGGTTGTTTGTTTTGTTATTGTGTGATCTATTATTGTTCATACATCATTATTGTACCAAACCATCTTAAACCTCTGAGTGTGAGTGGTTAGTATTTTAGTCCTCAAAATACATAGTGTGTTGGGAGTGGTTGTACCCTTGTAGAAGAACTCGACATCTAGCTTTGTGTCGGAAATATTGTGTAAGCGACGTGTAAAGGTTTTCTCCGCCGGTTAAAGGAGCTTGTTGATTAGTGAAGATAACTCTCGAGTTGGAGACTCGGGGAGTGGAATAGGACAAGGAAAAAGAGTCCTTGTAGACCGAACCACTATAAACAACTTTGTCATGGTTTGATTGTTTCTTTCCTTACTTACTATATATTGCTTGCATATTATTCATTCTTCACTAACATATCATTTATCAATCTTGATTGATCTTACAATAAAGTTTCAAAACAAAGATTTTAAACGGTAAACTATTCAACCCCCTTCTAGTTTTCCACAATTGGTTACAAAGCCTCGTTGCTCAAGACTTTCTAAAATATATTGTATTTTATAAACTTGAAACGATCCATGGATTCCGAAAACTTTAAAGAATGGCAATCTATGCAAAGACCACCACTTTTTGAAACCAATGGATTTATCTATTGGAAAAATCGTTTTGAAACATATGCGAAATCAAAAGATATAGATCTTTGGTTTGTTATCATTAAATGTGATTTTAATCCTACAAAAAAAGATATTTCAAATGATGAACAAAAAAAATTAATAGCTAAAAATAATGAAGCTAAAATGATGCTTTATAATGCTTTGCCTAGAAAAGAATATGAAAGAATTTTTATGTGTGAAACCGCCAAAGATATTTAGGAATCTTTAATAATTACACATCAAGAGAATTCACAAGTCATGGATAACAAAATTGATCTTCTTGTTCAACAATATGAACAATTTGTTATCCCTGAAGATGAAACCATTGATTGTGGATTTCGCTTAATACTATTGTTACCTCTCTTAAAGCACTTGATGAATCTTTTCGTAGCAAGAACTTTGTCAGGAAATTTCTTAGAGCATTCCATCCGAAGTGGAGAGAAAAAGTAACAGCTATTGAGGAATCAAAAGATCTCTCAATAATGTCACTTGACGAGCTAATTGAAAATCTCAAAGTACACAAAATGGTTATGGAGAAAGATTCGGAAATTATCAAAGGCAAAAGAGAGAAAGTCAAATCTGTTGCACTAAAGGCAAGAACGGAATCTAGTGATGATGAAGAATCTTGCTCGGATAGTGAAGACGAGGAGTATGCCATGGCTGTAAGAGATTTCAAATAGTTCTTTAGAAGAAGAAGAAAGTTCTTAAGGAAACCCCGAGATGAAAAGAAGTCATTCCGGAAAGTGAGATGACAAGATATGGAAAAATGAAAGGAATGCTTTAGATGCGGTGATAAGTCATCAATAAGGAGATTTCCCAAACCACCTAAAAGCAAAATTCAACGAGCTTTTGTAAGCGGTGCTTGGAGTGAAAGTAATGATGACGAAGAACCAAGTAAGGATGAGATCACTCTCATGGCACATGAATCAAACGAGGTACATTTCGATATACTCCTCATTAATGATGACACTTTGCAAAAACAATATAATCAATTATGTGAGCTTAGCCTAAAAATTATAATAAAAACAAGTTTTAAAACTAAAAAGAATTTTAGAAAACGAAGTTTATGAGCTAAAAGAAAAGGCAAAACGTTTAGAAAAAGGCAAGGCTAATGACGATGGTTGCAAATCATGTCAAGAGCTTGGTCTTGAAATAGAAAAGCTAAAACTCACACAGGAAATTCTCATCGAACATAACTCTAAGTTTAAAAGATTTAACAAAAACATTTCTTGTGTCGATGAAATTGTAAGAATTCAAAAAGTATCAGGAAATACAAGTGGATTAGGTTTTAATGAAGTAATGATTCCAAGTAGTCAAACCAAAACGGCCGGAAAAGACAAACAAAATGTCCCACTGCAAGCACCATGAAACGGAACCAAAATTTTGGGTTCGTCCGTTGTAAAAATAGTTCCGTGGTGTGCAGAAGGATAACAAGTTTGCCAAACTGACCGTAGTGAATTTGTCAAAGTAACTAAGAAATCTAAAGATGCTATTAAACAAAAACCTGCTGTTACAATAGGAATAGGACTTGCTAAAAAGGAATTTAGATCTAAAACTACTCAACAACGGCCTAAAACACCTATTTCCAAGTGCCCCTTTCCCAAAAGCTACTACAACCTACAATCCAACTATCAACATATCGGTTGGAATCATAACTACCCTAGACCATATTAAACTCCTAATTACATGCCATGGAACCAATACCCATCATTTCCATACATGAACCAAGTAAATGGTATGTTTAACCCAAACGGACCCATGAGATATTGAGGACTAAACGCTTGAGTTATTTATGTCATAGGTATGCTTGAAAGTTGGCTTGGAACCTGATGAATGGATTAAAGATAGCGGATGCTCAAAACACATGACGGGAAACAAAAGCCTCTTCTCAACATACCAAGAATATGACAGAGGTAATGTTACTTTTGGTAGCAATCTCAAAAGCAAAATCATTGGCAAAGGTACGATCGCTCATAACTCTTTAACTATTGAAAATGTGGCACATGTTGATAGATTAGGTTTTAATCTACTTAGTATTATCCAACTATGTGATAAAAAGTATAAAGTACTATTTGAAGAAAATGGTAGTAAAATACTAAAAGATTGTATCACCACAGCAAAAGGAGTTACGAAAAATAACATATACATCATGAAATTAGATAGAACATCTAAAGATAAACTTTGCCTAACGACCTTAGATGATAAATCTACCCTTTGGCATAGACGTTTAGGTCACGCTAATATGAGACTCATTAAATCCCTATCCTCAAAAGAGCTAGTTAGAAACTTACCCAAATTGAAATTGTGATGCTTGCAAAATTGGGAAACAAGTTCATAGTAACCATAAGGCTAAAAACATGGTTTCCACATCTAAGTGTTTAGAGCTTTTGCATATGGACTTGTTTCGTCCATCCGCTATAAAAAGTTATAGAGGTAACTTCTACACTTTGGTCATAGTATATGATTACTCAAGGTTCACTTGATAACTAAAAACGAAGCCTTTGATAAATTTGAAATACTTAGTAAGAAACTTCAAAATCAACTAGGTGTTAACATTGTGTCGATCCGAATGGATCATGGTAGCGAGTTCGATAATGAAACAAAATTTGAAAACTTTTGTGATACAAATGGTATAACACATAACTTTTCGGCTCCTCGAACACCCCAGTCTAATGGTGTTGTAGAACGTAAGAATAGAACTATTCAAGAAATGAGTAGAACAATGCTTAATGAACAAAACATACCTCAAAAGTTTTGGTGTAACGCCATTGACACTTCCACATACATTTTAAATAGAGTCTTAATACATCCTTTCTTGAACAAAACACCTTATGAAATCTATAAAGGCAAAAAGCCTACTTTAGGATACTTTAGAGTGTTTGGATGTAAATGTTTCATTTTAAATACCAAAGACTATCTCATCAAATTTGACCCAAAGTCTTATGATTGGTTACTCACAAACTAGCAAAGCATACATAGTTTTAAACAAAGAAAAAATGAGAGTCGAGGAATCGTTGAACATAACATTTGACGAAATTCCACCACCTTTGGTAGATGATGGCTTAGTTGAAAGTCAACTTGTTGAAAGTCAAGAAAACAATGATAATAACAAGAAAGATGAACCATTAAATAAAGATATTATAAATATAAAAGAATCAAAAAGTCATCATTTAGAAAAGGTCATAGGACGATTAAATCAACGAACATTAAGATCACAAGCCCATAATCAAAGTAACTACTTTTGTTTTATATCATCCATTGAACAGAAAAACGTAAACGAAGCAATAAAAGATAAATCTTGGATAATTGCTATGCAAGAGGAGCTAAACCAATTTGTTAGAAATGATGTATGGAAATTAGTTCCAAAACCTAAAAATCAAACTATAATTGGAACGAAATGGATTTTTTGAACTAAAATGGACAAAAAAATTGTAGTGTATAGAAACAAGGCTAGGCTTGTGGCATAAAGGTATAATCAACAAGAAGGAATTTATTACGAAAAACTTATGCACCGGTATCTAGGCTTGAGTCTATTAGAATCTTACTTGCATATGCATGTGCTCACGACTTCAAACTTTTTCAAATGGATGTTAAAAGTGCATTTTTGAACGGGTTCATTAATAAAAAAGTATATGTTGCACAACCTCCGGATTCAGCTTTGAAAACCAAATCATGTTTTCAAACTTAAAAGGCATTACGGACTTAAGCAAGCACCAAAAGCTTGGTACGATCGGCTTAAGACTTTCTTAGCTGAACACAAATACATCATGGGATTAGTAGATAATAATCTCTTTACCAAGAAAAACAAATCACACATTATCATAGTTCAAATATACATGATGCGGATAGTCTTAAACTCGTTTGAGAATTGGTATCAAATAATCACGTGCATGAAGAATTGTCACAAAGTTGGAGATTATATTTTAGCTTATTTTTAGTAATATTTACAATTGTTATTGATTGGGCTTTATTTCCTTTCTATTTAGTGGTGCCAGTTAATATTTATAGGAGTCTTTGGTTATGTAAAGGGAGTTGATTAAATTAAGTTTATGAAATTTGACGTTTGTCAAGAAAACCTTTATGGTTTTGGTCTTTGATTAATCAATTGTCTTGAACCATTTGATTGCGTGGCTGCATCGGTTGTTTGATGCAGGTTTCTCAGCATAATCAAAAGCAAAGACCAAAATTTCTGACAACGTCAAATTAAAACAATTTATCAACTCCCACAATAACCAAAGATCCTATAAATATTAATCACACCGGAAAATAAAACGATCAAATAACAATTGATAATATTCAATTACTAAAAATAAGCTAAAAATAATCTCCAACTTTGTGACAATTCATCTTGCCAATTGCAACGATAAAAAATCCACATTATTAAGCTCATGACCATCCATCATCTCCCTTTTGAAAAAACTCGCCGGTTTTGATATGCCTTAAGCGAACCACCGGATCGAAGGAACATCAACGTGATTCCCTTCATTATTATCATCATAACCTCCATAAACAACAACTTTTCCGCATTCATCATGATCCATTAGAATTAGACATCCAAGGTTATTAGCGTGGCACATCACCATTTAAATTCTTCACAACTCTCATGTGCATGACCATATTTTCATTAAGTTGTTCAATAAGCATTAACCCACATGTAATAGTCAATGCATAGACGACTTGCACCAACCTTGTATAACTCGAAATGCAAACTTTCGTAGTTGGCGGCAAATATGGGAACCTTCAAATTCGGCAAATCACCAACAGTAGCCACCCCAATGCCATCTCCACCTAATCTAGCACCACCTTCGCGTTTGACGGATAAGTTCGATCACCATGAAAACAGAGAATACCATTCCTCGTCCGCGTATTCATCATACACGGGTTGTGAATCATAGATAAAATCGCCATTGGTAAGATACTCCTCGTCCCTAGTGGACTCGTCCCAGACGGGTTCAACCAGTTTCGTTTCCTCCAATGCCGACGATAATACTAATCCCAATCCAGGGACTAGGTGTTGTAAGTCGTTACTCGATCAAGCTCCAATCCGGGGTAAGCCCGCGCGGTCGTTGGGGCTGCTCAACCTCATGATCAAACAGATCGAGCACCTCCATCGTTGCCTCTGCGGCGTGATCTCTGATTAAGATACCCACTTCCACAACGAGCCATTTGAATCAACGGCTTTGATACCAACCGATGCGGTTTCACGCCTCAAATGGCTCAAGAACAATTGATTAATCAAGGCCAAAACCATAAAGGTTTTCTTGACAAACGTCAAATTTCATAAACTTAATTTAATCAACTCCTCTTTTTACAATAACCAAAGACTCTATAAATATTAATCTGGCACCTAAAATAGGAAAGGAAATAAAGCCCAATCAAATAACAATTGGGTAATATTCAATTACTAAAAATAAGCTAAAATATAATCTCCAACTTTGTGACAATTCTTCATGCACGTGATTATTTGATACCGAATTCGTCAAACGAGTCGTTAAGAAACAAATCCACATTATTAAGCTCATGACCCGTATCCGCATCAATACATTGATGACATCATATTTGGATCAACTTGTCAAGAGCTATGTGATGATTTCTCCAAAATCATGCACGACGAGTTTGACATGAGTATGATGGGTGAGTTAAACTTCTTTTTAGGACTACAAATTAAACAACTAGAAGATGAAATATTCTTTAACCAATCTAAATACATAAAGGATATGCTTAAGAAATTTGGTCTTGAAGACTCAAAACCCACTAAAACACCCATGTCCTTGGAAACGAAGCTCACCAAGGATGAGGAAGGTGAATCCGTAGATAACACTAAATATAGAGGAATGATTGGTAGCTTAATTTATCCTCAGGCTAGTAGACCCGACATTATGTTTAGTGTTTGTCTATGTGCTCGTTTTCAAGAAGATCAAAAAACATCACACCTAGAAGCATTAAAACGAATATTTAGATACATTAAAGGCACTACATGTTTAGGATTATGGTATCCCAAAGGAACGGGTGTAGAAACCATAGTGTATACGGACCATGCCGGGTGACTATGTCGATAGAAAGAGTACAAGTGGTATTTGTACTTTTGTTGGACAATGTTTCACATCATGGTTCGCAAAGAAACAAACGGCCTCGCTATCTCAACTACGAAGCGAGTCACCACAGCCGGAAAATGTCAACAAGCTCTTTGGATGAAGCAAGCTCTCGTGGACTACGAAATTCATCTCAACAACATCTCTATAATTTGTGACAACAAAGGAGCCATTGATCTCAGCAAAATCCTCCAACATGCCCAAAGAAACATATGAAATTAGCCATCACTTCCTTCACGCATATGTTCAAAAATGAAATATCTCAATCGAGAAAGTCTCCTCAGAATAACGTTTTGACATCCTAACTAAAACTCTTAAACGAGAACCATTTAATCTTCTTAGACTTGGTTTAGGATTAATGGAACCAAACATATAATCAAAAACATAGCTTAAAACTTAGAATGACCAAAACACAACAATTTAGCAAATTTTGTTGATGTTCCCACAGAACCAAAATCCAACACAGACGGAACTATAAAATTGGTCCGTGCGTCCATGGTCTTGAGTAGCAAAATTTTTAAATACAAAACACCTTCTTCTTCACAACCCACATAACCAAACGACCTACAAACACACCTAACTCATAATTAAGGTTTCTTCTTTAACTAATCACAGCCAAAATCATCATTGTAAGTATCCTAACTACATTACTTCACTTAATTCTGAGTCTAGAGTTCTAATTTATGCACAAAATCAAAACATGGGGATTATGCATATTCTTGCACAAATCATGAACTACATTGTTAAAGTTACATAACAAATCATGTTTCCCTTAGTTAGGAGTTACATATCATAAGCCATTTTGAAAAATCTCACTTGTAGGAAAAACCCCATGTCAAAATTTTGAAAAATTTCTCACTTGTAGGAAAAACAATTTGTCGTTGTTCATATAAATAAAAACGTTATTTTCATCACTTGCATAATGTCTCTTGAATACTAAATGTTAATACAAATATCGTCATTAAACTTTATTTATATTTTATGATCTTTACCTACTTTTGTTACACAAAAGTAAATTTCATTTATGTAAAGTATAAAGCTTGTCAAGATTAATAGACATTAAAACAAGCTTTCCTTAAATAAAGTCTTCATCACTTAAGCATTTATATTTTGATTATTTATGTATCAATTAACTTTGATATCTTTCTAAACCATAATGTGCATCAACACTTTTAGAACAAGTATGTTTTAGTTTCTTAAAATACAACATTACATATGTATTTACTTTAAACATATTAATTCTAAAAATAGAAAACAGCATATTACATCATGGCTTGCATCACATTGGAAATCTTTAGAAGATTTCATAGAATATTTTGTTTAGATTTGGACTCTACATATCTTACATGATCTTGCTTAGATTTGGGTGATCTTTGAAAGATCTTCGTAATCTTACTGTCAGACCAGCGGAACAAAAAAATAACAAGGGCGGAACCCTTTTTTGGTTCCGTGGTCCATAGACTCCGCTGTTCACATGGCCTATAAATAGCAAGCCAACTCAAGTTGTTTTCTCATCCCTTCTTAGCATAAGCACATACATTCTCTCTTTCTATTACTTCTAACTCAATTTCATTTCATTCTAGTGATCATCTTTGTAGCAAAGAAAATCAAGGCATAAACAAGCTTCAACAAATAGTTGGAAGGCTTGTTTGTTTTGTTGTTGTATGATATAGTATTATTCATACATCATTGTGGTACCAAACCATCTTAAACCTCTCGAGTGAGTGGTTAGTATTTTAATCCTCAAAATACATAGTGTGTGGGAGTGGTTGTACCCTTGTAAAAGAACTCGACATCTAGCTTTGTGTCGGAAATATTGTGTAAGCGACGTGTAAAGGTTTTCTCCGCTGGTTAAGGGAGCTTGTTGATTAGTGATGATAACTCTCAAGTTGGAGACTCGGGGAGTGAAGTAGGGCAAGGAAAAAGAGTCCTTGTACACTGAACCACTATAAACAACTTGTTGTGGTTTGATTGTTTCTTTCCTTATTTACTCATTATATATTGTTTATTCTTCACTAACATATATTTGATCAATATCAATTGATCTTACAATAAAGTTTCAAAACAAAGATTTTAAACGGTAAACTATTCAACCCCTTCTAGTTTTTCACAATTGGTACAGAGCCCGTTGCTCAAAAATTTCTAAAATATATTGTATTTTATAAAACTTGAAACGATCCATGAATTCTGAAAACTTTAAAGAAGGGAAATCTAAGCAAAGACCACCACTCTTTGAAACCAATGGATTTATCTATTGGAAAAACCGTTTTAAAACATATGTGAAATTAAAAGATATAGATCTTTGGTTTATTATCATTAAAGGTGATTTTAATCCTACAACAAAAGATATTTCAAGTAATGAAAAAAAAATTAATAGCTAAAAATAATGAAGCTAAAATGAAGCTTTATAATGCTTTGCCTAGAAAAGAATATGAAAGAATTTTTATGTGTGAAACCGCCAAAGATATTTGGAAATCTTTAATTATTACACTTCAAGGGAATTCATAAGTCAAGGATAACAAAATTGATCTTCTTGTTCAATAATATGAACAATTTGTTATCCCTGAAGATGAAACTATTGATTGTTGATTTGCTCGCTTTAATACTATTGTTACTTGTCTTAAAGCACTTGATGAATCTTTTCGTAGTAAGAACTTTGTCAGGAAATTTATTAGAGCACTCCATCCAAGTGGAGAGCAAAAGTAACGGCTATTGAGGAGTCAAAAGATCTCAATAATGTTACTTGACGAGATAATTGAAATCTCAAAGTACATGAAATGGTGATGGAGAAAGATTCGGAGATCATCAAAGGAAAAAGAGAGAAAGTCAAATTCGTTGCTCTAAAGGCAAGAACGGAATCTAGTGATGATGAAGAATATTGCTCGGATAGTGAAGACGAGGAGTATGCCATGGCCGTAAGAGATTTCAAAAGTTTTTAGAAGAAGAGGAAAATTCGTAAGCAACCGAAATGAAAAAAGTCATTCGAAAGAACGAGATGACAAAAATGGTGAAAGGACGTGCTTTAGATGCGGTGATACAAGTCACCTAATAGGAGATTGCCCCAATTCACCTAAAAGTAAAACTCAACGAGCCTTTGTAAGCGGTGCTTGGAGTGATAGTGATGATGACAAAGAATCAAGTAAGGATGAGATCGCTCTCATGACACATGAATCAAACGAGGTACATTCCAACTTATCTTACTCTTATATTGATGATGATACTTTGCAAAAACAATATAATCAATTGTGTGAGCTTAGCTTAAAAATCATAACTAAAAACAAGTTTTAAAAGACTAAAAAGGGGTTTTTAGAAAATGAACTTTATGAGTTAAAAGAAAAGGCAAAACGATTAGAAAAAGGTAAAGCAAATGACGATGGTTGTAAATCATGTCAAGAGATTAGTCTTGAAATAGAAAAGATAAAACTCACACAAGAAGTTTCATCGAACATAACTCTAAATTTAAAAGATTTAACAAAAACATTTCTTGAGCCGATGAAATAGTAAGAATTCAAAAAGTACCAGAAAATACAAGTGGATTAGGTTTTAATGATGTAATGATTCCAAATAGTCAAACCAAAACGGAAAAAGAAAAAACACTGTCACATCAAACAGTACAACACGGAGAAGGACCCAAAAATTTGGTTCCGTCCGTTAACAAAATTTTCGTGGTGTCTGCATTCGGACATCAGTTTGCAAAACGGATGTAATGAATTTGTCAAGGTAACTAAGAAAACCAAGGATGTTGTTAAACTAAAACCTGCTATTACATTAGGATAGACTTGCTAGAAATGAATTTAGATCTAAAACTACTCAAAAAAAATACCCTATTGCCAAAGCCCATTTCCCAAAAGCAACTACAACATACAACCCAACTATCAACACACCGGTTGGAATCAAAACTACCCTAGACCATATCAAACTCCAAATTACATGCCATGGGACCCTTACCCATCATTTCCATACATGAACCAAGTAAATGGTATGTTTAACCCAAACGGACCCATGAGATATTGGGACCAAACGCTTGAGTTATTTGTGTCATAGGTATGCTTGAAAGTTGGCTTAGAACCTGATGAATGGATAAAGGATAGTGAATGCTCAAGACACATGACGGGTAACAAAAGTCTCTTCTCAACATACCAAGAGTATGACGGAGGTAATGTTACTTTTGGTAGCAATCTCAAAAGCAAAATCATTGGCAAAGGTACGATCGCTCATAACTCCTTAACTATTGAAAATGTTGCTCATGTTGATAGATTAGGATTTTATCTACTTAGTGTTAGTCAACTATGTGATAAAAAGTATAAAGTACTATTTGAAGAAAATGGTAGTAAAATACTAAAAGATGGTATCACCATAGCTAAAGGAGTTAGGAAAAATAACATATATGTCATGAAAATAGATAGAACATTTAAAGACAAACTTTGCCTAATAACCTTAGATGATAACTCTACTTTTGGCAAGATGATTAGGTCATGCTAATGACGCTCTAGAGCAAAGTGGGAGCTTTCACAAGCATTTATTGAATGCATCTTATATACACTTTGTTGTATATCACTACTCGCCTAATGACGAATATAGTTTTGCACTAATATTTTTTGTAGGATTTTAATCATACCTTTGACGCCAAACAAGAGGAAACAACCACAAGGGAGCATGCACACATTCATCAT
>OU343218.1:2107659-2174131 GCA_910596185.1 Chrysanthemum makinoi | reverse complement strand
TTGTGTTATTTTGGTGATATTGAAGCTGTTTCATCAGAAAAATCTTGTTTAGAAACATCTTTCGGCAGAAATCAGTTTTGGTTGCTTTCTACGCGTAAGAAAACCCTAATCTTACGCGTAAGTCATCCGTGGTTTGATCTTCAGTTTCATGGTTTACTCAGTGTTTTCTTGCTTGGATAAGCCTGAAAACACTTCGACTTTGGATATCTCTTAGTGATAGTGTAAAGGATTTTTTGGGCTAAAACCTAATTTTACGCCTAAGCTCAAATCTTACTCGTAGAACTCTTTCCGCATAAGATTTTTCTTACGCCTAAGCTTTGTCTTATGCATAAGCTAATCCTACGCCTAAGGTTTCTACGCTTAACTTTCAGCTTACGCATAACTTTAGTGTTTCTCAATTCTTACGCGTAAGCTAATCCTACGCGTAAGTTTGGTGTTTTTACCATTAAGTGTTACTTTGCCTACACTTGGTTTCTACGCCTAAGGATACTTCATCAACAACGTTTCATCGACTACAAAGATCCATTTAACAAGACAAGTTTTCAACATGTCACAACCACCATACTCTAGCTATTTTCCTTACACTTATAATCAACAACAACAACAACTAAGTCCACAACATCAACAATTTAATCAACAACAACAAATTTATCAACAACAATTTAATAAACAACATACTCCACAACTTGGAGCAATTCCACCACAAATGATTCAACCACCACCTAGTCTTCAAGTACAACCTTACACAAACTTTTACAATCAACATCCATCCAGGAGTACTATGAAGGAACCGACATGGTTTGGCAAGATGTGTGAAGCCTTAAGTAGCCAACAATCAATTCATGAAGCTGGCTCACTTGATAGACCTCCAATGCTCACTCCCGGAAATTATGATCAAAGGGTGATAAGGTTCTTTAGGTTTTGTGATCTAAAGAAGCCACATGGAAAGTTCTTAAAGAAGGTCATTATGGAAGGTCCATTTCAGGATGCCTACTGTTGTCACACCAGCAGATCCTAATGCCAATCCACCAAGAGATGCTGTCACCAACATTGCAACTATCTCGCACCTCACTGATGCGATGAACTTCTACATTTTTGAAGCCGATGAACTAGCAATGCAATACATCCTTTTGGGATTACCCAGTCCAATCCTTCGAAGTGTTGATGCTCAAAAGATAGCTAAAGCAATGTGGGAACATATTCATCTTCTAATGGAAGGCACATCACTCAATCAGGAAGACATGGAATCCAAAATCTACTTGGCTTATGAACACTTCATGATTGAACCAGGAGAGACATTAAAGTCATATCATCATCGCTTTTCAGACATCATTAATGATTTGAACAAACACAACATCATCATGCCACGAATTGCTGTCAACACTAAGTTCCTAAGTAGTCTAGGTCCGGAATGGGAGAAGTGTGTCATTTTTCTCCGTCAAGCTAAGAATCTTCATCATGCTACATACGGATTTTTGTACGACTATTTGAAGCCTCACCAAAAAGACGTTGACAAAGAAAGGGCTATCCGTGGACTCCCGGCTACACAGTCACTTCCGGAAAATCAACAACTTGCTTTGTGGGCTCAAACTAGTTTTCCTCCTCAAACAGCTCCTCAACCCGCTTCTCAACCAACTGCAACCATCACACCATATGATCCGTCACAGCAACAATCTAAATAAACTCAATTGGTTCCATACAACAACAACAATGCTCAAGAACTTGACAGTGAAGCTAATGAGGACTCTGATGCCTTCGATGAATTATAACAAGGATTTGTTATGATTGCTAAAGCGTTCGGCCGGTATACAAACTAATCCAACAATCGCATTCGTTCCTCATCTAACACAAGGAATCAGGCTGTTGTGAACAATGGACGTGTTAAAGTTCAGAATCGTGGTTATGGTCGTCAGATGGGAGTTGGTCAAGGGATTAATGCTATGGGAAGGAATAACATGGGTGCTCCACAACAACAGAGAGCTCAAGTGGTTGAACAGGGGAATGCTCGGAATGGGGTTAATGGTCTTCGTTGTTATAACTATAATGAGAAGGGTCATTTGGCTAATGCATGCCCTAAGCCGAGGACAAGAGGCAGTGCTTATCACAAAGAGGCTTTGCTCTTGGCTCTCAAGGATGAAGTGGTGGAACTCTTACCAACAAGGAAAGCGAGCTTTATGGCGATGCGATTCTGATGATGATATGGAGGACTTGCGTGCTAATGCAGCAGTGATGTTGATGGCACATATGCAAGCTCTACACATGAGTGACACAGGCCTAGTGTATGACACCGACGGCTTGTCTCAAGTACCGAAACAAAATATACTCATTACCGATTTGATATCTCCGTCAATTTCTCCATCCGACAAGGATCAGAGTGTTCAACATGAGCCATCTACATCTGATTCCGATGATTATCAAATAGATCCCGTAGTTATATTTGACGATCAAGATAACCTTATGGATAATATTGATAATCAAGTTGACCCCGTGGTTATATTTGAGGATCTAAATAATGATCATGTTGAGACTCACGTTGAACAAGATGAGCTTTTGTCTAATAGAGAAATTGAGCTCATGACCTTAATTAAAGACCAAGAATCTCGTTTGGAAATTTGCAAGCAATTAAAAGATAAAATGCACTGTTAATTAGGGATAATGAATGCTTAATCGACAAATCAACGTTTTAAAACTCAAGAAAAGCGTGAAAACTGTTTTGAAGTCGCTTTTGCTAAATCTCATCAAAACGAAAAATCATTAGAATGACAAATACGTGATCTAGCCGCATCGAAGAATGCTTTGTTGTCTCAAATAGAACAACTGAAACATGAACATAAACAACAACTTAACGCTCTTACTTTGGAAACTCACAAAGCCAAGGCTGAGTATTTAACTTGTCAAAAATAGTTCTCTGAGTACAAAAAGCGTTCCACGAAATGAATAGATAACTATCTTGAAGAAATTGTCGACTTACAACACAAAATCAAAGAGTTTCAAATGTTGTTTATAAACATGGTGAGTCAATCACAACTATTCAAAAGTTTACTTTTAAACCAAATCCAAATGGATATGGACCGATTCTTGCTGATTACAAACCTAAGTTTTCAAACAGAGCATTCAAACCAAATCCAAGTTTACAAGAACATAGAATTGATAATTCAATTATGACTGTTGTTGAATATAATCGCATGGAGGAATTAGATGCTGATGACGAGATTCGGTCAAAAATGGAAAATGTCATTTATAACAAACCATTTAACTATTCAAAAGCCGTAACGTTTGTCACACAACAAGATACTTCTAACAAATCTTTGGTTATCACACCAGTTTCTGAAGTTCGTCCCCAACATAATGGTGCACAAATTAATGGTCCTTTACCTTCACTTAGTGAAATTAAAACAAAAGCCGAAAGTTGTCATGTTATAAAATACTTTGACACTTTCTAATCTGACCTCATAATTTTGGAACCTGAGATTGAATTTCATTCTGAAATAAAAGTTGAACATTTCCAATCACGCGAGAACAAAGAGATATTCTTCAGAAAAGAATTTTACCCCATGTCAAAAATTTTAAAACTTGTGCACTATATTGGGAAAGGGATTTTCACAAGGAACTTGGTCTCATGAAAACAGTTTTCGAGAAAACAAAAACATCGATTTCAAATACTAAACGTAAAAAGAAATTGTTGAGAAAAGATGTTGATCGACTCTTGAAAGATGTTTTCTCATTCCGATATCAATAATCTTGTGTTATTACAACTGCTTGCATATGCATCGATCATATCTCTGCTATTCGTTGATTCTGTAAAAATTGTTGAGAATACTGATAATGTGCATCAGATCGAGTCTTTAAAAGTTGAAAATGAACAATTGTTAAACGAGCTTTCAAATGCAAAACGTCGTCTTCAATGGTGTCAAAAAGATCTTCACAATCATGAACTTGATTTGCAAACCAAAATCAACCAGTTGCATTCCAAAACGTTTAATCCAAAACTTGAGCAACTGGATGATCAAAACGCGTCTTTGAAATGTCAACTCTCAAAATATGAATGATTTACTCAAACAGACTCATGATGAAGCATCAAACGAACTTGATCATTATCTTGCACACACTAAAGAAGCCATCAACTTTTCTGGAAATCTTCGTTCTGAAAATCAAGATTTGGTGCACACTATCATTAAGTTAAGAGAAATGTTAGGAAAGTATGAACAAGTTCAGCCTAGCATCATTAAGAAAATTGCACCTGTAACACTTAGCAAACGTGAACCCAAAATGCCTACTGATAAACCACAAGATACTAATGTGCTTCCTCTATGAAACAGGAATAGTTGCCTCTTTTCCAAACGTTCGCACTTCACAGCCTAGGGGCAATACAAGGAAGAATAGGAAGTTTCGACCTAGGAAAAGAACAATAAAGAATGCTGAAGTAGAAGAACACCCTAGGACTTTGAATAAGACTCAATTTACACCCACTTTAGATATTGCGTCTGACAAATGTAATGGAAAAAGTGTTGTAACGAATGCTAAACCTTTAAGTACTTTTGATATTCAGTCTGAAGCTTCTTGTGTTATTTGTCGTAAAAGTATGCTTTCTGATTGTCATGATAAATGTGTTGCTAGAGCTATCTTGTCTCGTTTATGGAATCCTAAGAAACGGAATACCTCTAGGCCCACAAATGCTTCTAAGTCTGTGCTTGGTAAACCGCCCGCTTTAGATTCTAAGAAACGCATTGATGTCCCTGTAGCTCCAGTCTCACCTCCAAGGAATGTAGTACCCCCTAGTGCATTCACTAAGACTAAAGCTAAGACTAGTTGGAGATGGCAGAAATGGATACATAATACACTAGGATTTAAATGGATACCTAAAATTATTGATGTGTGTATTTCTAACATAACTGCTTCGGAACCCTCTAACTCTTCGGGTTCCACATCTACTTCTATTCCATCTATGTCGTCTGTGTGTAATGCAGGTGATACAGATCATCCTTTAGATTGTTGATAGCGGATGTTCCCGACACATGACAGGCAATCTCAAACTGTTATCAAACTTTGTTCCAAAGTTCATTGGCACTGTCAGATTCGGTAATGATCACTTCGCAGCTATCATGGGCTACGGAGACTATATCAATGGAAACATCGATATTAGCAGGGTTTATTATGTGGAAGGCCTCGGTCACAATCTCTTTTCAATCGGTCAATTCTGTGATGGAGACTTGGAAGTTGCTTTTCGGGAGAAAACTTGTTTCATTCGTGATCTACAAGGAAACGATCTTATGTCTGGCTCTCGCAATTATAGTCTGTACACAATATCAATGCAAGACATGGTTGCTTCATCTCCCATCTGTCTACTCTCAAAGGCTACATCTACAAAATCTTGGCTATGGCACCGTCGTCTCTCACATCTAAACTTTCAAACCATAACCAACCTTGCTCGACACAAACTTGTTGAATGTCTCCCGAGATTCCGGTATTCCAAAGATCACCTTTGCTCAGCTTGTGAACAAGGGAAAAGCACTCGTGCTCATTTTCCTTCAAAGGTGGAACAAAGCTCTCAGCATGTGCTTCATCTTCTTTACATGGATTTGTGTGCCCCGATGCGCGTGCAAACGATTAATGGAAAACGCTACATCTTGGTAATTGTTGATGACTACTCACGATGGACTTGGGTCACTTTCTTCAAGCAAAGATCAAGCTCCACAGATGATCATCACCTTTCTCACGAAAATTCAAGTTTAGCTCAAACACCGTCCGCCAAATCGAATGCACAAAGGAACTGAATTTGAAACCAAACTCTTCGAGAATTTTATGAGAAAGTGGGAATTGAGCATCAGACATCTATTGCACATACACCAGAACAAAACGGAGTTGTTGAAAGACGAAACCGAACGTTAGTGGAAGCCGCAAGAACAATGTTAATCAATGCTAAACTTCCAGATTACTTATGGGCGTAAGTGTATCAACCGCATGCTACACTCAAAACAGATCAATGATTACAAAACGCCACAACAAAACTCCTTTTGAGCTTATCCACAATAGAAAAGCGAATCTCAAACACTTTCATGTTTTTGGATCCCTTTGCTACCCAAATAATGATCGTGATGACTTTGGAAAGCTCAAAGCCAAAGCCGATATTGAGTCTTTATTGGATACAGTGAGAATTCTAAAGGTTACCGGATCTGGAATCGTCGTACAAAACAAGATATGGAAACGATTCATGCTAATTTTGATGAGCTTACAAAGATGGCTTCTGAGCATAACAGCTTGGAACCCGGTCACAACCGCTTAAACTTCCCTCAAACCCCATCATCAGCTGAACCAAGTCCCCAACTCACTCGTCAACAAATGGAAAAGCTATTTGCTCCGCTGTTTAGTGATGACATTGATGAACGTGCCCCGGGTGTATCCAATGTTTTCGCTGCTCAACCTGATCATACTCTTATACCTGATACACCTGCTACAATAACTACGGTTGAAGAAGCACCACCAATAGACTCTACAACAACAGTTGAACAAACTGCATCCAACGACATGAACCGGTGATGATGTTCTTAATGAAGTACCCCACCTGCAGATTTTGATCCAAATGCGTTCTTTAACCCGTTTGCTAATGAAACTGCTGCACCTGATGTTGCGGAATCATCTACAAGCCATTTGAATCCTCAAAATCTGCACAATGTATACCAACATCAATCCTCGACACATCGTTGGACAAAAGACCATCCTCTTGAGAATATTATTGGTAACCCAAATCAACCAGTTGTAACGAGACAACGTCTTCACACAGATGGTGAACATTGCATTTATGCACTCACCGCTCCGCCAATCTCGAGCCTAAAAACATTAAAGACGCAATAAAAAGACAACCGGATTGAATCCATGCATGAAGAACTCAACCAATTCAAACATCTTGAAGTATGGGAACTGGTTGAAAGACCAACAGGGTCTACGTCATTGGTCTCAAATGGATTTGGAAGAACAAATTGATGTCGAAGGGAACGAATCGTAAAACAAGTCACGCCCGGTGGCTAAGGGTTATAGACAGAAAGAGGGTATTGACTAATGAAGAATCATTCGCCCGTTGCTCGTCTTGAGGTTGCACGGATTTTTAGCATTTCGGCTCACATGAACATCACGGTCTTTCAAATGGATGTCAAACCGCTTTCTCAATGGACAACCGAAAAACGGTCTATGTTAGCCACCCGAAGGATTTGTTGATCCGAGTTCCCTAATCACGTCTACAAACCGAAGAAGCTCTCTACGGTCTCAAACAAGCCCCTCGGCGTGGTATGATAAGTTATCATCCTTTCTTATCGCCAATAATTTTGTCAAAGGTTCGGTCGACCCTACACTGTTTATACAATATCACAGGGCTCACATTTTAATCGTTCAAATTTATGTGGATGACATCATTTTTGGGTCAACACATTTAAAATACTCAAACACTTTTTCAAAACTAATGAAAAAAACATTTTGAAATGTCCATGATGGGTGAACTTACATTCTTTCTAGGACTGCAAGTTCATCAATCACCCCGTGGTATTTTCTTGAGTCACCCAAATATGCCATTGAAATTCTTAACAAATTTGGAATGCAAACCTGTGACACCTATGCCACACCAATGGCACATACCAAGAAACTTGACGCTGATTTACATGGGAAATTGGTGGACCCTACCAAATACCGAAGTATCATTGGGTCTCTCATGTATCTAACAGCTAGTAGGCCTGATACTGTTTTTTCCGTATATCTTTGCTCCCGTTATCACGAGACCAATCTGAAACCCACCTCTCATAGGCTAAAAGAATCCTCTGATACATCAAGGGAACCATTAATTTGGGGATCTCGTATCCGAAGGATTCTGGTTTTGAACTAATAGCTTTTTCAGACGCTGATCACGCAGATGCTTAGATTCACATAAAAGTACTTCAGGAGCATTACAATTTCTTGGTGATAAACTGGTGTCATGGCAATCGAAAAAGCAGGATTGTACATCGCCTCAACCGGCAGAATATGTAGCCATGTCAGGGTGTTGTGCTCAAGTCATTTGGATGAGAACACAACTCAAAGACTATGGTTATGTATTTGATAGAATCCCGATGTACTGCGACAATCGGAGTGTTCTCGCGATCTCGTGCAACTCAGTACAACATTCGAAATCAAAGCACATCGATCTTCGATATCATTTCATCAAGGACCACGTGGAACAGGGTACTGTTGAATTATACTTTGTAGGTACATAATACCAATTGGCAGATCTCCTCACCAAAGCCTTAGCCCTGCTAGGTTTAATGAGTTGGTCCAC
This sequence comes from Chrysanthemum makinoi, assembly GCA_910596185.1. Classification (NCBI taxonomy): domain Eukaryota; kingdom Viridiplantae; phylum Streptophyta; class Magnoliopsida; order Asterales; family Asteraceae; genus Chrysanthemum; species Chrysanthemum makinoi. Next base: position 2,165,832 of record OU343218.1, on the reverse strand, counting down.
CGGATTGGTATGCGGTGTTTGACTCAAGAGGAACTCGATGAACTCTTAAAACATTCTTAAAACCAGTCAAACACCAAAACCTCTTTTGTAAATATTTTTCAAAAACAAAATACAAAAATATAAAATCAGATAAAACAACAAAAATATTCTTCTATCTATATTTCTTTTAACATGGCAAGTACAAACCTTCCGTCAACACTTTATTCATTCAAAATTCAGTATTTTCTCGATCAAGTGTTGAGGGGGAGACAGCAAATATTTTACGGTTTCATAAAAACCTTGTACTTGCATGTTACCTTATCACGGATGTTTCTTTAATAATGGTGGTCACTTTTCTGGTTTACTGACACTCCTCAGACTAAAATTTCTAAAATTTCAATATTTCTTAAGTAAAGGGGGAGTGTCGTCATATTTCTTTCCAAAATATCCTTTGTTTGGTAACCAAAATGGAAGTTATGGACATGGGATGTAAATGGTAAAGGTGGAGGGACTAATTGTGTCAAAATGTCAAAGTATTTTTTAACAAAACACCCTCACCAAACCATTACTTCTCATTTATTACAACATTTAATATCCCAACCACAAAAAATCCTACGCGTAAAACTCATCCTTCCAATCCGTGTTTTTTATCCTTTTTTTGTAAGTGGTTTATCAATCTTTGAGTTAAAACAAACAAGGGTTTTAAATCGTTTAAAAAACCAACGGTTAGATCTTCATCTATGTGTGATTTTGTGTTCTACGCATATGCGTATGAACACATAATCAAGTATGTGTGTTTATAGTTAAAATGGTAAAGTTAAAATGTTTGTTTAACCATAATGATATCATTTTTATCACTTAAACTCACCCAGAAACTCTAATTGGTTGAATTTGGAATTTAGGGTTCATGCGTAATTTTGGGCGTTTTCAATAGTGAGTGTTTCTGGTTAAAAAGATAGTTGTATGATGTTGTTTTAATGTTGAATTGATCATATCTAAGCCTAGAACTCACCCAGAAACACTAAATAGGATTAAATTGAAAATTAGGGTTTATGTTCTTAGTATTTGGGTATTTTTGATTGGCTTTGATTTTGATGTTATAACTTGGATAGAACAACTCACTATGCTTCTTAGACTTACCAGAACAAGTTTAATGCATTTCCCATGGTTAAATTGCTTACTCGTAATTCTTAAGCTTTAGGGTTTAGGTTACGCGTAACATGTGTTCTACGCATAACAGATTGAATGAGTATTCATGATTTGATTTGAAAAAGAATGAATGTATATGTTAATATTGGTAATATGGTGACTTTATTTCAGGTTTCTTCGCGTTAATAACTCAGAATCAAGGTTACTTGCCATCTACACATAAGGATCACCTTACGCAGCAGCATGTTATGCGTAAGAGAAATCTTACGCGTAACGATTACGCGTAAGGTTCTACATTGGGGACTACGCGTATCCGTGAAGGCTATGCGTAACAGTAACCTCTACGATAAGGTTGACTCTTACGAGTAAGCCTACGCCGTAAGGTTCCATATACGCTTACGCGTAAGCTCTACGCATAAGGCCATCTTTTCCTACGCGTAATATTTCTTACACGTAAGTCAAGAACCTACGCATAAGCTTACGTTTACGCGTATACCACTCCTGTTTACGCATAAGCTTGCCATTTTTACGCCTAAGCCTATTTTTAACCTTAATTATGAATTGTTACGCTTGCAAACTTGTAAATAAATAAATCATAACGCCACGAAACCAATAATGTCACTAATAAGCTTAAATATTTAATAAGTTGTGAAAAATAAGTGAAAACATAACTTTAAAAGTTGAAGTTAATCAACTCACGAAACTTATCACGACGTCTTTTGGACTATTGGAAAACAAGTGACATTGGACTCGTAACAATCATCGACATATCACATTCAATAATTGGACAATAAAACCATCTGTTGACTAACGTAATGTCTTTCGATATGTTGCTTCTTTTGGTTAAATATCTTTCAGATCACGACATGGACGCTCAAATGCAAAACGTGGAAGCACCAAACGTTCTCACCGTTGAAGATATCTTCCCTAATGGCTATCCGATGAAGATTTGAAAGAACAACCTTCGTGTTGATTTTGATACTCTCACCGCCGTAGTCTTCTTGTTTAATTGTGACATTCGAAGAATCACCCTTATCAAAACATGGTCACCAATTCTCTACAGTGCCGGAGATCTACATTCACCGCCTCGCATACAATGCCTGAAAGATCAAAGGTCAAAATACTGTGACGGTGACGCTCAACCACAAACAAGTCACCATCACACCGGCAAACTTAAGGGATGTTCTTCTCATACTTGTCATCGAGCCAACCGAATACGCCACACCAACCGAAGAGGCGTTTCGCAATTCATGATCGATATTGGTTATGACGGCTTCAGAGTAATCACAAAGCATTCATACGTGGATCTTAAGAATATTCCTCACCATGGAGAACCTCTACATTATCATCACCAAATCCATTTCTGGACGTGATAGTGGTTATGAGCATCCCAAGCTGGTTGAACTACAGATCTTTTGGGCTTTGGTCAACATGAAACACATTGAAGTTGAAGCTCTAATATGGGACGACATGATGTCATTCCTCAAAAAGCTTGGCTCCAAAATCCCATACATCGGATATACAAAACTGTTGATCCAAAGAGCTTAGGGTATAATCCCGATATCCCTTGAGAACCAATGACCCCAACAATCACTCCATGTTGTATGAGCCTACACTCATATCGATTTAAGGAATCTACAACAAAGAAACAGGTGCATGTTGCCGATCACCTTCTAACCAATGCAGTCAAACAACTCTATTCATACAAAAGGTATCTGGTAGCGGTTGATGAAGGCAAAGTTGGTTTTCTTGATGAAAAGTCCTCTGGTACACCTACTAGGAAAACAAGGAGAGGCAGTGCAGGAAGTGTTACAAGCAATGAGAGTCAAAGAAAGTTCCCTAAGAGGAAACATGCACTCAAAAGGAAAATTCCCTCTAAGGAAGCTGTTCCTATTCCTATTCCCAAGTCCGAACCACAACAAAAGCTAACTGGATGAAAGTTAGAGGAAAGAATCGACGAAGAGGTCACCTACTCTGAAACGCAATTGATGACACTCCAACAGAGCTAGCCTCCCACCAATAGTTGATAAAGGAAAAGGGAAAACTCCTGCTTGAGCATGATAAGGAAAGTTCGAAGAAGAACCGCTTGACGAGGAAGAGAATATCAAAAGAAGTTGAAGAACCTCGGACTCAACACCTTGCCGATGAATTGTAAAGGATCAAACTCGTGGCCCCAGAGGGTCAAGTGGTGGAACTCAAGCCACGCCAGTTTCTGATGCGGTTAATCAACCCGATAAGGGAACTGGTACTACCATCACCCACGAACAACAACAAAGCGTGATTGAGGATTCCATCGACTTTGACATAAAGGAACCGCAACCGCGAAAAGACCGGAGAAAACTTGGTGAAGATACTAAGGCTGATGAAACGGCTAAGTCTGGAAATGATGAAGAAACTGATTATGATGATTTTCTTCTAGACAATCCAGCACGCTCCAAGGAGGAAACTTCTGAGCCACCTAAGGACCCTGAGCCACCTCACGTCTCCTCATCATCAGACTCGTCTTCTCATTCTTCACTTCCACCATCCAAAGGAACAACCAGATCCACATCTAAATTAGTGAAGAAACCAATAGACTCTTGGATATCCCGAGCTAAGACAAAGATTGTCAAAGCTGTCAAGCAAGTACGGAAGAAGGATATAACCAACAAAAAGCTGAATCAACTCGCTGACAGAATCAACTTTCTTCAAAAGGGAATAAACGAGTTGTTGAAAGAAAGGGAACAAATCTAGAAGTTTATCAAAGGAGATTTCCAAAAGGAATTGGAGAAGACAGCAAGAGAATATACTCACAAGTTTCTTCTCGACACTGTCCCTGGTTTGACAAGAGAAGTATTCTCCGCATAACTTACTCCAAATATCGACGCATTGGTTAAACATATAATGGCCAAAGAATCTGATCTCTCTGAAACTCAGTTAATTGCTAAATTGGTGATGCAAATGTCAAAACGATCAACAACTTTTACTCGATGAAGCTAATTTTTTTTGAAGGTCTACTAGATTATCAACTCAGATCATCATGCAAGGAATCAGCAGATCAACCTAATCGACCAAGAGATGACGATGATAAGGACAAGGACTCTGCACCTAAACGTCCAAAGAAGTCTGATGAATCTTCCTCCATGCCACCTCCACCCCAAAGGACTCCATCTCAACAACGATCTCCTCCACGCTCTTCTGGCGACAAACCTCGGGACTCGAAGTTACCACCTCGACAGAGAAAACCGATGATCACTTCGAGTACACTGGTGGTAACGATGAAGAGATACCCGAGCCCCAACAACAACCCACCTCTCCCGCCTCAACAAAGAAACCAGCATCCTCATCTAGGCCAAAGAAGAAGAAGAAGTCACCTAGGCTGATGTCGATCTCATGGCTAGACGCAGATGACACCGAGTTTGAATGGTTCTCTACACTTGTTGATGCTACTCCCACCCTTACTGATGATCAAGATATGGTAGAAGGTCGAACATTGGAGCATGCTAAGTTACTTCAAGAGAAGTTTCGGTGAAAAGATGACGAAATCATAATTGAGACGAATCAAGAATGAAGCCTTTCAACTACTCAAAGACAGCTCGGAAAGTGCTATTGAAGTTGAATATCACCTTGAAAACATAGCACGAGCCATGTCTAACAACATTGATTGGCTCAACCCAGAAGCAAACATTGAATTCACCAGAAGAGACAACCCTCCATACTACACCGACTGGTCTAGACCTCTACCAACGATTGGCCAACTAGATCAACCTAAGATTCCATTCCGCTATTTCTTCAAGAATGACTTGAAATTTCTTCTACACGGTAGTGATGGTTCAAAGAAATATGCTACATCACTGACACTTCCGTTCCCGGCAGCCATATACTCCAATTGCATAGCCATCGAAGAAAAGGCTACTCACATGTTTTCTAACCGTGTGATCAGATGACATTGATGCAATGTATGGGATTCACCATTGGCCGGAATATGAATCTACTACAAGAGCTGCCAGGTTTGAAAGTCTCAACATGAAGTGCACAGTGATAAAGGGATCGTTGCTGTTAAGCATGTAACTCTTTCGTCTAAATGGGATTACACCTTCCTCAAGAATATTGTGGTCAAAAGACAAGACGAAAGGACTATGAATTATGTGAAGCGGACTTTCGAACTTGTCTCTCAACGACATTGAAGATCTCAGTATCTTGCCAAAGTACGGAAGAATGAGACAATTCTCGATTGAAATTCAATGCGAATACATCAAGTCCTTGCTCATCTTCATCAAGCATAGTGATCGAACGGCGTGTAGAAGATTTACAACTTGCTGTTGAATCGTATCAAACTCGTCAACTTCACGGACCTCGCCTAGAACTTCCCGACATCAACCAGCTTCCACAATACACTCGCGTCAGAAACCATTCGAGTAGTTTACCGTAGTGAACTACAACGCAATTGCTTGATGGCGTGTAGAGATCTTCATAAGTTTGGGGATCACACATCAGAAGAAGTCAGGGACGACTTGGCTTATAGGTTGAAGGCGATACATGAAGGCATTGGGTCTCCAAAGCGATGGAATTCTCGGAAAGACGAGATGTTAAGAGGATCATCACTCGAATCGATGAAAGGTTGTACTGAAGGGACCATTCAAGAACTCTGAGAGCTTCGTAGGTGGTCGCCCAGATTACTCTCACAGCTATCAACGACTGCTCAGCATTCCCGGAAATATTGATGGACTACCGGTACCCCTTAATTTTTCATTTTCATATTGATTTGGATGTGTGATTATTTAATGACTATGGTTTGTGCACACATAACAGTGTACAACCCGTACTTGTAATGAAAGGACCCTGTGGTATGCTTCAGTTCCACAATCCTTATAAAAGGAGCGAAAGCTTCTTACTTTTGAGTAAAACCTATCAAACCTTTCACTTTTAAAAGGTTTTGCTCAAAAGAACAAGTACTTCCCCTTATGATTTTCAAAACCTCAAAAGTTTATATCACTTTTTGTGGGGGAGTATTTGATTAAAAACTTTGTTCAAACAAATTGTTCTTGTGATAATCTTCCCACAAAACTCGAAATGGTCATATTCGATATCAAAATTTCTTCAAAAATAACATATATATATATATATATATATATGCCATTTTTGAGGGGGAGAAAAATTATGTGATAAGAAATATGTTGTGAAATTGCAAATGAATCGTAGTGCTACAGACTTAACCAATGAATTGACGAATCTTAAATGTTAGTAACTCGAAAGGACTTGTCCGAGTAGAATGTACCATTCGAGAAACTCTTGGTAGACATGAACCTTGACGGGTTTGACAACCTTTCGAGGCTTGTCCACATCTTCAAGATAGTTATTAGAGCTAGTTGTCACCTAAAAGCGTGACAATGTATCTCTTTAACTATTCAACGTAACCGTGTCTCATGAGGATTGTCTATCTTGAGTTGATCAATTCAAAAGTGCGAGCTCTTTCCTTACTATGCAAATTTCTGTCAAAACTCTTAAGCACATGTGGAGGGGGAGTATTTTTGAAAATCCGAAACTCTTGAAGTATTCAAACATACTTTTCATTTACAAACACTTTGAGAGATTTTCATGAAAATGGTTTTATGGCAATGGAGTTATAAGGTGATTAAGGTTACGAATAACCGTCCTATGATCCGCCAGAGCCGGAAGGATCTACCCAAGGACACTACCAATAGTTAGAAATTAGAAGTCCTTAGGTATGATTTAAAAAGGAGAAAATGAGAATCGGAGAAAGAAGGAGTTGAAGAATTAAAAAGAAAAGCATAGAAAAGGGTGAAAATAAATAGCCCTCCAGATTATTCAACTTAGGGCAGACACCGGGTTTAATTCATATGCTACTGGTTGTCACTAGATGACATCGGTATTGAAGATTAAAAGTTTTCATGGATCCAGTGACGCATGCACTAAACCTTCTTAGCCACTCAAATTTCTCCCAAAAGAAGCTTGTTTCATTCTCACAGGGAACCCTACGTAAGCTATCAGCCTTATTTTAGAGATCGCTGGTATAGAAGAAGGAGACCCTCTCCCTAGTCTTCGCTCAGGAAAACCAAAGCGCACTATTGAGTCTAGAGCCACGAGATTCATCAAAAGATCTCTTAGATGCACTAAACATTTTATCGCTTGTCGTTCAACAATAAGAACGCAAGTGATTCTTTATCGTGTCCTTTACAGATCTTAGCAATTTGTCGAGAACATTTATGAGAGGTTCACAATTGTGATCCTCAGTGATTGAATGGAAACTCCTGCCAGGTCAACATCAAACACTGACAAGCAGGTCACTTCGGTAACTCCCCGTGGATTACGCTTAGTATGTCTCAAACGGTCTACAGTGGAGGTGATGCTTCGGTGTACCTCAACGACTCATCTGAACCGTAGATGTACTTTGGTACATCGTGTTATCTCACTTGTGGGACTCCAGTTCAGAACGCCATTGTAAGAATTAGAGTAGCGTTTTCACACTATGCTGTTAACACTCTCGAAGTTCAAACTTGTAAGTGCCGGAATCCGCTTATTACTAACCTTTCTTATGTTTTCTTCTTATGGAAGCTCTAAGCGGTGATCGCGTGCGATTCTTCACATGCTCATACCAACAACATCACTAATGGAAGTTCTCTAAAAGGCAACACAAAGTCAGAATGATTCTTCGTCAAGTCAAAGAATCTACAAAGTTTAAAGACCAAGAGAACTTCATCGATGAAATCCAACGTCAAAGAGCCATGAGCATGTTGAAGAAAGACGTGGAGACAACTGGAGCAACGGCGCACCTGATGCAGACAACAACAACATACTATCACTACCATCACAAAGAACAAAGTTCAAAGAACAAAGAAAATGATGACGTCAAAGCAGAATACTTCAAAGGAAACAATTTCTCTACACTGGGGAGATTTTTCGAATCAAGACACTTCTTCTCAGAAGAAAGAAGAATGTCAGAAGACGTCAAAGCTACTATTACATCAGCACCTACAACGTTTATCATTCTTTCATTCATCACAAACACTTAGGGGGAGATTGTTGGAATCACTCCTAAACTATATTTCAAGTGTTAGTGATTCATATGTAATAGTTAGCTTAATATGGATTTTATGTTAGTAATCATGCCAAGGCTTATGTAGAAAGCCCATGAGCCTTGGCCCAAGCCCATAAGAAGGGAAGGAGTCTAGAAGTGTTGCCCTAGCTCCTTGCCCTATAAATACCTCTTGTAAACCTTCTATTGAATGTTGGTTGTTCATTTTATCATTTCCCATTTACGCATAACCTTTCTTATTCATTCGTGTGTGTGTGTTAAGTGTTCAACCGATCACTCTTCTCTTCTATTTCTTATATTGATGAATGTGTTATGAATATGGGAACCTAACACCCCGAGCTTAGCATAAAACTACAAAGTTGTGAGCCCATGAGTTGTCTACCTGCAGCAAACAATTGGTTAAAAAATACCCTACCAATCACCGGGAAACTCCGTTTTACTGCAGCTTGTACGAGCGGCCATTTTGCGTCTTTATGTCTTTAAGATTTCGCCATTCCATTCCAAGCATCGGTTACAATATATAGAATGTAAAATACAACTAATCTACTATTTATCTATTGTAAAATGCCCAAACAATGGTAAAAACCAAATTAAAATATATACATAAAGTCTGAAACAATGGCAAACCCCAAATAACAAGAAATAAACGACAATCACAATCATTCATAGCACAAGTGGTCTAGGTTTTCATCGGCTTTGCATATAAACATAATAATACCATAAAATTATGAACATAACAAGGTGTTGGCTAATCCCATGAGTAAACATGCATGTATTTGCCATGGGAACAATTTAAATAACATGACATAAAAGAATTAGCCAACGAATCGAAGAAATAATCAACAAGAATTAAAACCCCGATTGGTACACTTGAAAAATGGATTTTGGTTCTCAAACCTACTGATATTAGACCTTTTAAAAACCATTTTACCACAGAAAATATATCCTTAGGGGCTGTTTTCAAATCGTTTTACGAATCGATTAAAACAACGCGATTAAAGCCATTTTTAGCGTACCGAACACATTGTTTAATTAATGTATGCGAAACCAATGGCCATAGGACCAAAAATAACAGATCTTTATATTACTAATAACATTCCTAATCCATGAAAAATAGAGCCCTAGGGGCTGTTTTGAAAGTGGTTACAAAAATCACTTAAAAATACGCGTTTTGGCCATTTTTTCGCATACCCGATAATCATATGGCACATATGATGGCTCTGAAACCACTATAGGTGATGAAGAATATAATAAACATAAAGTAAGCATATAAACACAGCGGATTCATCACCAACAACGGATCCATATAGCCATATGATCAATCAATTAAAACAAACATAAGGTTTATACCTTTGAAGCGTGAATCCGGTTGCAAGACACCAATCACCACCACGAAAGGATTCAAGAAACCAAAAGACCAATGAGGTTGGCCTTTTACCAATGATAGAAACACACTACACTTTAAGCAATCACCACTTTGATGCTAGTCTAACCTTTTCACCTACACCTTGCAAGAGACTACAATAGAATTAGCAAGGAATGAGATCAAAACCAAAACCCCTAGATGGAGAAAAGTGAGGCGTCACTTTGATGGAGAGGAGAGGGATTTTAAGAAGATAATAGTAATCTACATAATCATAATCAATTATCATAATCACAATTAATGATAATTGATATCAATATCCAAGTTACACATTAGGTCCTTCAAAGTCCAAAGTCTCCCCTATACTCCCCTATGTGGCCGGACATACATAAGGCCTTCAATGGGCATGCCCATTGTTGGCCCGAGTCCCGAGACACAAAGTCTAACTTGATGTTTAATGGCCCGTTATTGATCCCGAGTTGCGAAGGTTGTTAATAACATAAATACGATAAATACATTATATTAAATGGTGTCTAAGTGTATATGTGTGTGACCCCATAGGCTCACATACGACTAGCCATATAATTATTTATTATGACACGAGCGTACACCAACACAGAGAACGTGGGAAAAAGCTCAAGGCAGGTCTAGAGGAGCATACAGAGCTGTCTCCAAGGGAGAAATCACTCCCCTATAATAAGCATTAGCGTTTTATATTTCTTTTACTTTTAATTCATGTATTTCGTACCTTTGAATATTGAATTGGGTTGCATGATTAATATGAACGGCTAAGCACCTATTGGTTCTGGCCTAGTTATGATTCCTTAATTGTTTTGTTTGCTTTTACTTTACTTCCGTACAATTATTTCTAAGTGTATGCATGCATAGTTTATTGGTAGCCACCCTTGGTTCGGTAGTTTTGAATGGCGGTAGAGGCCAATTGCCTAGGAGATATGACCATCTGACCCTAGGTGAGTGAGACGGAAGGGTAAGATATGACCAACTGGCGACCCTTTCTACTTGTGCAATTTGACCAACTGATCACCTATCGTTTGGATGAACTTAAGAATTAGGGGTGAGTGTCTAAGTTCCTAACGGTCGGGCACTCACTATTATAAATCTAGCATGTAGCGGTACTTAATGACTTGGCTTAGGGGACCAGGAACAACAAGACTTATGAGGGGACACCTGACTCTCCTGTGGTGGCATCTTTGCTGATAGGTTAGGGCGAATTGACCAAATGCCGTCCTCTCGACTTTGACCCCACCTGAAGTAATTGGAAGTAAGTAGACATAGACATAACTAGCTAGGAGGATTAACTAGGTTAGCACCACTCTCCTCTATTGATTTCCCTTTATCATTTATCTGCTTTAATTTACTTTATTCTGCATTAGTAGTTTAATTAATTAAATCCCTATCGAAACTATTATTAATCTGTGACACCTAGACTTAGTAATAATCCAACACACATAGCTCTTGGGACGACCTCGACTTTACAGAATACTACACTACACACGGCCGGGTACACTGCCCGTTAGTGCACTAGGGTAGACCATAGGTATAACGAGATATTATAAATATTAAAACCTAGTCAGTAAAACCTGCATCAAGTTTTTGGCGCCGCTTCCGGGGAGTTATATTAGGATTAATATTAAGTCTTTCATTTCGTTTTAAACTTTTCTACTTTTCTCACGATCATATTTCAAGTTTTAAGGTACCATGGAAGTTGTTAACATCGATGACCTCACTCTTAAGGAATACTTGGCGTTGACAAGAGCGGAACAAGGGCCGGGTCTCGTAAGACCGGCAATTGGAGCAGATGTCCGTTTCGAAATCAAAGACCAATTAATGAGGGAGCTTTGTGCTAACCCTTTTTCAGGAAACAGGGACGAAGATGCATATGAGCACGTTGAAAATGTCCTATACATCGCAAGCCTTTTCAACATTCTGGGCGTGTCTCATGATCTTTGTTATGCTAAGGGTGTTCCCTATGACCCTTACTGAGCCGCCAAGATGGATTGAAAGATTGCCCACCGGGGCAGTTAATACTTGGGCGCTACTTAAGAAGCACTTTATTCAGAGATATTGTCCGCCGTCAAAGATTTCTAACCAGCTTTTGGAGATCCATAATTTCAAGCCTGGGATAGATACAACGATCTCCTTTACAAGTGTCCTACACATGATCTGAATAACCAGCAAAAGGTCAACAGTTTCTACAAAGGGATTAACATAACTACAAGACAAATCTTTGGACTATCAAGGACCAATCCCAAACATGACTCCTACTCTTGCAATTGAAGCCATTCAAAAAATGGCGGATCACTCTCAGAAATGGCACGACGGAGGAAGTAAAAGAAACCAAGGCGGAAGTTTTGACGGAGTTGCAGCAATTGCTAGTAAAATTGAAAATCTTAGTCGAGATATGCTGAAGGTCAGAGAAACCGTTCATGCCATCCAAGTGGGTTGTGAAAGCTGTGGAGGAGGACATCTCATGAAAAATTGTCCTCATGTCAACGAAGAAAATATTGAAGAAGCCAAGTATGGAGAAAATCGACCGTTTTACGGAGATAATCGAAATAATAACGGGTATCGTGGAAATTACAACCGTGGGCCTTATGGAGAAAGAAAGCCCAGTCTTGAAGATACAATCAACAAGTTCCTGGAGAGTTCAGCCCAAAGACAAAAGGAGCAAGATGAGTGGTTAAGAGAATTCCAGGAAAACACTGACAAAAACGTTTTAAAGCACGACACAACCCTAAAAAACCTAGAATCTATGGTGGAAAAGCTTAGTGAAAAAGTAAGGATGAATAACAATAAACTTGAATGATCAAAACCAGCTATGGAATGTAAAGTGATTTTTTTGATGATAACTCGAAGGTTCAAGAGCCAATGATACGGATTCAGGGGTTGATCTCGTCGACAGAATTGAGTTACCAGAATGCCTTATGAGTTACGGCGTAACTATGTTTTTGGCAGCGATAACGGGTTATGAAGAATACGAGGAAAACGACTCTAACGATTACGTAACCAAGAATCTCGATTCACGCATAACTGGGATACGTGGGCAGAAAAATTCCTCGAAGTGGACGAATCAGGAAATGACTGGTCCCACGACATTGACTTGTGCCTTCTGCCTAGATCTAAGAGGAAATATCACTGGTGCAAAATGATACCAGTTGCTAAGGGAGATTGGTATGATATTTGGTCCTCGTGTGACCCAACAAAATGAGGTTTGTGATGGAGGAAGCAATAAGGATAGGATCAGCCATAACAAATTTATGTGGCCTGCATATACTGATGATGAAAGTGTTGGGATATGAAAGTGCTGAAGAATGACAAAGTACTGGAAAAGTCAAAGTACTACTAAAGAAGAAGTCAAAGTACTGCTGTTGAAGTCAAAGTACTGCAAGGCTAAAGAACTGTTATATTCGTTTATGGAAAGCTTTGTAATTCTAGAATATTCTTTATTAGATTACTTGTCGTACAAGGATACAAATTGTAAACCGACTAGGGTTATCCTTAAGCCTATAAAAGGACCCCTAGATTGGCATTAGAGATATATGTTTTAGAATCCTAAAGTACGCATATTATTAGAGTTTTAGAGAGTTCAACATTATTAGAGTTGTTAAAGAAGTTTGCATAACAAGCAGAATTAAAGTTATTAATAAAATCGTTGAAAGTTAAAAGTTATATTCTTCTTAGCTTTGTTAAGTAAATTCCGCATACTTGATAAAGATTACTCAGTGTTTCATTGTTAATAACTTAGGATTTATCTGAGGTTATTAAACCCTTAACAAGCTATTTAAGTTAGTTTGGTTAGAGTACATCGATCCAACAAGTGGTATCAAAGCTTGTGTGGAAACTCTGACTAAGAAGAAACCCTAAAACCTAGTTAACAAAACCTAAAGATCTCGATAAGCCGTTCCACCACCATCAATCACCTCACTTAGGATACCTATCATCAAGAAGGGAGAGTACCACCTATGGAGCATGAAGATGAGGTAGTAGCATATGTGCACCATTACAGCACCATGCACTGTGGAATGTAATTGTCAATGGTAATGAAGTCGTTCCGAACCTATTGATATACCGGACAACCCAAAACACCTAAGGCAGTCTTACCAGCAACTACATTAAGGAATCAAGAGAAGGCACTCAACATTCTCTTGTCTGCCATTCTAGATGGTCATCTACTCAAGTTCCATGATGCTAAAGATGCAAAGCAACTCTTGGCTGCTCTTAAAACAAGGTTTGGAGGTAATGATGCTTCCAAGAAGATGCACAAAAATGTTGAAGCAGAATTTGAAACATTCACTGTTGGAGAAAGAGAAATCCTTGATGCGCTATGACGATTCCAAAACCTTCTCAAGATGTCGGAGCTATACAAAGCAGAGGTCTCAGTTGATGATGCTAATCTTAAGTTCTTAAGGAGTTTGCCATCGACATGGCATGTGATAGCTACAATGATCAGAGGACAACCTGGTCTGGATGTTATGGACTTTGATGATCTCTACAATCATCTGAAGGTGTATGAGCATGAGATGAATGGCCAAACCAATTTCAAATCTCACGATTGCCTTTTGTCATTTGAAAGAAGGGCAGTACTCCACCAAAAGTACTACCTCTCCTACTTAGTATTGTGGCTCAAAGTCTTTGTTCCTATTCTACCCCACCTTTGCTCAAGAACCCGCATCCAACTCATTCCCTCCACTCAGATGAAGTTGTATGATCTTTCTTTGCACAACAAGCTTCTCTACCTGTCACTTATGAAGAAGATCTCTACCTGATTGAAGAGGATGCACTTGAAGAAATTGATATCAAGTGGCAAGTTGCTATGATCACTGCAAGGATCAAGAAGTATATGAAGAAAACAGAAAAAAGCATTGACTTCAAACCAAAACAGGGTATTACTTTTGACAAATCCAAAATTGAATGCTTCAACTGTCAAAAGATGGACACTTTGCAAAGGAATGCAGATTTGCTAAATATCAAGCAAACAGGATGACAGAGAAACCAAAGTTAGAGCTTAAATAAATTCCTATTACTGAAACAAAAGCTTTGGTTGCTCAAGAGAGTTTATCAGAGGTTGACTGGAGTGCTGAGTTTGATGATGAACCAGTAACCTACTGTATGATAGCTATGGAGGAGTCAGGTGAGAAGAGTTTGATTGGAGCACGCTTTGATGAGGAACCGAACATGATGCTTGGAATCCAGAGATGGTCTAGGAAGCTTTGATTGGAGCATGGAGAGTGAAGCTGATCCTGTTCTACTTGCCATGGTGGCTACTTCACCAAGTTCACCCCTATCTCTGAGGTATGTTCAAATTGTCATGACTTTTATCAAAAAGTACTGAATAGTTATGTGCTACCGAAAGAGATAAAGTATAAGGGCTAGGTATGAGGTAGCAGGTTATCAAATAACCTTAGAATCTATGGAAGCCAAAATAATAACACATGAAAATAATGAAATGGCTTGGGCAGAAAAGTATGAACAATAGGACTATCAGTTAAAACTAAGTGAATGGAAGTTAAACTGTAAGATCTCTGAAATAGAGAAACTAACTAAGGAGAGAGATGAATTGCTAGAAAAGTTCAATGCTTGGGGACAATCAGGTCTTTCTCATGTCACTTATGTTGAAAAACAGAGAAGAGCTTACATTAAAACTGGCCTAGGTTTTGGTATAGATTTTAATAACATAGAAAACCCACCTAGTGATCAGAATGAATGTGACTTTGAGGATATAACCACTAGTGATGATGAACTCATTAATTATGTAGACACATCTAGTAATGAGGAATCGGTTAGTGAACCACCTCCTCTTTAAGAAAGATAATGCCTATCATTCAGTCCCTCATCCCACTGGTAGTCATCAACCTCTTAGGCCCGATGTTTCTCGTTTTGGAGTAGATAGCTTAGAGTTTAGGAAGAAACTTAAAGGTCAATCTAGGTCTGAAATCTCTAAAGAAACTGTTGAAACACCTACGGTAGATGATGTTCAAAGCCTAGCATTACTTTCACCCCAAAGTACAAGCTACACATCAAAGTATGCTACACTTTCAGCACCTTTAAGAAAAACCTTTTCAACATCTCGCTAAACCTTTTGGGATAATTTTGGTCAAAAGCAGCCATCATTCACCTAGGAGACAGGATAGGTTTGGTCATACACATAGAAGAAGAAACTTTAGAATTACAGATCAAAAACTATGTTTTGTTTGTTTTAGTCCTAACCATCTGATTAAGGATTGACTTACATTCGAGTACTTAAGTAAGTTCCCGAAGAACATAAATGCCAACCAAAAACCAAGGGAGACTAGACCAGCTTGGAATCATTCACATAGGGTTAACCATAGAAACTTCTCACCGGACTATAGGTACCCTCACCAGAGAAGACCTTTTTCAAAACCTCCAGTACCTTCAAATTATTTCCAAGGTGCGGCTAAGCCAAGACCATTACTTTCTCAAAGTAATGCTCGGTTCACCAAACACCTCTTGGAATAGGAACCCTAGGAGATATAATTACTATCAATCTAGAAGGAGTTACAACTCGGAAAGTTAGATCTAGAGACTCTTCACCGAAGTTAAAACTGACTGGGTTAAGAAAGAAAGTACCGATGATGAACAAACAAGATACTTTCAACAAAGTACTTGAAATAGTGATTTTTGATAAAGATGATTTTGTTGAAAATAAAAAGGAAGTTTTTGTTGAAAAAGAAACTTTTGCTGAAAATCCACCACAAGTTTTAAAACAAAAGATAATGCTTGATTCTGTCTACAAAACTGTGAAGATTACATACTCAAGGAATTTGAGTATGTTACTCCACAAGGGGAACACAAGTCAGAAATGGCTTGGGTTCCTAAAAGACACTAACTATTTTATCTTTGTGCAGGGAAACCCAGAAGAGGAGCTTAAAGATCATCTTATTGTGGATAGTGGTTGCTCTAGAACAGAGCCAAGGAGATTCATGATTTTATGCCATATTGTGGAGGAAGAGTTGCATTTGGGAATGATGCTAGTGGAGGAAGAATTAGTGGAAAAGGAACCATCAAGACAGAAAGCATAGATTTTGAGAATGTTAGATATGTGAAGGAGCTCAAGTTCA
This sequence comes from Chrysanthemum makinoi, assembly GCA_910596185.1. Classification (NCBI taxonomy): domain Eukaryota; kingdom Viridiplantae; phylum Streptophyta; class Magnoliopsida; order Asterales; family Asteraceae; genus Chrysanthemum; species Chrysanthemum makinoi. The sequence goes on along the minus strand of OU343218.1, from coordinate 2,149,205 downwards.
ACCTTTGTCAAGATCTCAAATATGTGACAAAAGCATCCTGGTTGTTCACCGACACGAATGTCTCATACTTTCACATGATTTCAAACTTGATGATGATAACTTGGTGATACTCAAAGTACCAAGAACCAATGATGTGTACAGTTTGGATATGAAGAGTCTTCACTCTTCAGAAAGAGCTACATGTTTAGTAGCAAAGGCATCACTTGAAGAAGCACATCACTGGCATAGAAGATTGGGCCATGTAAATTTCAAGAATATCAACAAACCGGTCAAAGGAAATTTAGTTAGAGGTTTACCTTCAAAGACTTACAAGAATGATCACTCATGTTTGGCATGTAAGAAGGGTAAACAACATAAAGCTTCTTGCAAGAAGCTTGAGGAAAGGACTATTAGAGAACCATTGGAGCTGTTACATATGGATCTATTTGGTCCTGTATCTGTTACAAGTTTGAACAAGAAGAAGTACCGCTTAGTAGTGACAGTGATGATTGCAGAGATTCGGGTTGGTATTTTCTTAATTTAAGGATTTGATGCTTTCATTATAGCACTTGAAAACAAACTGAGACTGAAAGTTAGAGCTATTAGATGTGACAATGGAACTGAATTCAAGAACAAGCTTATGGATGAATTTTGTGCTAATAAAGGAATCAAGAGGGAGTTCAAGATTGCAACACCACGCAGAATGGTGTTGCAGAGAAAGAATAGGACTTTGATTGAAGCAGCCGAGAACAATGCTTGCACTCACACTTACCTATTCATTTCGGGGTGGTAAGTACCGCTTGCTATGTACTTAACAGAGTTTCAGTCACCAAACCACAGATGAAGACACCTTATGAGTTGCTGATGGGAGACAAACCTACTATTCGTTTTATGAAGCCTTTTGGATGCCCTCTCACTATTCTTAATACAATTGATCATTTGGGTAAGTTTGATGGCAAGTCGGAAGAAGGTTATTTATTGGGATATTGCACCAACAAAGAAGGCTTTAGAGTGTACAACAGAGTCACCAAGAAGGTTCAAGATTGTCTTCATGTTGAGCTTTTAGAAGATCAAGAAATTCAGAAGGGTAAAGGTCCTGATTGGATGTTTGATCTTGAAGTTTTGACTCCTTCAATGAATTATGTTCAAGTTAGAGAAGAGAATCAACCTCGTACACAATGGAGAAGAGGTACAAAGATGTTGTTCATGGAGTCCATATTAGACCGATGATTGTTCATGATGAAGAACCTAAAACCGCCGGAGACAGAAAAGTACTGATGAGCCAAAATCCTCATTGTCTGCTGAGGATCAATCTACTCAAGATGAACTTAATTAGATGCTTCTGCAAGATGTCTTAGCACATTCTTATACTGATGACCAAAGAAGAGCTTATGAAGAAGCAAAGAAAAAGAACAAAAATGTAGAGTACTCTTACAGTACTTTGGACAATACTTTTGAACAAAGTATCAAGGCACTTAAAGCACAAAGACTTTGGATGATTTGATGATCCTACCATGCCTGGATTAGAAGATACCGATGATGAGTTTGAAGATGAAGGTATTTTCTCAGATTCTAATGAAGATGCCGATTTAACAAATTTGATGATACTTATGGAGTTCCACAGTTCCAAACTTAAGAATTCATAAGACTCATCCTACTGATCAAATCATTGGTCCTTCTACTTCTGGAGTGATTATAAGACACAAAGCTAAGAGTTTTACTAAACCTCATAATGCTTTACTTAGCTTTGTCTATAAACAAAATAAGTCGAATCATAAGGACCATCAAACATGCCTGCTTACTTGCTTTATCTCTCAAGAGGAACCCAAGAATATTGCTCAAGCATTGACTAAAGAGAGTTGGGTTGAAGCTATGCAAGAAGAATTGCTACAATTCAGACTTCAAGAAGTTTGGGTATTATGTGATCTTCCTGATGGTAAGAAGGTCATTGGTACAAGATGGGTGTTCAGAGTCAGAGAGATGAAAGAGAATGTTATCAAAAACAAAGCAAGGTTAGTTGCACAAGGCACAAGAAGAAGGAGTTGATTATGATGAAGTGTTTGATCCTGTAGCAAGGATTGAAGCAATTCGGATTTTCCTTGCTTTTGCATCATATATGGGATTCCAGGTTTATCAAATGGATGTCAAGAGTGCCTTTTATATGGCAAGATTACAGAGGAAGTATATGTCAAACAACCTCCTGGTTTTGAAGATCCTAAACATCCAAACAAAGTCTACAAAGTTGTCAAAGCTCTTTATGGCTTACATCAAGCACCTAGAACTTGGTATGAAAGGCTCTCTACCTTTTTATTGCAACATGGTTATAGGAGAGGAGCTATAGATAAGACCTTGTTTACCAAGAGATATAAGAAGGATATCATGCTAGTTCAAGTGTATGTAGATGATATCATATTTGGAGCTACCAAACAATCTATGGTTAAGGAGTTTGAGCAACTGATGCAGAATGAATTTCAAATGAGTTCAATGGGTGAGTTAACTTTCTTTTGGGACTTCAAGTTAAGCAGTAAAAGGAAGGAATTTTCATAAGTCAAGACAAGTATGTAGCTGACATACTTAAGAAGTTCAATTTTGAAGAAATGAAGCCTGTTACTACACCTATTAAATCTATCAACTCATTGGGCACGGATGAAGATGGACCACCAGTTGAAGTCAAGTTATACAGATCAATGATTGGTTGTCTTATGTATCTTATCGCATCTAGGCCCGACGATATCATGTTTGCCGTTTGTTTATGTGCAAGATATCAAGTCTCACCAAAGATCTCTCATATGAATGCAATGAAGAGAATTTTTAGTTATTTGAAACAACAACCTAAGTTGGGGTTGTGGTATCCAAAGGATTCACCTTTTCATTTGGAAGCTTTTTCAGATAGTGATTATGCAGGTGACAACTATGACAGAAGATCAACCACGGTGTTGATGCCAATATCTTGAAGAAGATTAGTTTCATGGCGTAAGAAGAAACAATTGCGCAACATTATCAACCGGCGCGTAATATGTGGCTGCTGCAAGCTGTTGTGGACAAGTGTTGTGGATGCAGAATCAACTCTTGGACTATGGGTTCAATTTCAAGAATACTCCTATCAATATTGATAATGAGAGTACCATTTGTATTGTGAAGAATCCATTTTATCATTCCAAGACCAAACACATTCAGATTAGGCACCACTTCATCAGAGATTGTTATAAGCATAGGCTCATTAATGTTGTCAAGGTGCATACGGATGATAATGTAGCTGATTTACTTACCAAATGATTTGATGTTTCAAGATTTACTCACTTGGTGGTGAGTATTGGCATGATTAATCACTGAGCTACATTTAAGGGGAGGACTATTTAGTGTTTATATAGTCCTATGCGTTGCTTGAGGGGAGGATATTCATGTTTATTTGCTATTGTCATGAGGAGAATGGAAAAATACTGCTTTTTGATTTTCTGAAGTATGCTTGGAAAATCTTTACGCGGAAAGTATTGTTTGTCTTATTAAAGTACTTGCTCCAACGGTAATATTGAGGGTAACTACTACTAATCGGTAACTTTGTTATAAATGGTTGTGATTTTTTAAATCTTAGCTATAAATAACTACTCTCCGAATTTTCCTCTCATCTTGATATCTCATAATCTTTTCCATATTTCTCTCTCTATCACCCATATTATTCGTTATATCACTTTCTGTGTACATTTATCATCAATGGCAAATCGTAATACCGTTTCTAAACATAACATGGTGGTGAATTTGGATAAGACTGAAGCCAATGAGATCTTTCATGATATCATTGATTTTCTTACTGGGTCACCGATTAGTTATGCGGTTTTAGTGGAACCGATATCATTGAGCCCCGATTCAACAATTTCGGCGCATCGCTAGGGTTCATATGGAGAATAATGATTCATATATTCAAGCTACAGCTTCGGGAGAACCGTCAAGGTTAACAAGCCTCAATTGAAGATTTAGTAGTTTGATGATGAAGAAGTAATGGTCGCGTTTTGATAAGCAACTGATTTGGGATACCTTTAGGGACATTGGTTATGAAGGGTCCTTAATTGAACAAACATTCAGGAAACCCTTATTTTGTCCTCACTGAAAGTTTTTAGTACATGTATTGCTTCATTGTATTAGTGCTAAAAGTACATCATGGGAGCAATTTGGGTCTAACATAGCATCTGCTATAGTGGGATTGGCTACAGATCGTATTTTCAACTTTTCAAGGCTAATTCTAGATAGAATGCTTTCACATATCTCTCATGGTTCAAAATGGTTGATGTATCCAAGGTTTATTCAAGTATTCCTAAATAAACAACTTTCTGATGTACCAAAGCCTACAAGTCTTTTACCTATTGTGGTACAACAAGCCAAGATTTTCACTTTTATGGCTAGGAAGAGTGATTTATTCACTGGAAGGGACACTCCATTAACTACTTCAATGATCGAGATTGTTCAAGCTATTAGAGATGAGGCTGCAGCTAGTGACGAGATAGAAAAGGTACTATTCGGCGTATTGCTTCATCAGTATGTTGCATCTCAAGAAGGTAACTGCATCACAAGGTACCGCCGCAGCAATCGTTCAAGATGATGTTGCGCCACCTTCACCATCTCCACAAATATCTGCTCGATTCTCAACCCAAGAACATTCACCAATTAGAGGAGATGATCCACCTACTATACCCCATGAAGGTTTGGTATTGGATAATTATGTTCTGACAAGGGAGTTAGTCAGATTGACGAAAACAACTGAGGCTCAAGCTAAACAAATTAAGAAGTTGAAGCTCAAGTTTAGAAGACTCAAGAATTTTGTCTGGCCATTGGTTCAACATCATCGTCTATGGGTCAAAGATAAAAAGAAGGAGCAACGGCAGTTTAAGAAGACCAAATGCCAAAAGGTTCAAAAGCAATCTTCATTCCAATTGGGGAGGAATTTGGAAGATAAGAATTTGAATGAAGAATCTCAGTGAACCTCAAGGTACAACTATTCAAACTCAAGATAATCTGAAGAACAAAGTTATTGAAAGTACTGAGGAAGAAATCAAAGTTCAAGGTACCGAGGAGCAAGTTATTGATGTTCAAGTTCAAAGTACGATGATCAAGGTATGCTGGCGATGAAAGTACTTGCTTTCAAAGAACTTACAGACAAGGGTTAATTTCTCCAAGGTTGATAGATTTTGAAGAGGAAGTCGGTCCTTCAACTGCTTTAATCAAGAGGAAGCTGGTCCTTCAACTGTCATACCAGAAAAGGATGCTGATACACCCAAACCTATACATACTACAAGTGATGATGAAACTATTGCTGAGATTTGGCATGATTTATCAAGACCAATGGGTGTTAGCATTCCAGGAGTTACAGAAGAACAATCAAGAGCTTCTCAACCTGTTATTTATCCAAAAGATAAAGGAAAAGGTATATTGGTAGAAACAAAGAAGAACAAGAAACCTACTTTAGCACGTATATAGGGTCGCCAAGTTGCTATGAATGAGGAAGCAGCTAGAAAGTTTCAAGCTAAATTAAATGCTAAAGATAGAGAAGCTAAGGAAATTGAAGAAGCTCAAAATATAGAGAAGCCTAAGAAATTACAAGAAGAATTGAATGTGAAGATGTTTAAATATTAGAGTCACCTATTCCTATTTCTTCTCTACCAAGAAGACCAAATCTTTCCAAGGAAAGGAATGCAATGATGGCTTATCTAAAAGGCAGAGGATATATTGGATTGAATAAGTTTAATTATATTGCGATGAAAGAGTTGTATGATGCTGTCAGAGAAGATTATTAGAAACAAGTTGATAATATTAAAGATTTTAAAGATGATGATGCTTACAAAGAAGAAGAAAGAAAAGGAAGCTTAAAAAGAAAAAGAATAACTGGAGTTAAAGATCAATAGTCATCAAAGAAAGTTGAGTTAAGGTCTGATACTAATGATGAGCTAAGGAATTACTTAAGAGTAGATTTTGAGTATTCTAAAGATGATGCTGAATTGAAGATGAACAAATCTCCAATAACTACTTTTGAGGTTATAGAGTCAAAAGAAGAAAATTATCTGATGTTTCATAAAGAAGATGAAAGTTTCAAGGTGTTCAATATGCTATGGGATTTATTGCATATAATTGATAGAGTGGATTTATTTCATTTATATCATGTGGTGAAAGAATATTTTGAACACAATCAATCAGAAGGATTTGGTTTAGTCTTGCTTGGAGATCTCATAACTGTTTGGGAAACTAAAGAAACAAGTAACTAAGATCTGAAAACCAAGAAGATTGGAGATTACTTGTGGAGATTCTTTGAAGAATCTAGAGTACATGTTCTAGAGCTAGAAGATGGGACAATGATTCACATGTTAGCCGAGAAGATATCTTCACAAGATCTTATGAGGAGGATGTTGGAGCATGGAATGGAAGTAGCGTAAGATAATGAAATAGCACGTCTGGTCATCAAACTGCTTTATCGATGGACTACAATTGTTGATTATGATGAATAACTGGTATGAATCTTAATTGATTAAATTTTTGATATATCAGACTTTATTCAAAGTACTGCTGATCAAACAAGATTTCATCAAAGTACTACTTGCGCCTTTAAACCGCTATATGATTTTTGAAAGAGACCTTTTAAGTGACAAATATTTTGAAACAAAGGTTGAATGAAATAAATGGTTTTTGAGATGGTAAGACCAATAGGTTATCAATCCACCATGGTTACAAAAGGATTACATCCATGAGCAAACGGCTTTAGTAAAGATATCTCAAATCCGTTTTATAGTTGACAACTTGCTAATAAGTTATATGGTAATCACCACCATATCGTTAATGTGAAGAGTTAACTAGCCCACAAGAAAATGGCTTGTGGTAAAGGCTGTGGAAAAACCATTATATGGTAATTAGTTCACCATGATGAAAGAACTAACTAGTCCGTAAGGGTACGTTTTGGTAAAGACAAATCAAATATGTTGATAGTCGATGATTTGCTAAAAATCACATGGTTATCGCTGTACCATGATCTTACACATCAAGACATTTGGCTACTCCAGAGTTGATGGCTTTGGTAAAGAGAACTCAAATCCATTAAATTTTCAATGATTCACCTCTCACAGAGTTTACACACCGAAGTGATGAGAATAGACCTGAACTTAACTAAATTAAATGTATAAATTGTCTTATGTTGTCGAAAAGATGGAGCTTTTAATGTTGCTGAAAAGAGATTACTAATCAAGGGTGTTGTAAAGAATAAATTCTAAAGAATACTTTGATAAATGATGAAATAAGCACAGAGTCTACAAAGATACAATCCAAAGATAAAGACATAATCTTTCCTTGAAGATGGAGCTGTTAAAGATAAATTCACAAAGGAACTTGAAGTCAAGCAAGTAGAATTCAAGTTAGGGAGGATTGTTGGGATATGAAAGTGTCAAGAATGACAAAGTAATCGAAATGTCAAAGTACTGCTAAAGAAGAAGTCAAAGTACTGCTGTTGAATTCAAAGTACTGCAAGGCTAAAAAAACTGTTATATTCGTTTATGGAAAGCTTTTTAATTCTAGAATATTCTTTATTAGATTACTTGTTGTACAAGGATACAAATTGTAAACCGACTAGGGTTATCCTTGAGCCTATAAAAGGATCCCTAGATTGGCATTCGAGATATATGTTTTAGAATCCTAAAAGTATATATTAGAGTTTCAGAGAGTTCGATATTATTAGAGTTGTTAAAGAAGTCCGTAACAAGCGGAATTAGAGTTATTAATAAAATCGTTGAAAGTTAAAAGTTATATTCTTCTTAGCTTTGTTAAGTAAATTCCGCATACTTAATAAAGATTACTCAGTGTTTCATTGTTAATAACTTAGGATTTATCCGAGGTTATTAAACCTTAACAAGCTATTTAAGTTAGTTTGGTTAGAGTACATCAATCCAACATGCATTTATATGAGAGACCTTAGGTAAGACTTGATATCTTGGACATAAACAAACAGCAAACATGATATCAGGCCTAGATGCAGTAAGGTACATAAGACAACCAATCATTAATCTGTATAACTTGACTTCAACTGGTTGTCCATCTTCATCCTTTCCCAATGAGTTGATAGATTTAATAGGTGTAGTAACAGGCTTCATTGCATCAAAATTGAACATCTTAAGTATGTCAGATACATACTTGTCTTGACTTATGAAAATTCCCTCTTTGACCGCTAACTGAAGTCCCAAAAGAAAGTTAACTCACCCATTGAACTCATTTGAAATTCATTCTCAGACGCCTTCAAACTCCTTGACCATGGATTGTTTTGTAGCTCCAAATATGATATCATCAACATATACTTGAACCAACATAATATCCTTCTTGTCTCTCTTGATAAACAAAGTCTTGTCTATAGCTCCTCTCCTCGTGAACCATGTTGCAATAAAAAAATAGAGAGCCTTTCATACCAAGCTCTAGGTGCTTGATGTAAGCCATAAAGAGCCTTAGCCACTTTATAGACTTTGTTTGGATGTGTAGGATCTTCAAAACCAGGAGGTTGTTTAACATATACTTCCTCTGTAATCTTGCCATATAAAAGGCACTCTTGACATCCATTTGATAAACCTGGAATCCCATATATGATGCAAAAGCAACGAAGATTCGAATTGCTTCAATCCTTGCTACAGGAGCAAATACTTCATCATAATCTACTCCTTCTTCTTGTCTGTATCCTTGTGCAACTAACCTTGCTTTGTTCTTGATAACATTCCCTCTTTCATCTCTCTTGACTCTAAACACCCATCTTGTACCAATGACCTTCTTTCCATCAGGAAGATCACATAATACCCAAACTTGGCCGAATCAAGAAGTTCTTCTTGCATAGCTTCAACCCAACTCTCTTTAGTCAATGCCTGAGCTATGTTTTTGGGTTCTTCTTGAGAGATAAAGCAAGTGGACAGGCATGTTTGATGGTCTTTATGATTTAACCTGTTTTGTTTATAAACAAAGCTAAGCAAAGCATTATGCGGTGTAGTATAACCCTTAGCTTTGGTTCTTGTCATCACTCCAGAAGTTGAAGGACCAATGATTTGATCAGCAGGATGATTCTTATGAATTCTTAAGATAGGAGTCTGTGGAACTTCATAATTATCACCCAAATTAGTGAAATCAACATCTTCATTGGAATCAGATAAAATACCTTCATCTTCAAACTCATCATCAAGATCTTCTAAACCAAGCATGGTTGGATCATCCAAATCATCCAAAGTGTCGTTAACAGTGCAAAGACTTTGTTCGAAAGTACTATCACCCAAAGTACTGAGTGAACTCGCAGCTTTGTTCTTTTCTTTGCTCGTAAGCTCTTCTTTGTGCATCATCATAAGAATGTGCTATAACATCTTGAAAAAGCATCTGATTAAGTTCATCTTGAATAGATTGATCCTCAGCAGACAATGAGGATTTTGGCTCATCAGCTTTTCTCCTCGCAACAGCTTTAGGTTCTTCATCATGAACAAAGATCGTCTAATATGGACTCTATGAACAACATACTGTAACTCTTCTCCATTGTGTACAGGTTGATTTTCTTCTCTAACAGGCACATAGTTCATAGAAGGAGTCAAAACTTCAAGATCAAACATCCAATCAGGACCTTTACCCTTTTGATTTTCTTGATCTTCTAAAAATTCAACATGAAGACAATCTTAAACCTTCTTGGTGACTCTATTGTACACTCTAAAGCCTTGCTTGGCAAGCAGCACCCTAATAAGTAACCTTCTTCTGACTTGCCATCAAATTTGCCCAAATTATCAATGGTGTTGAGAATAGTGAGAGGGCATCCAAAAGGCTTCATAAAACAAATGTTGGGTTTGTTGCCCATTAGCAACTCATAAGGTGTCTTCATCTGAGGTTTAGTGACTGATAATCTGTTAAGTACATAGCAAGCAGTACTTACAGCTTCATCCCAGAATTGAATAGGTAATTGTGAGTCTACAAGCATTGTTTTGGATGCTTCAATCAAAGTTCTATTCTTTCTCTCTGCAACACCATTCTGTTGTGGTGTTCCTGCAATACTAAACTCCCTCTTGATCCCTTTGTTGGCACAAAATTCATCCATAAGCTTGTTCTTGAATTCAGTCCCATTGTCACATCTAATACCTCTAACCTTGAGTCTCAGTTGGTTTTCAAGGGCTATGATTAGATCATGAATTGCATCAAAAGTGTCAACTTTAAATCCCAAGAAAAATACCCAACTGAATCTACTGCAATCATCTGTCACTACCAAGCAGTACTTCTTCTTGTTTGGACTAGCAAAAAAAGGTCCAAACAAATCCATGTGCAGCAGCTCCAGAGGTTCTCTAACAGTTATTTCCTCAAGCTTCTTGCATGAAGCTTTATGTTGTTTACCCTTCTTGCACGCCAAACAGGAGTGATCATTCTTGTAAGTCTTTGAAGGTAAACCTCTAACTAAGTTTCCTTTGACCAATTTGTTGATATTCTTGAAATTTACATGGCCCAATCTTTTATGCCATTGATGTGCTTCTTCAAGTGTAGCCTTTGCTACTAAACATGTATCTCTTCCAGAAGAGTGAAGACTCTTCATATCCAAACTATACACATCATTGGTTCTTGGTACTTTCAGTATCACCAAGTTATCATCATCAAGCTTGAATTCAGGTGAAAGTATGAGACATTCGTGTCGCTGAATAATACAGTGGTGCTTTTTGTCACAGATTTGAGAGACCGACAAAAGGTTGAACTTGAGCTCCTTCACATATCTAACATTCTCAAAATCTATGCTCCTTGCCTTGATGGTTCCTTTCCACTAATTCTTCCTCCAATAGCATCATTCCCAAATGCAACTCTTCCTCCACAATATGGCTTAAAATGATCCCACGTAGAATCTCCTTGTCTCCTGTCATGCTTCTAGAGCAACCACTATCCACAATAAGATGATCTTTAGCTCCTCTTCCGGTTGCCCCGCATAAAGATAAAAAGTTAGTATCTTTTAGGAACCCAAGCCATTATGACTTGGTTCCCTTTGTGAGTAACATACTCAAATTCCTTGAGTATGTAATCTTCACGCTTTTGTAGACGACGTAATCAAGCATTATATTTTGCTTCAAAACTTGTGGTGGATTTTCAAGAAAACTTTTTTCAACAAAATCTCTTTTTCTTTTCAACAAAATCATCTTTATCAAAATCAATGCTTCAAAGAAGATTTGTTGAAAGTATTGTTTGTTCATCATCGACTTTCCTTCTTAACCCATTTGGTTTTAACTCGTAGAAGAGTCTCTAGATCTTACTACTTTCTTGGAGTTGTAACGCCTTCTAGATTGATAGTAATTAGATCTCCTAGGGTTCCTATTCCAAGAGGTGTTTGGTGAAACTGAAGTACTTTGAGAAAGTAATCGTATTTTGCTTAACAGTACCTTGGAAAGTGTTTGAAGGTACTAGGGGTTTTGAAATAGGTCTTCTCTGGTGAGGGTACCTATAGTCTGGTGAGAAGTTTCTATGGTTAACCCTGTGTGAATGATTCCAAGCCGGTCTAGTCTCCCTTTGTTTTTGGTTGACAGCTTTGTTCTTTGGGAACTTTCTTAGGTACTCGAGTGTAAGTCACAGTCCTTAATCAAATGATCAGGACTAAAACAAACATAGTTTTTTATCTGTAATCCCAAAATTTCTTCTTCTATGTGTATGACCAAACCTATCCTGTCTTCTAGGTGAATGATTAAAACTGTTTTGACCAAAATTATCCCAAAAAGGTTTAGCAATATTTTGAAAAGGTTTTCTTAAAGGTACTGCGCTAAAGGTGTAGCGTACTTTGAGGTGTAGCAAGACTTTGAGGTGAAAGTACGCTTGACTTTTAACATCATCTACCTTAGGTTTTCAGTTTCTTTTGAGGTTTCGCACCTAGATTGACCAATAAGCTTCTTCCTAAACTCTAGGTTGTCTACTCCAAAACGAGAAACATAAGGCCTAAGAGGTTGATGACTACCAGTGGGATGAGGGACTGCATGATAACCATTATCCTTCTTAAACTCAGGAGGTGTTTCACTAACTGATTCCTCATTACTAGATGTGTCTACATAATTAATGAGTTCATCAACACTAGTGGTTATATCCTCAAAATCACATTCATCCTGATCACTAGATGGGTTTTTTATGCTATTAAAGTCCATACCAAAGCCTAGGCCAGTTTTAATGTAAGCTCTTCTCTGTTTTCAACATAAGTGACATGAGAAAGACCTAATTGTCCCCAAGCAGCAAATTTGTCTAGCAATTCATCTCTTTCCTTAGTCAGTTTCTCAATTTCAGAAATCTTACAATTTAACTTCCATTCACTTAATTTTAACTGATAATCCTGTTGTTCATACTTTTTTGCCCAAGCCATTTCATTATTTTCATGTGTTATTATTTTGACTTCCATAGATTCTAAAGTAATTTGGTAACCAGCTACTTCAGCCCTAGCCATTCTACGCTTATCTCTTTCTGTCACATAATCATTAAGCACTTTTTGATAAAAGTTATGACACTTAGAACATACCTCAGAGATAGGGGTGAACTTGGTGAATTAGCTACCATGGCAAGCAGAACAGGTTCTACTTCACACTCCATACTCCAGTCAAAGCTTCCATAACCATCTCTAGAGTCCATAGCAGCATGTCCAGGTTTCTCATCAAAAGTTGTGCTCCCGTCAAACTCTTCCACTGAATCCTCCACAACTACCATACAGTAGGTTACTGGTTCATCATCAAACTCAGCACTCCACTCAAACTCTAATAGATTCTCTTGAGCAACCAAAGCTTTTGTTTCTGTAATAGGAATTTCTTTCAACTCTAGATTTGGTTTCAGTCATCCGCTTTTTGCTTGATACTTAGCAAACCTGCATTCCTTTGCAAAATGTCCAGTCTTTTGACAGCTGAAGCACTCAATTTTGGATTTGTCAAAAGTGATTCCTGTTTTGGTTTGAAGTTAATGCCTCTTCTGTCTTCTTCATAAACTTCTTAATCCTTGCGTGATGATCATAGCAACTTGCCACCTGATATCAATTTCTTCAAGAGCATCCTCTTCAATCTGTGAAAGATGTTCTTCATAAGTAACATGTAGAGTAGCTTGATGTGCAAATACTACACTACAACGACTGGGTCACTGCCTAGGAGGTTGAAAAACTTGCTCGACGAAAAGGAAGTTCCCTTCTCCCCAAACGCGCCTTCCGCGTGCATCAGATGATGTTGAAAGCTCTGATGTCAGCATCATATCTTTTATTCTCCTTATCATTGAGATCATCATAAGTCCTTGGTCTATCCATTGCTAGAGTGACACATACATCTTCACCAGTTGCAATTTCATCTCTGGTGTTGCCCATCTGGTACGGACCTTCATCAATTGATTGAATGATGTTATGACCATTTTCTTTGCCTAAGCAATACAATCGGATTCTTTGAGCCCAAGAGTCATAATCTGTTCTATCCAGCATTGGAGGGCGGGTATCGGACCCAGCAGCTTGAATATCATCTGAAACAGTAGACATGATTTCTAAATACACGGTATTTTGCAACTCTTTAATTTAAACCAAGAAATCGAATCTTTCATGGGATTTTACAAAATCAAGAGGAAACCGTAGAACTCAAACCTCAAGTGTCAAATCTCAAGAGAAAAATCACAGCTTTCAAGTTGAAACACACAAACCACAATACTTGACAAAATGCTAGACTAACAAACCACAAGGGACAAATCGCAAGAGACAAATCTCAAAGGCTTCAAGTCGCAACAGGAGTCAAATCGCTCGCCTTCAAATCGCAGAAGTCTTAAATCTCAATCTACAAGTCGCAACTAGCCACAAATCGCAACAGTAGACAAGCCGCAAATTGCCAAATCTCAACAATCATCAAATCGCAAGACAGACAAATCGCAAGCTGCCAAGTCGCAACAACAATCAAGTCAAACTGCAAGTCTTCAACTCGCAACCACAGACAAATCGAAGGGACAAACCACAACACCTGTCAAGTCGCAAAGACAAATCGCAAGACAAAATAACAAATCGCAGGTCACTGTCAATCAGGTGCAAGTGTCACTATCGTCGTTTTTGTCCTTTTAACTAACTGACAAACCGTAAGTTTTATCTTTTATCAACAAATCGCAACAGAATAATGATATAATAATCAAATCGCAACACGAGAACACCAAACCACAACACAAGTCTGTCAACTCACAACTCAGATTCACCAAACTGCGAGCAGGAAACAGACAAGCCGCAACATAGAACAAAACAAACCGCACCTCAGAGTACACAAACCGCAACCAAGAACATGAACTAAAACACACGTATTCAATCAGAACCACCACAAACAAGATGAAACAAGCCTTCCAAACCCAAAACTAAGCTAATATGATAACCTAAACAAGAAAGTACAACCAAATAACAAACTTAACCACTAAAAAAGATCAAACTAGTGAAAAAAGTCTCTAAACAATTCGACCTATAAACCAACAATAACCAATAAAAAATCAGAGCACACACGAAGTAGATGATCAAACCATGGCTATTGATACCAATTGTAAGAGATTGATTATCATAAACACATAAATCTATAAATATATGGATCGAATACTATGAGAGGGTTTAGAGAGAGAAAGTGAAAGATTAGGGAACTTATAGAGAGAGAAAGTAAAAGTAATATTATGAGGCTCCAACCCTCTACCTTGGGAGGTAGAGGGTATTTATAGTTTTTACAAAATACGCCTCCTACGGGTTGTGGATCAGATATACAGTGGGTAAATACTTGTCCGTCCTCCACGGTGTTACTTAACTAACTAGTTACTAATGACTAAATGTTTATGACTACGAACTTTCTAATGCTAACAAATACCCGAGGTGACCGAATCTTTAACTTATGGAATTTACTAAATCCTAACAAGTAAATAAAAGAGATAGAAACTAGTACTCCCGTGATTAGCTCAGTATGATTGGTGTAGAATCAAGGTTAAATCCTCTTCCAAGAAGTATAAATAAATCATAAGTGTTGCTTCCATTGTGTACTTGCATCTTCTTGTCCAATATAACCTGTAAATTCTGAGAAAACGAACACGAAACCTCGCGTAAAATTGGCGATAAAACTATATATAATACAAAGCTAAATTAGAAATCGAGTAAGATATAATGCTTGATAAATAGATGCTTGCAGGTTCCTGGAAAATTAAAAATTCTCTAAACTTTTTTTTAGAAATTCAGTTTCGACAGAAAAACAAAAATCTGGAAACCTGTTTGCTATAGTACCTGACGCTATCAGTTTATAGATCCTGAAGCCGTCGGGATTGACTTGAAAAAATTTTAAACTTTGTTTTCTAGAAAAGTTTTAGAAAAACTCTTAAGAACCTGGAAATTACTGCAAAACAACCATTGTGACTCGATACAAGTATTTGACTCAAACAAACACATAAATATATGCTCATCAAGTATTGATAATTTCATGTTTAATTTTGTTCTATTAAACATATCTAATCTTCCCTACACTTATCCTTTTGGAAAATACTTTTATATGTGATTAAGACAGGGTTAAAAAAATAGCATTTTCACAATAGTAATTTGAAACATGAAAATTAAACAATAATGAGGAGGCATATACGACACACAAACAAATAAAATAAACAATCAAACAAATAAACATGGGTTGCCTCCCAAGAATCATTTTTCTTTATTTGCGAGTCTTGTAGCTAGACTCAAAGTCATAACCCTATGTTTTCTTTTCACTCTCCTCAATGGCTTGATTTATTAACTTAACAAAGTCCCTATAGACCTTATACCTTGGCTCTAAAGTTAAGCAATCTATGTAGTAGAGACTCCTTTTCTTCCATATATATTTCATGCCTTTTTCCTTATCCCCCTCACTATTTTCTTCAAATGCACCTATGTTGTATCTTTTTAAGTAGGACACATAGTGAAGTTCCTTCATCCTATTAGGCATCCTATACGTAATTTCATCGTTCCCTTCCGAAAATCGAAGCGTTCCTTCAAATTGATCGTATACTAACTTGGATTTCTCAACAAACGGTTTTCCTAACACAACATGGGACACGCTACAATCAATGACACCTCCTACATCTTCTAGGACCATAAAATCGACTACATAAGTGAAGTTTCCAATAAAGATGTGTAAACGCTTGACCCTTCCAACAAAATTACAAATTCATCCGGGATACTTAGGGTATCTCATAAGGCCAAGTGGTGTATTCATTATGTCATTGTAAACAACGGAAGACATCATGTTGATTAGAGATTTATGTCAATATAAGCTTGCTCTACATATTTGTATCCAATCATACATGGGATCTTAACGTTCCAAGGACTACCTCTTTTAATTTTGGGATCAATCCTAACAATGGGTGGGTGAGGGTTATCAATTGTGTTATTATGATATGCTATTTCGTCTTTAGTGGGGTATAGGTTAAAGTATTCATCACCTGATCCCTCTTCCTCGCTATTTTCCATAATTTCAATAACCGTGAAATCCTTGGTCCTAAGTCATTATCCGAATATTCGCTTATGGTAAAAGCGTTATCCAAAGCATTAAGTGCATTATCAAGCTCATCATCAATCAACCTATTCAATTATCTTAGTTCACTAATCTCTCCACAAATTCGGCCACGTAGTAGGTCGAATAAGGCTCGATCAAGTGGCTGGTTTTGGATATTATCATCTACCTTTATGGCAAATGGTATGGTATTACGAACAAAAACACAAGGAAGGAGATAGACTACAAGAAATATAATAAAATAAAAATAAAATCTCACTCGATGGGAATCAAGTGAGTAGACCTAAAAGAGATAGAAAACGAACCTAAACTATTCCGCGACAGCAGCACCAAAAACTAAATGCGGAGTTTGCAAACCTCTGAATAAGTTTTACAATCCTCCTAGGCAGTGTCCTTGTTGTAGTGTAGTATAGGTAAGATTCGGAGGATTGATCGTTCTATAGGAGAATAGTGTTGGGAAGGTCGAGATGTATGACGAATAGGTCTAAGGTGAGGGATGATTCTTTTAGTATTTTTATATTTTATATGAAAGCAATTAAAATCTCGGGATTGGAAGATTGGGGGTTTTGTTTATCAACTAATTAAACAATTTCTAAACTAAATGCAAAAAGGTAAATTATGGTTCTACAAGTGAAGTGAAGCGTATCTACTTATGATGTATTACTCCTTGCTAGCTATCCAATTCTACCTACTGAATTATCACATCCTTGTTTAATTGGCGTGTTGTATTCCATTCTTAGTCGTAGGGAGGTGCCTAATGCCCTAACTCTATGAATATATTGGTCGCCTCTAGAAAACCTGGGATCGCCAAGTAACCTAAATTATCTGCCCCAAATATCCTATTATTAACAACCGCAATTCACTCAATAAATACAACAAAAAAGTCTACTAGTGCACTCTATGACATAACATACATTATTAGGATGTTCAAGCTCACATACATAATGAACAAGCCAATTTTCCTATTCTAACGTGAACAACTAATCAAACAAGAGATAGTAGGATGCAAGAATTGTAAACTTAATCAATTAGACTCATTGAATTTGTCACACCTTAATGATGAAGATAGACACAAGCATCAATAAGAAAACAATAAGATCCATTTAATAATATACAAGTTTCATACAATCATAAGCAAACACTAGGTGAATTAGCCAAACATAATTAATGAATAATAAGCAATAATGATAATTGAAGACATGAATTATGGTAGAATTAACAAAACATTACAAGATGTTTATAGAGTGATTAAAACCCTATAAGGTGCTGAAAAAGAACCTACCTAAACCCTAGAATCGAACTTAAGGTTTTGGGCTTACGAAAAGTGAAGTTATGAGGTTATATTTATAGCAGATTTTACTGTAGCTCCGATGTGACGGTGTTAGCTATAAGAAATGACAGTGTCGTGATGCCTTTTTCACGAAATCGTAGATTTTTTCGTCCCGATCATTTCCTTTTTTGAATCGCTTAAATCCGAGTCCGTATGAAAAAGATGTGGTCAAAAAGTATCAGCTACTTCGCGCGCATGTTGTGATAGTCTTGATCGGCTGTGACCCGGCGCTTCGGTGGTCTTCTGCCGCCGCCTAATGTCTAACTTATTTGTCCCTTTGTAAAAGCTTTGTGCCGTCACGTTTTAATTTTGGCTTGGACTTTGATCTTCTTTAACAAGTTACGCCGTCACTTGTTGGAGTCTTCAGTATTCCCTGAGTCGTCGCTTGTTAGATCTGGGATGTTTTGATATCTTCAGTAATAAGTGACGGCATCACTAAAGAATAGTGACGCCGTCTGGAGCCCTTTTTCCATACTTTTTCTCTACTTGATCATTTTGTTCGTTTTCTCGTCCCTTTTCGTACAAATATGCTTGATTTCCAGCTTTTGCTTCCAAAGTACCTAAAAAGTGAAAAGGAATGATTTTAAGCAATATTTGATCAAGAATGAAGCTTTCAAAGTACGTAAGTTTTAAATCCTTATCAAAATAACAAACTATACAAAATTAGTCTTATTGTTATTAATAAAAACAAACATTTTAAAAGTAAAAATGAACTTTTAAATAATGAAGTTTTCAAACTAAAGGAGAGATAAAAGGACTAGAAAAAGGTAAAGAACTTGATTTAGAATGAAAATCATGTTTAGATCTTCAAATCAAAAGTAATCGCCTTGAATATAAACTTGCTAGACTTAGTGCTCAATGTTTAGATGAAATACTTGATAGTGTAAAGACATCTAATAACAAAAAAGGTGTAGGATTTACAGAATGTGTTGCTTCAAGTAGCGAAGTCAAATAAACCAAATTTGTAAAATCTGCTGATAAAATAGCCTCTGATGTCTTTGGACCAGCGGATCCCTCAAAAAGGGATCTGGCCAATGTAAAGGCAGGGATCCGAGCATCTAGTATAAGAAAACCAAATTTTGTCTCGACCACGTCTTCTATAAAAGATTTTGTAGTTATAACTAAAAAGAATTTACCTAATGTTATCGTTAGGAATGTTAATCAACCACCTCTTTTGAAACATGGTCAAAGAATTTTGAGAAATAAACCTCTCTTACAACCAACATCCAAAACGCCATTTAGGTAACCAAATGCTCTATACCCAAAAAGTAATTTCAACCAAATGAGTTGGAACAATGGTCCTCACAACGGTTATCAATTCTAAACACCTAACTTTGCACCTTGGATCCCATTCCTACTACTCTCTTTTGTAAATTATATGAATAGTGTGCATAACGCAAATGGACCATGAGATATTGGAGACCAAACGCTTGAGTTGTTATATGTGTATAGGTATGTCTAAAAGTTGACTTGAAACTAGATGAATGGATCAAGGATAGTGGGTGTACGAGACATATAACAGGTAATAAAAGCTTATTTTGCACTTACCAATCGTATGACGGAGGTAACGTAGTGTTTGGAAATAGTAAAAAGAAAAATCATTGGAAAATGTATGATCTCTTATAACTCTCTAACTATAAAAGATGTGAGTCACGTAGAAATTCTTAACTTTAACTTACTTAGCATCGGTTAAATCGTTGATAAAAAGTGTAAAATAGTATTTAGCAAAACTGGTAGTGAAATACTTAAAGACGACATTACCAATGGAAGAGGGATTAGGAAAAATGATCTATTTGTAATAAAAATTGGAAACTCTCCTAAGGATAAACTTTGTCCAACTTCTATAGATGATTCTTCGACTCTTTGGCATCAAAGATTGAGTCACGCCAATATGCGACTTATTCAATCGCTATCATCTAAAGAGCTTGTTTGAAATTTACCAAAAATAAAATATGAACACCATTTTTGTGATGCTTGCAATATAGGAAAACAAATCCATGCGAGTTAGAAAGCTAAAAATATTGTTTCTACTACTATGTGTCTAGAACTTCTACATATGGACTTGTTTGGTCCGCCGGCTATTTAAAGTTACAGAAGAAACTTCTAAACTTTAATAATAGTAGATGACTAGTCAAGATATACATGGACTAGATTTTTGAAAATTAAAACTGAAACTTTTTATCACTTTGAAATTTTGATCCTAAATCCACCGAAGGTGTATTCTTAGGATACCCACCCAATAGTAAAGCCTACGTCATTCTCATAAAAGAAACAATGATAATTGAAGAGGTTTTAAATGTCAAATTCAACGAGAGTCTTCCTCCTAAATCCTTACCACCAGTAGATGACGATATAATAGAGATTCAAGTTCCTAACAACAAAATCAAAGAAATAAAAGACAAGTAAAATGGACTATTAAATAAAAGAAATAGTTAACATTGGAGTATCCAAAAATCATCCTTTTGAAAAGATTATCGGTAATTTAAATGAAAGAACCTTACGATCACAAGTGCAAAATCATAGTAATTGTTTCTGCTTTGTATCTTTCATAGAACCCAAAAATGTCAATGAAGCTATTAAAGACAAAAGTTGGATAATAGCAATGCAAGAAGAACTCAATCAATTTGTCACTAATGATGTTTGGAACCTTGTTCCACCTCCTAAAAACCAAACCGTTATTGGTACCAAATGGGTTTTCAAAAATAAACTAGATGAAAATGGTGTCGTGTCTAGAAACAAAGCTAGACTTGTTGCACAAGGATACAACCAATAAGAAGGAATATATTACGACAAGACACATGCTCCCATAGCAAAGATTCGAATGTATTAGGATACTTCTTGCTTATTCTTGTGCTAATGATAACAAACTTTTTCAAATGGATGTCAAAGTGCTTTTCTAAACGGCTTTATAAATGAAGAAGTTTATGTATCCCAACCTTCCGGGTTTATTGACTTTGAAAAACTAAATCACGTATACAAACTCAAGAAGGCTCTTTATGGTTTTAAACAAGCTCCTAAGGCTTGGTATAATATACTTAAAATCTTTCTCCTCGAACACCATTATACAAGGGGATTAGTAGATAACACCTTATTACTTGGTTGATGAACAAATGAATGGTCGATTAAAAAAGCAATACTAACAATATCAAAGGATTCAAGGCAAGAATATGGGTCCCTAAATTTGGAGTTTTAAAGGAAAGGATGTTAGATGAAGCCCATAAATCTAAATACTCATTTCATCCCAAAAGCACTAAGATGTATAAAGATTTAAAGTCATTATATTGGTGGCCAGGGATTAAGTCATCAATTGTACAGTACATTGACAAATGTCACATATGTCTTCAAGTTGAATCTCAACATCAAAGACCATATGGTAGCTTACAACCATTAGAAATTCTAGGTGGAAATGAGATCACATTACAATGGACTTTATTGTGAGATTAACTAAGACTCGAAAAGGGCATTATGCAATCTGGGTTATTGTCATATAGGTTGACCAAATCTGCACATTTCATGCCACTAAGAAACATTCTCATTAGAAAAGTTAGCAAGGTTAAATATAGACGAGGTAGTGTCTAGGCACGATATACCATTGTCAATTGTTTCTGATAGAGCCAAAAGATTCGCCTCAAACTTTTGGATGGTCTTTCAAAAAGAATTAGGTACTTGAGTAAATTTAAGTACCGCGTACCACCCACAAACTGACAGACAAAGTGAAAGAAACATACAAACTTTAGAAGACATGCTTAGGCCATGTATAATAGATTTTGAAGGCAGTTGGGACACTCTACTACCATTAGTTGAATTTTCATACAACAACAACTATCATTCTATTATAAAGATGGCACCATTCGAAGCATTATATGGAAGAAAATGCATATCGCTAGTTTGTTGGAATGAATTTGGATAAAACCAATTGGCAGGTACATAAATTATACAACCAACATTTGACAAAGTGACACGAATTCGAAAAAAATTAAAGCCACATAAGCTAGAAAAAATGTTACGCTGACAAAAGAAGAAAGCTGATTGAATTTCAAATAGGTGATAAAGTCATGCTAAAAATATCACCTTTGAAAGGAGTGGTAAGATTTGGAAAACGAGGAAATTGAGTCCATATTACATAGGACCTTTTTCCATCACAAAAAGGACAGGCAATGTTGCCTATAAACTTTGTTTACCAGCAAAATTGCAACATATCTACGACACATTTCATGTTTCAAATCTCAAAAATGTCTTATAGAAGAACCCATATCGTTTCTACTAGAAGATTTAAGTATCGATGAAACACTTAGGTGTCGTTTGTTTTTTCAGAGCTTTTACCTCTTCATCTGCAAACCATGTCTGCAGAAGAAGAGGTACATTTAAGCTCTTCATCTGCAGAAGAAGGCACCGTTTGTTTTTGTCTTTGAAGTATTTCTTTCATTTTATCTTATGTCTGCATTGGTGTAGAGGAAAGAAGTGGAAAAAGACCTAAATTATGTCATGCGTTGGTGAAGAGGAAAGAAGTGATTATATCCTCTTATGCGGAAAAAACAAACGGTCTTCAAAGATAATGTCTGCGCGCCTGCAGACAAAAGAGGAAAAAAGCTCTTCTTTGAAAAAACAAACAAGGCCTTAGTGTTTTAGAAGAACCAGAATCAATTATCGACACAAAGATTAAACAACTTGGGAATAAGTCTATCCCTTTAGTCAAAGTTCAATGGCAATAACATCATGGATCAGAGGCCACGTGGGAGCCTGAGGCATAGATGAGATTAAAGTGCCCACCACTATTTAACTGAATTTTTCGGACAAAATTCCTTAGAGGAAGGGAGATTTGTAACACTAAAATCAATGGTACATAACAAAAAAATGACTAAATCTAAAATTTTTCCATAAGAAATATATTATGTTCATATTAGTGACTTAGTTAAATGACTAATGCATGCTACCTAGTTCTAGGCTACCTCTATTTGTGACAAAGATGCCTGCTAATAAGAACTATATGCATGAGAATCCATGCATCCTAGACACGTCGACACACTTCACAATTTAACTAAACAACACACTGTGGCACACTTCAAATTACTTAACTGTTAGATAATTAACTAAATATACATACATATTCTTGTGGTCCATATTGGGGAAACAAAGCTGCTATGTAAACAAACTACTACAAAAATACTATGTAAATAAACTGCTACATCTCTTGTGACAAAGCTACTCATCTTCTTAGTGTTTGCAAGGTGCTTCTTGTTTAGTATAAATAAGAGCAAACTTACACTCTTAAAGTCACACCACTCTTCTAAAAATCCTACCCAATTCTATATAGTTCTTAAACCCCTATCTTGGCATCCAAAAGGTATACTAATTAAGGTTATTTATTTATTTATTTATTTATCTATTATTTATTATTTTTTATTATTACTTTATTTTTAGCATATAATACATTGCTCCAACAATATATTTTATACACATCTTGATAATGAAATACTATCACGTTAACATGTTAAAATTTATACATGTGCCTAGGGATGAGCATTTCGAACCGAATCCCTGAACCGAACCGGAACCGTATCGAAACGGTACCGATTTTTAAAATACGGTACGGTATCGGGACTACGAAATAAGGTGAAAAAATGGGGACCACTAATTGATGCGGGACCTGGTACCAAATCGAGAAATTCCCGTAAAAAGCGGGAAAAACCCGATTTCGCGGTACCGGTACCGATATCCGAATCCCGTTCAGTATGGTACAGTACCACTAATTTATCTCGGAAAAAAAATTCCGTATTTAGTGCGGGATCGGATCGGGGCCGTGCCGAATGCAACTGCCATCCCTACATGCCGTATAGCTAAAAGAAACCATTTTCTTATGATAAGATGTAGCTTTATCCACTGTGATTAGTTTAGTTTTATTTTTTCAATATAAGATGTACTTCGGAGCTACGTTAAGTTTAAAGATAGATAAATGCTTCATTTGTAGGTGTTATTGCCAAGCCTTTGGTCTATGATAATGTATTCATTATTCTGGGTTGTATATTAATTTTATAAAATTTAGAATATTGGTAAAAAATAAAATAAATAAACTTGCTAGAAATGACTCCCAAGTTCAAACAGACCGTTTGTGAAGTTGAGTTATTTCTTCAATTCAAATGACACAAAATATCATGTTAACTTTGTAAAATAAACGTCTAGTATTTGCTTGGCATTATCTTTTAAATATATGAAACATTCGAAACGTTTATAACTCTATGCCTATAATATAGGCTCATCACGAATTAGAATCACGTAAACAAAAAGGTAATTTCGTGTTATTTTTTATTTACAAACTGAGTATACACGATATATTGATTTTACGTTACGTTTATTATGGGTTTGGTCGTCAGGTATTGAAATGTGGAAACGGGAGTGGCCCGTTATTATGTGGATTTCGATTTGACTAGTACACGCGATGCATCTGGTTAATACTAGCTCACTACTATTATACTTTCCTAGTTAAGTCTAGTGCATTATGTTAGACATAGATAACACAAGAAAAGTTCCATGCTTAATCAATTTCAAAATAAATATGTGGATAATTTGACATACCCTGACTAAGGTGTCGTTTGTTTTTTCAGAGCTTTTACCTCTTCATCTGCAAACCATGTCTGCAGAAGAAGAGGTAGATCTAAAGTCTTCAACTGCATGGATGAAAACCGTTTGTTTTTGTGCTATTGAAGTACTTCTTTTATTTTCTATTTTTTTTTTCTTTTTTTGCGCTATAAATCCTTTTATAATATGGTTCAAATGGGTTAATCGTAAAAAACGTATGAAAACGTAAAATAACAGACGAAAACGTAAAAAATTGAACGAAAACATTAAAAAAAACGGACGAAAAATACGAAAACCGTAAGAAAACGGATTAAAACGTAAAAAATTAACGAAAACGTAAAAAAATGGACGAAAACGTAAAAAATGGGCAAAAACGGGCAAAAACGTAAATAAAAAGACCGAAATTGTAAAAGAGATGTAAGATATTGAGAAAGAGATGTAAGGTTTGTGAAAGAAGAGGTAAGAAGTGAAAGATACTGTTTGAAATTTAGAAGATGAAAGAAGTGAAAAGAAGCACTTATGTCTGCAAAAAAACAAACAAGAAACATCTGCTCTCCTGCAGACAAAAGAAGTGAAAAGAGGAAAAAAGTACTCATAATATTTTAATATTTCTTATTTTAAATTATCGATATTTAATTTATGTTTGATACATCTGTACACAAACACATGAATTTACTAAGCCATTGGCTTAATCCTATATTATATATACACGAGTACCCGCGCCTAGCGGCAGCGGTTCCTAGCAGCAGACAATTAACGATATGCGATATAGTTGTAAGTGTTTCGTATAATGTTCAAAATAGAACGTAAAAAGATTAAAATGTAATTGCAAACTGTTGTAACATGTGATAATTCAACTCTAGACGAGTACCTGATTTTATACCGTCAGATAATTTTAGTGATAAAAAAAAATTTACACGTTATAACGAAAAAATAATAAAATTTGAGGATTTGAGGATTAAACATAATATTTTGAAACCCCGGTTCGATCCTGGTGGTACAACCAGTTGAACCGTTCCGGTTAAAAAAAACGGGTCAATTTGTACCGGTCAACCCATGGTTAGAAGCGTCCAGGTCAACCGTGTTTCCAATGTATTAATAGTTTTCTTTTGGACTTGTTGCCTAGATGTCTTGTTTTTTGTTTTCAGACATTATAGCAAGAGTTGATGAAAATGATGGGGAAGAGAAGGATAATTAATACTACTCATTTTCCGTAATTATTGCTCCAAGTAGTAAATGCAAAATAGTAAGTCATTAATTGATAATTGTCGGTTAACAAATTTCTTCTCTCAGCCTATTATAAGACCATATAGAAAACGGTAACACACCAATTGAAAAATTAATTGTACGACTTTCCATGATTTTCACCATTTGCAATATCTTTAAATTGATTTTGAGGTTTTTGAAATTTTCAAATAAAGTTGACTATTTTTCAAACGCATGGCTAGTTAATAGTTGCCTGCAATAGTAGTTGACTGTAATGCATTTCAACATTTTATTTTTCAACTTTTCAACATTAATAGTTTATAGCCGAAGCCTTTAGCGGCGGTGCTTGGCCAAGGCTTGGGCAGACACAATTTCGGTGGTAGCAATTTAGTTTTCAACATAAGTTTGATGCGTTAATTTGTGTTTGGTGCGACGGTTCATGTGAGTTCTGCTACTGTGGTTTATGCATAGTTTCTAGTCGTGGTTATAAATTATCGATGTATACAAAATTAGTAGTGGTTAAAAATTATCGACGTATACAAAATACTAAATTGAAATAAATTCATTATTTTAGCGGACGTCACATATTGCAACATCACAAATGAGATTATATATCCCAATCCAATCTACCAACTTTCTTTTAAATAAATTCCCGTATGAAAAATATTTGGCTATCAATTCCCATATGGAATATGCCAAGCACAAAACAAATTATTGATGGAAGATATATTGTGTATGAGTTTCAACATTTCATTCTTTCCTTTTTAAACATAGAATCAATACGTATAGCATTTAGCATATTGAATCGTTTCACAGTAATGTTTATGTTTATATATATGGTATTGATTATGTGTTGCCATGCATGTTTCGTGAACCATAACTCATTCAACAATTTAATTTTTTCAACATTCAACAAAGTCAACAATTCACCTTTTGACCATTTTTCTTTTTTATGTAGTTAAGATTTTTATTTTTGACATTTTAAAAGGGTAGTGATTCATTCACAGAAATGATTGATTCATCCACAGCAAATTGGATGTAAAAATACAAAAGTACCCTTGACATTTATCTACTCTCTTTTCATTGTTGTTCATTAACATTTAAGTCGTTAACCGAACTTATTTAGGGGGTGTTTGGCTAGGCTTATTTATTATAAGCCGATTTGGGCTTATTTTTAATAAGCTCTGATTTTGTGGCTTATTTTGAGACTTGTCGGCTTATTTAAGTTTCTTATGATATGATAAACTTATAAAAGCCGACAAGTCTCAAAATAAGCCGTAAAATTGGGGCTTATAAAAAATAAGCCGAAATTTCATGAAATGAGCTTTTGGCAATTTACATCCATTTTTCGTAAATCTGCATTTTCTCTTCATTTTTCAAAACTTCTTTTGGGACTTGTGGCACCTTTTAAGTGAAAAAAAACTCATCGAATTACGATAATAAATGGTATGAAATAAGATAAATGGCGATCAAAGATCACTACGAATTTTTGATGATTTCATTTTATTGTTGATTTTCAACCAAATACTTCTATATTTTGTGAAATTGTTCTCATAATTGCATTTTGAGCAAGCACGCAACTCCTCTTGTAAGTAAGCTCGTCATTTGCATTTACATATCTTTAATTTAAGGTCGAAGAAACGTTATATTTATTAAAATTGTAGGCGTAACTCATCCTATAAATATTTCTTTGCAAAGACAAATCGCAAAAAAAGTATCACATTTTAGATGAATTTGAATTTTAGCTACTCAACTTTATTTTTTGCACTTTAAATTGTCAAATTTAGTTTTTTTTTTGCGTTGTAATTTTTTTTGACTATTTGAAATATGTTACTGGTGTTTTTTTTATGCTAAAATGATTAATAAATGTGATATTATTGTAATAATTGAGCATTTAATATTAACGATTTTGGCTAAAATAATGACAGTCAATCACTTTTAAAAAGTCGAAAAACTTTATGATTTAAGATCATTTGAGGACGAAACTTTGTTTACATACCAAGGGATTAATCCCTACCCTTCATCTTCATTTGATCTAATGGTTGTGATTAAATAAATGATTTACACTACAAGGGTATAATTGTCAACTATATAAACACAAAATAAAAAAAACTCATCTTTTAATCTCTCATAAAAAACACACAGATAAGTGTTTCTCTTATCCCCAATTCAACATCAACTTCCACCCTCCAATCCTCTTATCAAACCCTAAATTCGAATTTCAATTCATCCAATTAAACACGATATCATCTTTGCTCGTCATAATCATTCCTTCTCGTTAAACTTTAAATTCAATTTCTGGATGAACTTTGAATATGTTCTTCTTTAGATTGTTCATCATCAAATGAAAGCATGTGAAAGCATTTGAGCATAAAAGCACATGATAATTAGAAACTGAATCTAATAACGAGTAAGTTTATGCATTTTACATCTAATCTTTATGTAAATTATGCTTTAGAAAAAATATTACTTTAATGCACACCATGTGTTTGATGAAATGAACAATTGATTTTCACATGTATACAAGTTCGGGTCATGGAGATGAGGTGTTCGTGGAGATGAGATCGTAAGCTGGTGTCGTTGTGAGGATGTTGAGTTTTGTGAAGTGTTTAAGTGGTGAGATAGTTGGTCGTGTAGATAGTCCGAAATAGTGGTGAGTCTTTTGCCACCTCCTTCTTCAGATTATCAAAACATATTTTTGATTAACCCTTGAAATATACTAGATAGTGACTGTAATACTCCTAGACCGATGTAGATAGCTGAAAGGATCAAAAGGGAAGGTGGGTTCTTTGGTTCTGTTGTTATTCTAGGTTAATTTTTGACGTGTTAATGGTTTTAATGTATAGATAAAAAGGGTCGAGGATAGGAAAGCCTATAGTTTTCTCATCTCCTTTGTTGTGATATAGCCGTATTAATAGTGTAGCACTGGTTTGGCCAACATGACATAACCTATATGCAACCATTCTCAGCCACTGATTTCTGTTGTGAACCACGGTGCAGTGGCTCAGTGGCGGCAACATGAATGGCTGACGAATGAGAGACTAGAAATAGATATACTTTTAGGGAGGTTTCTGGTTTTGAACTCTGTAATCAGTGAGTACTAGGAATCTTAGATTTTATATTAGTTCAAAATTACTATGCACCTTGTTTCTCACGTGGCATACCTACTCCTGAAAACGAACAGATGATCGATACTCCCTTCATTCACCAAACTTGAAACATACCTACTTACCTATATGTGATATAAAAACGATTAATGTTTCCCCCATGTGATACATGATTTTTTTTTCTATAATGGTTACATTTATTTTTCCTTTATTATAATGGTGTTCTAGGTGTATTTGACATACTGATACTTTGTATTTCATAAGAGCCAATGGTGAAGAGATTACCAGAATTACTAAGCATCATTTAAAAGTACCTTTGCCAATTATTAGTTTTGTTATTTATGACGAGAAGGATAAGAAAAAGTTTTGTTGGTAAGTAACATAGCTTTCATGCAATCTCTATTCTCTAATCAAATATCAGCTATGTGTATCCTTCTTTTATAACTTTGTTAGTGATATTATTATGATGTTTTTTTAATTTTTTTTAAAGTGAACAAATTTCACAGGTGTACGTACCTTTAACATACTTGCATCAGATGGCCCAGTTCATGATATTGAGGTTAGTCAAGACCCAAGTGCCTCCATTTCCACTATGAGCAGCTCGAATAGTGACTCATTGCTACAGAAGC
Source organism: Chrysanthemum makinoi (assembly GCA_910596185.1). Taxonomy (NCBI): domain Eukaryota; kingdom Viridiplantae; phylum Streptophyta; class Magnoliopsida; order Asterales; family Asteraceae; genus Chrysanthemum; species Chrysanthemum makinoi. The sequence continues at coordinate 2,119,885 of OU343218.1, read as the reverse complement.
CGTTCCCACAGAATGTTTATTGTTGTGGATATTATCCAGAAAGCTCGTTATTGGCTGTAGTTAGTAGTGTTGTTACCTAGTGTAGTTATGACAGATTGAATGGCATTTTATTTTCCGGTTCTTTCAAATCACATATGATTTGTTATGAAAGAAATTACATATCTATGTAATTTTTTTTATTTAAAAAATTAGTAAAAAATCACATGTGATTTTTCTGAAAATTATATGTGATATAACATGTGTCTGGTAATATTAATATTATATCACATATGATCATGCATTGATTTTCTTATTACAAAAACTAGTAAAAAATCACATGTGATTTTTCTGAAAATCACATGTGATATAACATGTGTCTGGTAATATTTTTTTTATATCATATGTGATAATGCATTGATTATTTCTTATTACAAAAAATAGTAAAAAATCACATGTGATTTTTCTGAAAATCACATGTGATATAACATGTGTCTGGTAATAATTTTTATATCAAATGTGATCATGCGTTGATTAAACAAAACAAAACACAAAATACATCTTAACTAATAAAAACATATTTGATGTTTCGCCATTTGTTGTAGGAGCTTCTCGACACAACATAACTCAATACTCTTTAGTCACGAAACATGAGCCATGAACCTCATAAATTAAAGATAGAAAACAACACACGGCTTTACATAAATTTCGACAACTCACATATGTTTTAACATCCCAAAGGAGCTTCTCGTTTAACCAATATATGTAATCTTTAATACATGAGAAGAATACTAAACAAACATAATCAAATACAAAGTATTAAATGTAGCATAAAAGAACATGGCTATTAACGTGATCATTGTTCTTGTTTCCTTCCAAAGATTGCATCAACTAATGTTTTCTTAAGAAGTCCCAATTTCATTTTTTGTAGGAGGCCCCATATGAACCATCATAAAGATACCATAATCATAAAAATTCTCTCCAATCTACTGTATCATCTTCATTATTATCGGATTCTTACTCTTATCAACTCGATAGATTCGATGAAGATGGACCTCAAAATGCCATATGAACGGTTTTTCCTACAAAAAGATGAATATGAGAACACTTTATAAGTCGACTAATAATTACATGTTATTTAACACTTAAAAAAACATAACACAAGCCTATTAAAAATATGTGATGTTACACTGTAAACCTACTGATCACATGTGATATTGTACTGTAAGCCGTAAATTGTTTATGCTTCTGAAAATCATATGTGATTTTGCACTGTTAATCGTCTATGATTCTAAAAATCACATGTTATATTGCATTGTATAACAATAAATTGATTTAAAATAACACTAACCACAATCTTGTAGATACATAAATGAATTTAATAAATATATCAACAATGGCACATTCAGAAACAAGAAAAAGACTAATAATTAGAAAAGTTTATAAGTAAAACTACCTTCGCCTTTAAGTTTATTTTAAGCAGATTCAGGAGTTTTCAAAGCATTCGGTCTAGTAGATGTGTTTAAAAATGGCATTGTAGATAAACTGTTTAAAGCATATTATTATGTTATATCACATTTGACATATAATAACAAAAAGTGTACCTTTGGCTTCTTTAGCACATCTACTTGAGCAGCTTTTTTCTTGAGCGGCTTTCTTGATAGCTTCTTCTTCAGCGGCTTTAGCAACTTCTACTTTAGCGGCTTTTAGCAACTTCTTGATCTTCTTCTTTGAATAGCTTTTTCTTCTTCCCGTTGATTTTTTTTCGCTGCATTCAGTCTGTGATATAACACAGTACAGATAATGTCATCTTTTTGCCAGCATTAACATTTTTATAGTATATTATCAGATAACAAAGTATTTTTGTATGTTATATCACATGTGATATATTTATAACAAAAAGTATACCTTTATATCTTTTTTGGATTTTGGATTTAGTAGCTTTTACAATCGTTTTTCTTTGCATCAGTTTCATTTAGATTCTCTTCCAGATCTACATTTTGACAACCATATATGTTAATAATCATACACGATTTATACTAGTTTCTTCATTTGTACAAATAGAGTAATAGCATGGACTGTGGCTAAGCCTTTGGCAAAGTGAAAAATCCGAAGGCATAGTATAGCCAGCGGCTAAGCCGCAAGCTTTGTGTTCTGCTAAGCCTTCTAATCACACTTTTCATACCATTAACTTCAACAAAATCTCCATAACCGCTTTAAACGTAACTTCAATCATATATGATATAAAATATTCTAACTCTTCACCGTCGACTAAGCCTTCGGCTTCGCCTATAACTTCGGCAATGGCTTAGCCGTGCTCTTACACTATAATTCCATTACTCAGGCTAACTTCTAGTCACTCATATCGTTTCTAAAATCACAATATCCTTAACAAATCTTTTCTAAACAATGAAAACCTAACTTCTAATCACACATTTTATATTAATGACATCAACATACTTTATCTATAACTGAAAATCTTACTTATCACAATAATATCATCAAAATATCAATAAATAGTAATAGCATAACTTATAATCACATATTTCTTCATTAAAAACACAAAAACTTCAACAAAAACTCATTAAACAGTTTAAATGTGGCTATCATTCATATATTTCCAGAATAAAATCACATTATATTCAACATAAACTCTACGCTTCATTATTGAAGCATAAATAACAATAAACTATGTAGATAGTGTGTTTTATACCTGAATCGATGATTTTAATCGTGCTTTTCATCGGTTTTTTACTCGAACATTCACTAGTAGTCTTCATTAAGTTCTGGTCTAAAACAGCATCATGTTCACCTTTATCTACCAATTTGATGTAATTTTTTGGTTAAATTTTAATTTGTGGTAGGGTTATGGTGTGAGTAATTTTGATCTGTGTAATTTTGCGAATAGTGTGTGTTTTTAGTGTGTGTTTGGTGAGAAGTTACAGTGATAATGAATGAGAGGGGGTGTTAGTTGTGTTTTTTGATTTGACCAAAATGCCCCTCCGCGTTTTTGATTTTTCTTTTAATTATCAAAAGGTTTTTATTTTCAACCATTGATTGTTTTTAGATGAATGATAGGGATTTGTCCCTTGGTATGTGAGTGATTTGTGGTATGCAAAATAACTCCCCTCAAACTTTATATTGCATATAAGAATAACTTTAATACCTTTAATAGAAAAATTAAAGTTGATTATCTAAAATTCAAATTGACTTAAAGTGTAAATCGTTTTATGCGATTTGCCTTTATTCGAATTGTTGATCAAACCTTATTCTTAATGTTCACAACAAATAACAGGGATAATTATTTAAAAACGTATTATATTTGTCACTTTTTATAGTTTTGTGTACCAACGTTCAAAACTGACTATTCCGTGTCCAACCTTTCAAATTTTGACTATTCTTAGTATCGATTAATGTATTTTTTTGGTATCGAATCACATATTTTGGAAATCAAATCAATTTTTTTCTTTTTTTTTTCTTTTTTTTAATCTATACACAAAATAATCAAAATTTGAAAGGTAGGACACAGAATAATGTTTTCAATGTTGGTACATAAAACTACAAAATGTTTCAAGTATAATGCGTACATTTTTAAACAATTTGCCTCAAATAATATTTCTATGTCCACACTACTAGAGATTTTAAAATAGAGCCCCCTTAATAGAGTCCGGTTTTACTTAAAAACGGGCTCTATGAAGATTCCATGTTTAAAAAAAATGGTATAGAGCCATGTTTTTCTTTACATAACCGGGCTCTATGTTGACAAATATTTGAGCCGCGTTTTCTTTATTAAAACCGGGCTCTATTCCTCATATTAGAGCCATGTTTTCTTTTAAAAAACCGGGCTTTATCAAAAACACATTAGAGCCCTGTTTTCATTTACAAAACCGGGTTTTATCAAGTGTTATTTTGTAAAACTTCAACATAGGCGGTTCTTTAAATTGAAACATGAATCCTCAAAATTTTTAAGCGGGTTATTTCCCCCTCCCCAATTTTCATTACCTTCAATAAAACACCAACTTTTTCCCCCTTTCCATTTCACAAACCCTAACTCTCACTTAACCACCGTCACACACCAGCACCATCACCCACCGACGCACACTATTACCGTCACAGGCCACCTTCATCACGCAACCAAGCCATTAATAAACTAATACAATTAGGAGGTACCAAACTGCTATAATCGACTAAGGTAACTAATTAATTTCTATTAAACTTTTTTTATATTCGATTCATATTGGGGGTTTTTATTATGATAATTGATAAATCAAGTTAGGGGTTATAGGGATTTTGTTTATTTGAATATTCATTTTAATTTGTATGATTGTGTGTTTTTATGTAGTGCCTTTGTAATTTTACAGCTGTTAGTTTATATGTTTTGGTAATGGTGTTCCCGAATGATTAAATGTAGAAACTGAGTATATGCATACACTTAAATTAACTTCATAATAGATTATAGATGCAAAAGCAAACAAGAATAGCTTTTGAAGTGGTAGTTTGCACAAAGGGATGCATTCTGAACTTTGGTTGATTAGTTATCTATACTTAGGTTTGTGATAAGCATGAAGGCGTGTCAATTGATCTATTTTCAAATCTCAATGTAAGTATTTACATCAATGCAGTTATCTTCAGTGTGTTCTGTATTTTGACAGGATAACGACGAGTCACTTCATTATCTATATATTATGTTTATAAAGACGATCTGAGTGTTAGTCAAGTGCTACTTAAATAATTATTGGTTGTCATGTTATTTCCAAATCCAAGCCTTAATTAATTTTAAGGTTTCTGTCACTCGTATAAGGGCCTGGTTACGTGGTTTTTATTTGTTTTATTAGTTTCTTCTGCGGATTTATTGTGTTGGGTTAGTAATGAATGGACAGAATGAACAGATGGGAGAGGAGAAACATGTCCAATATTGAGGTCAGAGACTCAGAGTAATCTATTGTCTAGTTAAAACGTGGGTGGGTTGGCTTGATTGGGAACACTCTTGTTGTCCAAAACAATTTAATGTTTTGCATGATTATATAAATTATATTATCTTATTAATAAGATGTTTTTGAGAAAAAATGGTTTAGGAGGTTGTCTGTTAAAGATGCAATTTGGGTGACTTTTAAGCTTATTGACCCGTTAATTAAGAGATAAAACATGACCGGAATCATTTCTGTATCAAACTGTAGCATGGTGTATATGAATTAATCTTTGTTGTGGTTTTGCAGTCTGCTTTAACAGGTGAATCACTTCCTATGACGAAAGGCCCGAGGGATGGTGTCTACTCTGGTTCAACTTGCAAGAAAGGTGAGATTGCGGTGGTTGTAATTGCCACCGGAGTTCATACCTTCTTTGGGAAAGTCGCTCATCTTGTTGACACCACCAATCAAGTTGGTCATTTTCAGAAGGTAAGCTTGTCAAAAATACTTGGCTTTAACAATTTGCCTTGCAGTAGCATTGTGGCTGGGTCTTTTATCTTTCTATTGTTATGGTAATCAACGAGCACTAATTTTTGTGCTCTAACTTTCACACAAGGTATTTCACAATATAGTTGATGGACTTATGATAAAAATGGTAGCTTTGATCTGTTATTTATATTATTATCGGCTAGTGATGTTATTAAACTTTTTGTATGATTATTGCGTTTTGAGGCTTCGAGTGTTTGGATAGAGGTTATTTGACTAATATTGAATTTGATTTAGCATTAAATAGTCTTGAGGGTGTTTAGGATTTGCATATAAAATAAACCGTTTTGAATAAATACCACTTGTAGGTCACCATTCATTGTATGCTACTTTTTTCAATGAGAAATAAGTACATAAGCTGTTTTAATAAGCAATTTCGAACACCCCTTATAACTATCTGTTTATTTACAGTTTATTTAGTATTATAATTTGTTATTAGCTTGTGAGTTAAGTAATCAAGTAAGTGTTAAACATTCTTTGTAGATTACAGGAAGACTTTATTAACATGTCGGACAATGTTCAACAGGGTGACGAAGAAGATTCTGATTGCTTTCTTATATAATTTTTTACGGCATACAAAGGTAAACTGTCAATGAAGAGTGTTTGGCCAATGGTTTCTTGTTTCGTAATTTCATTTATCTTTTTTGAGCATGGCCACCAGAATTCTTAGAGACATCAGAAATCTTAAGTACGAAATTGTAATATGCCACCAGAAAATATGTTTACTTTCTACATGTTTGGTTATCTTTTGTAACCAAATGTTGGTTTCTAATTGTCTTTTTTGTTCTTTCAAGTAAATATTAGGACATGTATTTAGTAATTTTAGAAGCATGGGTACTTCTTTTTGTTTGCAAAATAAAAGGGTGAAAATGAACAGGTCATCCCATGATTCCAGACATGACCCAACCCAAGACTTGGCTAACCTGTGATTCAGATGACTTGTTTTGACCCGAAACCCACATTGACCCATTACCCAACCCACCTGGTTTGCCACCATCATGTGTTACCCATCCTGTATTTTTTGAAAGTAAGTGCTTGACATGCCATTTTTACTCTATATGGTGATTAGCGAAAAATGAATAACTTTCCGACCAAAAGCAGTAATGCGATTTGTTTCATCATCATAATATCACTTATGGATTTTTTTTTATGGATGCCTTGGAATCACAAGAAGCCTTTTACTACCAAGGAGCTGGACGACATCGTGAGCTCGTGCATTTCGGTGTGTGGCATCTGATTATCAATCATGGTAGTATTTAGGAAAGGTTGGCATGTACTCATGTCTTTTGTATATCTCCTTTCCCTTAGTCCAACAAAACACTTGATTGTAAAACTGTTGTATAGATGTTTAATTAGTGGTATTAAGTATGTTCGGTAGTCCATAGGACCCGTATTACATTGTTGTAAAACTGATCTTGGATCTTATATCCATTGGTTTTGGTATAGACCTTCAAGGTTATGGTTTTGTTACGATTATGTTTTGTTCTTTTTCTTACTGTGGAAATAATGTGAATAGGTGGTATTTAATAAAATTTGAAAAACTGAAAAAAAAAATGAAGATCATAGAGACATGTTTTGTAAGGAAAAAACAGGGGTCTATGCTTATTAAAAATGGTTTTTTTAATCACATAGAGCAAGGTTTTAAACGAAAAAACCGGGCTCTATAAAACATAATAAAGCCCGTTTTTTAAACCGGGCACTATGACAATTCCTAATAGAGTCCCTCCCCCTTTGTGCCCTAATGAAAAACCGGGCTCTATTAGCCTTTTCAACCGGGCTCTATGTCAATTTTTGTAGTAGTGCCACTAACATTCTTATGTATAATTATTGAGTGTTTTTTCACTTATCAATATAATGAGGTAAAGATAAATAGCAATAAGATAGTTTTGCAAGCTATGGTGGAAGAAATAATGATTGATGCGTATTGTGACAAAAAAATAAAATACAGTTAAGGATCTAGAATAACGGGGAAGTAAAAGCGAAGGTAGAAATATAATTTCAGTTTAATGTGCTGTGGACGGATCATTTTTTCTCGTGGATAAATCACCTCCCATTTTAAAAGGTTTCAAAATTTTTGACTTTCAATATTCAATATTCAAGTTTTCACTTTTCCAATTTTACCATTTTTCCATTTTAGATAGTAAAGATAAAGATGTGTATAAAATGCTTAGCATGAGTAAAAATTGGGACCAGATGACACCTGAAGACACTACTTATTATATTTTTCTTAAAAATAAACATTTGTTTTTAAACTATGTACCCTTTCTGTTGCCTTTTGTTTGTAACCTCAACTCTGATATGTATAATAAAGATCGTGTTATGTTCGAATAAATTTAGGGGTCATAGTCATACTTAAGCCTTTCATATATTTGATGTACTTTCTTTGTGTGTGTGAATGGAGTGCTAATTTGAACTAGCCTATTGTACATGCGATCAGCTCTCTGTGGAGGATAAGCAGAAATGATCTTGGGCATGCATCTTATATAGAAAAATGTCATTTATCGAAATGAGTCTTTGGCTGCATCTGACTTTATATTCTATGCTATAAAGATGCTCATAAGATATTCTATTGCCATTATAATCAAGTAAGCATTATCTTTTAGTTAGCTTACAATATATTTTTACCAGCTTTCGTGTTTCTATTTATGCGGGTTAAGTCCTAGCCATAGTCAGTGATCAGTTTGAAATTCTATGATTGGTTTCTGTCTGAAATATAGTCAATTGGGCTTTATAGAGCTGAATTACAATGAAATATATTTGATACACCCATTGGTTCATAATTGTCCGTTAAGTTCTGAACTACTGTAAGAAAGAAAATACACATGCTTGAACTTGAAAATTCCAAATAGCAAGGCATTTTAGTGTTTTATTTATGTAAGTTGATATTTATAGAAAGGTTAGTTTTCCTGAACTGCTTTTGTTCCAATGTTAAAACTTAAAATAAAAATTATTGTTTTATAGCCCTAAATTAAGAACCACCAATATTTTATATAGTTAATCATTGGTTTAGGTCATTAGATAGAAATGAATACTAATGCCACGGATGCCTTAAACTATCAGCGATTAATTTAATCCAATACGGTTTTCCATGTGTATTGCCTAACTCTTACTATATCTATTAATGTCATCTTTATCTTAGTGGGGTTTTGTATACGTGTTGTTGTAAATTGATATCATATTGTGTGTTTAAAGAGGAAAAAGGATTCTGTTGAATATGGAAGTAATTGTATTCGTGATCTTTGAGGTTTTGTGGTCTTCCAGAGTTCCAGTCTATAACCAACTATTGTCCGAGAGCAGTTTAAGGAGATCATGAAATTCACCCTTTGGTGAATTAGTAAATTGGTAGGAAATATTTTCATGATTTATTCTTGGATTTCAATTGGTATGTTGTCTAAAATTTTGATTTTTGGGAATGCTTGCCTATTATTTGAGGGTAATTGGAAGGCATGTTCGTTGAAATTCCAAAACAAATTTACATTATTTTCTAGCATAATCAACCTGCTCATTCTATCATGCTTTGTGGGGTTCGTAGACAAACATTTCCAATGTAAAAGTGTTGTACCATCTTACAAGCACCAACAAAACATGAGGTCAAGACTCAAGAATGGTAGGCCCAAAATAGCTGAAGAACTGAAAATGTATGTCTAAAAGGGGATCGAGTTGTATAGGTCAGTACCATTTAATCGAATGGTTTTTGAAGTCAACATAAAAAAGAAAGTGATTCTGCATATTTTAGGGCTATTTTATACTTTAAGTGTTTGCTCAAAAACTGAATAACACATGTTTTAACTGTGTGTGCTTTAGAATTATACATGTAGTTATTTTTAGTTTATGTTATGTTTACATAAGTGGATATTATAAATTGATATTAGTTGAGGCACTGTTTTCTATATGTCAACTTTATCTATTGGGTGTAGTGGGTGTAATGGGCAACAACCCTGGTGTTAGTAGCGTTAAACGAATTTATGATTGGGTCTCATTAGCTGATAATATGAATTCTATGAATGAAACATGACCACTAAATTCTGAGTTACCTAAGGTGTCGATAATAAGGTTGGCCATGAGAATACACCAACTAATACTATTGATGATGTGTGTAAAAGTTTTGATGAGGCTATGAGTAATGCTACAAAACAGTCCAAAGCAAATATCCCCTTAACATATGCTTCAAAGTTCAGTCCTACGACCACTAGGGCTAATTTTTGGAAAATTGATGGCAACATACCTAAGGATGCAGATTATGATCTTGAGTTACCTATTGCTTTAGTCCTTGAGGTTAATGAGCGGTTGATGAACTCGCTATATGAGTACTTCACTGGTAAACGACTTGCGTTTCCCGTGGTTGACAGGTTTGGGCGTAACATTTAGGTTAAGTATGGAATTGAGAAAGTGACGATGAATGCTAATGGTTTTTTCTTCTTCAATTCCTCATCTATTCAGGCCACGGAATCTGTTTTACAGGATGGTCCATGGATGATACGTGAAGTTCCAATTTTTCTTGACAAATGGACGCCCCAAGATAGTCTTTTGAAAGAAGATTTGTCTTGTGTTCCAGTTTGGGTGAAATTCCATGATATTCCTTTGGTTGCTTATAATTCGGATGGGTTGAGCTTCATTGCTTCCAAGATTGGTATGCCTATGCTTCTTGACTCGTATATTAATAAGATGTGTTTGGAATAAATGGGGGAGAAGTAGCTATGTTAGAGCTTTGATTGAACTTAATGCATCTAATGATTTTCGTGATACTCTAGTGTTGGTTGTTCCTAAACTAAAGGGAAGTGGATATACGAAAAAATTATATGTATTGAATACGAATGGGAACCCACTCAATGGAGTACATGTTTTTTATATGGTCACCTTCTTATTGAGTGTCCCAAAGCTACTCCAAAAAATGTAGGTAATGTAGTTGATAAAGTCAAAGGTCTAGTTTTAGGAGCTACTAAGGAGGTGTCGAATGATGGGTTTACTACTGTCAAGCGAAAGAGTCCCACTTATAAGCGGGTTTTTGGGGTTTCTAAGACCAAGAAAATGGAGTATCGGCCGGTTGCTCCTAAGAATCTTTGTTAGGATTTAGAAAATCCGGTAGTTAAAGTGTCGGTCATCTCAAGTATATGTAATCGTTAGAAAGCTCGTAGTCGTAGTTATTTAATGTTAAGTAGTATTTAGTTTAGTAACACTGTGGAGGACGAACGGGTCTTTACCCACTGTATGCCTGATCCACAGCCCGTCAGGTGGCATTTTATGTAAGTACTATAAATACTCTCTACCTCCCAAGGTAGAGAGTTGGAGCTCATAATAAGATTTTTCTTCTCTCACTAAAGTTCCCAAACCTCTAACTTTCTCTCTAAAACTCTTGTGTACGCCTACTTTGCTTATGGTTTGATGTGTACGTGAAATCCAATATGTTACAAATGGTATCAAGAGCCATGGTAAGATGATCTCTTTCATATCTTTGGATTTCTAGTGGTTTTTAGGTGGTTTTTGAGTTTGAGAAAGTTTAGTGGTTTTTGCATCATTTGGTTGATTTCTAGTGTTAAAGTTTGGATTTTGATTGTACTTTTGTATTTAGGATCATCACAAGTGTTTAGGTTTTGATTTGGAAGGCTTGAATCATCGTGGTTGGGTTGTTTTTGGATTAAAAAGTGTGTTTTGGAAGTTTTTCAAGTTAGCGATTTGGCTCTCGGTGTTCTTTTCTTGGTAGCGACTTGATTTGAAAGTCTGTAGCGAGTTGTAGTGTTGTTTGGTGGCGAGTTGGTCCTAGCGACTTGCCTTTAGAGACAAGCGACAAAATTCTTGTTGGTGGATTCTCCACTCTGGTAGCTTTGGCGAGTAGCGACTTGCTTTTAATTTTGATAGCGACTTGTTCTTAAGTTTCTTAGCGACTTGGTGTTAGCGATTTGGACCAGTAGCGAGTTGCTATTTAGCGACTTGATTTCTTAGCGAGTTGGTGCATAGCGACTTGGTGCATAGCGACTTGGTAACTTAGCGACTTGTCTTAGCAACTTGGTTTTTAGCGACTTGATTCAAGGGATCTCAGCGACTTGGTTAACTTTTGTTTGTAACGGTTTTCTCTTGATTTAGTAAAATACCGTGAAAGAATCTATTTCCCGGTTTAATCATAGAGTTATAAAATCCTGTGTAATCTTTAAACATGTCTACCAACGTACCTACAATCATCTCCACTATTGCGAGGATGTTCAAGCATTGTTCGGTAACACCCGCCACCCATGCTTGACAGAGGCCACTCGACTCTTGGGCTCAAAGAATCGGGCTGTACTTGTCTTGGAAAGGAAAATGGGGTCAACATTCTCAAATCCATTGATGAAGGACCTTATCGAGTTAAGACTACAAGAGACATAATTGATCACTGCTGCGAGATGGAACTATGATTTTTGGATTGGACAGACCAAAGACATATGATGAGCTCAGTGATAAGGAGAAAAAGAGATTCGATGTTGATATCAGGGCTTCTAACATCGTACTTCAAGGTCTTCCAAAAGATATCTACAAGCTTATCAATCACAACACGAAGCCAAGGCAATGTGGGATAATGTCAAGATGCTTCTTTCTGGTTCTAAATTAACTGTGGAAGACAGAGAATCACAACTTTATGATGAATTTGAGCACTTTAAGATGAAACCAGATGAGAGTGTCTATGAGTATTACGTGAGATTCCACAAGCTTGTTAATGACATGAGGAACATCAGAATGACCATGCCAAACATTCAGGTGAATTCTAAATTTGTGAACAACATGAATCCCTAATGGTACAAGTTTGTCACTTCTGTGAAACTAAC
>OU343218.1:1974667-2107559 GCA_910596185.1 Chrysanthemum makinoi | reverse complement strand
CATCTACATCATCACAATCAATAAACAGACTCAAGAAAACCCGCCCAAGAATAAGTGTAAGACCTTGTTGCTTCATAAACCTTAGCTCCTCCTCCGAATCATCACCACTAAACATTTCATCCCCAATAAGAGATGAAAATTCATTACTCTAAGTACTCCAACTCCACCACCAAAATAACCCATTATCATCATCACTCCACCACCTACTAAAACACCAATTGTCACCTCTCCATCACGGCTCAATACAATCATCAAAATCGCCATCACCACCAAAATCTCCAAATATTGTACGTATAGAACTATTCTCAACTCCACCAACATCTCCAAATCCATTCTTAGATGACTTAGAAGACCTACCTCCTAGGCCCGCAATACCACCACCACTTTCATCATTCAGAACCATTGAGTGCATCGCTCATGAACCACCAAGAGCATCATTTGAACCAAACGCCCCTTTAGAACTGAGACCTCGTCTCTTTTACCTAATCCACCATGAAATTCATGGGCCATTATATGGATACCATGCTCTACCACCTATATCCTTTTCTCCTCATCTTGATGACATTGATGAGTCAATGTGGGAAGACCACCCCCAATCTCAAGTAGAGATACAAGCTCATCTAGAAAACTTCCATGCCTTTTCAAATATGGTGGATTCTCATCTAAATGAGGCTTTGCAAATGCAAAATGCTTTGCTTTCCTCACTCATCACTCCATCAAATACCAACAACACTTCCACAAATATTCCACCACCTAATAATGATCCTACTCTCCTACCTCGACATGGTTGCTCCCATTGTGAGCGCACCACCCATCTTAGTGAAAGGACCCGAATCATGGTCCACGAATTACAAGATGAGATGAGGTTCATCCTCAATCATATCCTTCAGCGTATTAACGCTCTTTCTCATCCTCTTCCTCAATAGGATGGTTCTTGCTTTATTTTTAGGACTTTTTAATTTCTAAGTTATTTTGTTTTATTTTTCTAGGATTTTTTTTATTATTTAAGTTATTTTTCTAATTTTTAGGATTTCTTTTATGGATCAACATCCCAATTATGTTCTATTTTATGACTTCTAAGTCATAAAATTTTTAACTAATGAATGATGTTCATTATATTGTTGGTGGTAATTACTTGTTGGCTGAAATTTCTTGTATACTTGTGATGATGAATGTTATTAACATTTCTTTTGTAGCTTTTCAAAATCTATGTATCTTTTCATTGGCACCCAATTAAGGGGGAGCATTGGCTAAGGGGGAGAATTTGGCTCGGACTCATTGCATTTTCCGCCTCGCCTCTTCTTTTTGTTTCGACAAAAAGGGGAAGAATATTATTGAACTTGACCATTGACTTTAAAAAAGTCAACAACATGCTTTGACTTTCAAAAGTCAAAATTGAAGAAGACCAAATATTAGATAAACTAGTCACAAAATAAAATAATCTTTTGATTGTCAACTTTATCTAACTAACTAATTCTTTCAAGTTCAAATTAATCTCATATTTTTGTAATTCTTGTACATCTTTTCATCTTTGATAAAAATAAAATTTATGTTTTGTCCTCAACAAAAAGGGGGAGATTGTTAATACAAATATTGTCCTAAAAACGTTATTTATATTTTATGATCTTTACCGTGTTTTGTTAACGACAAAAGTAAATTTCATTTTTGTAAAGTATAAAGCTTGTCAAGATTAATAAACAATAAAACAAGCTTATTCTTCATCACTTAAGTATCTACATCTTATCACATTTTGATTAGCTATGTATCAATTAACATTGATTATCAACATTTTTAGAAGAAGTATGTTTAAGTTTCTTAAACATAACATTACATAAGTATTTACTTATATAACATATTAATTCTAAAAATGAAAAACAACATATTACATAATGGCTTGCATCACATTGAAAATCTTTAGGAGATTTCATAGAATATTTTATTTAGATATTCACTCATCATATCTTGCATAATCTTGGAGAGATTTGGGTGATCTTGGAAAGATTTTTTGTGATCTTTACTGTCGGGTAAACCAAAATAACAAGGGCGAGACCCTTTATTGGAGTGCAGTCGCGTCAGTGGTCTTGTGAACAATTGGCCTATAAATAGCAAGCCAACCCAGGTTGTTTCATCATCCCTCATTAGCATAAAACGCATACATTCTCTCATTCTATTACATCTAACTCAGTTTCATTTCATTCTAGTGATCATTTTTATAGCAAAGAAGATCAAGGCATAAACAAACTTCAACAATTAGTTGGAAGGCTTGTTTTTTTTGTTGTTGTGTGATCTATTATTGTTCATACATCATTATTGTACTAAAACATCTAAAACCTCTGAGTGTGAGTGGTTAGTATTTTAGTCCTCAAATACATAGTGTGTTGGGAGTGGTTGTACCCTTGTAAAAGAACTCGACATCTAGCTTTGTGTCAGAAATATTGTGTAAGCGACGTGTAAAGGTTTTCTTCAGCGGTTAAAGAGCTTGTTGATTAGTGAAGATAACTCTCGAGTTGGAGACTCGGGGAGTTGAGTAGGATAATGAAAAAGAGTCCTTGTAGACCGAACCACTATAAACAACTTTGTCGTGGTTTGATTGTTTCTTATCTTACTTACTATCTATTACTTGCATATTACTCATTCTTCACTAACATATCATTTATCTATATTGATTGATCTCACAATAAGTTTCAAATAAGATTTTAAAACGGTAAAACTATTGAGCCCCCCTTCTAGTTTTCCACACGAGCCATTAGCATTGGCCTAAATGCTTAGGCCAATGCTAATGGTGACCGTATGTATTGTGGTCACCTCCTGCCACATCAACTTTTTCTCTCCAAAATTACACCCAACCACAATTTGCTAATAGTGACCACAATGACGACCGTAACTGTTAAAAAAAATTAAAATTTCATTCATAATTAAAAAAACATTACAATAACAATTCAACTAAAGAGGAGAGTTATTTTACATACCAAACTTTTCTCACATATTAAGGGACTCATCTCCACCATCAATTTAAAAAGAAATCGATGGTTTAGATTAAAAACATTTTATTATTTCACTTATTTTTTATAATTTAAATATCTCTTAAACCGTTAAGCGAAAATATTTACACCGTCGCGTGAGCATTTAATTATCTTTCTATGAAGCGGGCACTTTGATATACTTCGAAAAAGAAAAATTAGGTTTTCATGTTTTTCGTATTTTTTTACGTTCTTGAAATTTGCAGATGAAAAATCATATATGATATAACACTAAGTTGAATATCACATGTGATATTAGTGTTAAATCATATATGATATGTAATATCATATGTGATATTACACTAATATCACATGTGATATTACACTAATATCACATGTGATATTACGTATCATATATGATTTAACACTAATATCACATGTGATATTCAAATTAGTGTTTTATCTTATATGATTTTTTAATGTAAATTTCAGTAACGTTAAAAAACGAAAAAACTTAAAAAAGCGTGAAAATCACGAATTTTTTTTTTTTTTCCGAAAGTATATCAAAGTGCCTATCTATATAAAGATAATTAAATGCTCATTAAGAATGAATATATTTTTTAACTTAACGATTAACGGTTTGAAAGATATTAATATTTGAAAAAAAATGATGAAAGTGTGTTTTTTAAATTGTTGGGATTAATCTCATCCATTAGATCAAATAAAAATGAAGGTGGAGATTGATCCCTTATGTAAAGAATTTTTTGTCCTCAAATGATCTTAAATCTTCAACTAAAATAAAAAATTACCATCTAGTCGAACTAAATATAGTTATGAACCTAATAAAAAAAATATTTACAAAGACAAAAAATAAAATAAAAAAGAAAAGAAAAAAAGAACTTATATTGAAAGTGCACTAGGCTTTCAAAAGCATTATGTCAATATGGGCTGCAATGTGAAAGTGTGAGATAGAAAGGCAAAAAAAAAAAGAAAAAGCTCATATCTTCTTCTTCATCTTCATCTTCATCTGCAGCAAAAACACCCCAACTGAAAGAATAAAGAACGCATCTCTTTTGCTTCATTTCCTTCCCAAATTAATCCAAGAAATAATAATAATAATAAAAGACACACAAACACACACAATTGTTATGGTTGGCTGACAAACCGAAACATTAAAAAGGTTGGGCTAGTGGTAGGAACTCGGTCGACTACTCGGTTGGGGGCAAAGACGGAGCCAGGGGGTCCCATGGGTGCCCATGACACCTATGGTTTTTTTCGATTTAGTATTAATTTTTAGAGAAAACATGATTTTTCCCAAATGCATCTTAAATGACCCCGGTCAATTAAAATATGTTTTTAGTCTTATTTAGTTAGCATTTTAAACTCTATTATATTAGGGTTAAAAAAAATTTATGCACCCGGTCATGTTTGTTCTTAGCTCCGTCCATGGGGGTCAACCAACCGAGCCATTAGCATCGGCCTTAACGAAGATATCAGATTTGTTTATCGTGAGGCAAACTCGTTTTTATCTGAAAGAAACTTACAGTATGTGTCAGCACAAAGAGAGTATAATTATTATTGTCTTTATTGTTATCTAAAAGATGTATTGACTCTTCAATCTTGGAGGAAGTGTGGCATACAAATGGCTATTTGCTCGACGGGTCACATATCGTTCTTCAAGGTATAATCCCTTAACTGCTATTAGCAAATGTGAGTCCTTGCTTGATATTTTGTGCAATCTAGTTTGCAATAAAGATGTAACTTACATATTGTGCTTAATTGGTAAAAGTATAGAAAATGTGCTAATATTCATGTCTGTTGTAAATATAAATGGGCTTATGTCTATTCACATTTATCTCTAGTGGGCTCTAGGGTTTGAGATGTATTCATCTACCCTATATATATACAATCCACTTGTAATCTTGGTTATTACTGAATAAGAATATCTCATCCTCCTCTTTCATTCTTGTGTTCTTGTTCATTACATTTATAATACGTTATCAGCACGCTCTAAAATTATGTAGTTCTTGTGCCTGGACCGGTCTTTTTGCTAAAAACCTTTTAGACCTCCCCCCATTTAGACCCCCCGTGTAACCGGTCTAAAACCCTTTTTCAACCGGTCTAAAAAGCATTTTTTTTTAGTTGTTTATCTTCTTCAATTCGTGAAAAACGTGAAAGCCCAAGATAAGATAAACATGTTTGTTTTGTCGTTGAAATCACATATTCTCTTTCGATTCGAAAAGGTACGTGCGTATTTAACATCATTAACATATTAATATTTAATTTAATTGCATGTTTAGACATATTTATTGGTTGACATGTTATGTTTTAAACGTCTTGTGCATCTGGCTTTATGTCTCTGTTATTATTTGAACCTTAGTTTCATATTATTCTAATTTGATCTGTTTGTAATAATAAGAGGTTGATGTATATGCAAATATACCTAAAGAACATATTCATTAAGATTGAAGTGTAAGTGCATAAAAATGAGGATCTTAGATCACAAAAACGTTCTATTGTGACTAAATGAAAAAAAAATCAAATCACATAACCTAATGTTATGTTAGAGAAAAAAAAATAGATTAGAACATCAAGTTCTAATATGATCCGATCAATTGAATCAATAACATAATTTTATGTTATGTTACAGAGAAAAAAAATAGAACCTCAAGTTCTACTATGATCTCATCAAGAGAAAAGAAAATATATCATAACCTCATGTTATGATTATGATTATACTTGATGAATATAATCAAATACAATAACCTCAAGTTATTGTTATATCTTTTAAAGAACCTCAAGTTCTTTGTGATTCTTTTAGATGAATCTTGATAACATAATCTCATGTTGTATTGAAAAAAATATATAATTAGAACCTCAAGTTCTAACATGATCATTATTGATCAATATCATAACATTATGTTATGTCGACAAAAAATTATTGGAACCTCAAGTTCTAATTTGATTCAATTAATTGAATCAATAGCATAACTTCATGTTATGTTAGAAAAATAAAATAAAATCTCAAGTTTTATTTTGATTCTTTCAAGAGAATCAAATAACATAATTTCGTGTTATTGTTATATGTTTGTATAAAGCCTCAACAACTATTATTGTTATAATTATTTAATCGTATACTGTTTGTTGTAGTTGTAATTATTTAATTTGCTAAAATTATTTGGCATATTTTTTTTTTGAACGTATATTTGTCATCGCATGATATTTACTAAAGTTATAATTATTTATTCATAAACTTAATCACTACACTGATATACTCTCGTTTAAATGACGTCAACGTTATATGATTTCGCATATATTTTCCGGGTGATATATTGATATTTGCTAAGATTCTGCAATGAGACAATGACTTATTCATCTTACACTATTTTTTGGTGTTTGATTTTTTTTAAAGATAAATAAATATATATTAGTCATGAGACTCTATATTTGATACATCGTACTGTTAATAATGATATATTAATAGTGAATTACAAACATAACAGCCTTAGCCTTTAATTATGTAAATTTATGTACAAAGGTTTAGTGCGTTTTACTTGGTCATAACAAAACAATGCATTAAAAAATATGATAACCGCAATTTCACATATGTTGTATCAGTTTCGGTTATAGTCTTCATTATATTATCTACATGTATGGTTATTAGTTGGTAACTAGATCACACATCAAATGATTATATGATACTATTCTTAAGCCTTGACAATGCAATTTAGTTTGCAAGATTTGGTATGAGCTTAATTGATTAATTGATTTTTCTTAATTAACATAAATCTACTAAGTTTGATGCTTTTAGACTTTAAGGCTTACATGTTGTCAGTCATATAAATTTGAACCACTATTTTCACATAAGTTTTTTCAATAAGTTAAATGAAATGTTAGAAATATTGATTTTGTTCACATGTCCGATTTGAAGTTATTAAACATCAATTTTTTTTTAGTTCCTAATATTTGTGTGGATTTTTGATGTTAAGATCTATTTTAACTGTAAATTCTTTTAGGAGAATCTCGTCTTTTTCGCGAGGACCTTAAAAAGGAATACTTAACGATGAAAGATTCGTTAAATTATGGTAAGATCTCAAGGATACATTACCACACAAAAGCAAGTAATATTCTCAAAAATCTCGCTATGATTATATGCACCTCAAGCTGCATTAAAAAAAATACATAAAGTCGGTCTCACAATTTCAGTGTTAGATCTGAATTAAAAAGATATTATATATAAAGGTGAAATATCCGTTAAATGTATGTCAAAATCTAAAAGAAAGATTTGACCATCATAAGCAAGAGATTCTTGCAAATGCAAGCATATTTTTCGCAATATTAAGTAGTACATCTGAATGATGGAAAGAAAAAATGCGATGAGATGGTTAATGCCTCGAATATACTCATATATCGAGAACGATGCTTTGATATAAAAGAAATGTGCATGTTTGAACAAACACGATAAACCCGCTTACTAAATTTGCTTCATATTGTCGTGTTAAAAGAAACTGGTTGGCAACCTCAAGTTGTAACATAAAGATCTCCATTCCTTCAAGTGAATGTGATAAAATGATCAACATAAGATGTTCATTCCCTCAAGTGAATGAGATAAAATGATCAATATGAAATCCTCATTCCCTCATGTGAATGTGATAATGTAACGATAAATGTTTAAAGATCATTTAGCATGGTAAATGCTATGGTCGAGGTAGTCTGACAATGACAAACCACTAGTAGTGGCGAAAATACAAGAAATGAGCAAACAAAAATGCTATTTATGTAAAAATGCAATGTGATGTGTATGAAATACAAGTGTGTCAAAGACATTACACACTATATTCATATATTTAAAAATCCGTGCTAGTGCATTTTGCTCCACAAAAGAAAGTATAAAATTGTCATAAGGAACGAAGTTCAATATTAATGATGCATTGCATTCTCTTGCATCTTCCTCGACATGCATTATACATAAAATAGTGAATGATAATCACTAGCCATAACATATGTTTATGGGCCATAACTATAATATTTGGTGGCATGACCGGTTATACCATCCCGAGTGTTAATGATGCGAAAATTATACAATAATAAGATTCTTCAATCTTATGTTGTTTTTCTCTCAAAGCAAGTTGATTATTCAACCATCAACTAGATTGTGGACTCAATCTCTCAATATTACGGAAAACTAATGGATGCATGCAGGCATACACATCCATTGGATGAACCATTTAGAGTTTAAAATCGATGCATCGTCTAAATGGTAATCAAAATCGCAACTTCAAGTTTGCATGATTAATAGCTCGACCAAATAAAATGCTAGCATAATATTCCAGAGTAAGTATTTCATTGTGAATATGTGATGAATTTCTTCTAAATTATCCAATGATTATGAGAGAAAAACTCCTTGTGATTGTATGGGGTCATACTAAAATTAGCATCATGCCAACATGTTATTATAAAGCCTCCTTTTATAATTGGTTTTGGTTAGAAACTGTAACACCCCAACCCGACAAGGGTAAAGATATCACAAATACGGTTTCAAATCAGAACCTTAAGTACTATACAATAGCGGAAGCCTTTACAAAACTTACAAAAGAAAAAAATATAAATAACTTAATAATCAAAATAAATCTAAGATCCCTATTTCAAATCTTGCTCTCATCTCTACTCTCAACCCGATCGCCTATCCCATAAGCTCATCTTGAATGCTTAATACTGCTTGGCGGGGAAAAATCTTGGTGAGCTTACAAAGCCCAATTGAGCAGTTTAAACGAGAACCGAGAACTAAACAAAATGGAAAATCTGAAATAAAACAAAAAAACGAATAACGAAGTCACAACGGAATAAGATCAATGAATCATTGAAGATTTTGCGGACACACAATCATACTGAGAATCCGGAAGAACAAATAGCAATTAAGAATAAACACATATCATATTGATGGCACCAACGCATCAAGATAATCAAACATTAACTAAAGCAGGAAATTCAAGTACATATGAGCCAAACGAAATATCAAAAGGCTAACGGAAACAATTTCTAGCGAGTAAACATGGCATTCATACAAGTCAATTAATCCTCATTTAACAAACTTAATCCAATCTTGCAGCGTGAAATAGCAGTCAAATCATGGAATACACACATGCAAATAGAAAAACATAGTAGGAAAACTATAACTAAATAAGCAAAAGACATAGCATAGAAATTAGCAAATTATCAAAACAGATATCATAATTAAACCATTTTCCAAACCAAAACCTAATATAAACAGAGTCTAAACATGGCAGATCAAACATAAGCAGATAGATACCCTAACGGATAGGCAAAGTTCACAAGGTTAACTGAACAATCATGCTTACTAAATTTTCAGGATACTCACTTTCACACTAGCACATTCATCTCACAGATCAATGAATCCACATAACGATAAACTAACATAACATCGGATGACAACATACGAATCATATTTTAACATATTAATCATATCCTAGCACACGAGGGTAGTCACTTAAACAGACAAAAGCATAACCACATATAATAACATATAATAAGCCTAGCACATAATTATAAACACTTGAACATACCCAATCAAAAAATCAATACTTAATAAGAAATAACAGATAAACATTTAGTTAACTACCACGAGCCCAGAACATATCATATCAGAAAATATCTTTCTTATTCAAAAGGTAATCTCATAAACTAATTGGAGTAGCTAGCTCCCAGAATTTTGTGAAGACGCGTATTGCACACGACATCATTCACCGAAACATATCGAGATAACATATCGATCTAGGATGCATCCATACGCCCCACAGCAGAATTGGTCATATAACATAACTTGAGCTCATACAGATAACAGATAAGGGACGTGGCGTAACATCACTCTACGCCCTAGAGTCATGTCGAGGTGCATCACGACACGGCATGGAACCCCCATGACTAGTGAAATATTGGTGGCTGGTGTCAAACTAACTTAAGTCAAACAGATTGTCATAAATGACACAGATCATAATCAAACACAAAGTTCAACAGATAACATATCAGATAATTATATCATAAGGTTCATGTTCAAAAGTTCGAAGTCGAAGTAAATGTCGTAGTCACGTATCATACTTTCATAATCAGAATTTCATAACCAAAGGTTCACAATTCAGAAGTTCATAATCAAATATAGCAAGGTTAAACAAATGTGCATATCAAAGTCTTTCTAACATAACGTTCAAGTCAGATATTGCATGATTCAATAAAACAGGTGTTTCAAACGAGCAACAGATCAAACAATCAGAAAGGGTTCATAGCAATGGCATAGGAAACCCTAATAATTGAAATAGAAAAGCAACGAAAGTAAACGTCTTAAGAAACCTTTACTGAAAAGGTCAGAATATCTGTACCTTAAAGCAAATGAGAGAAAAGCAAACGAATGAGTGAATCACGAAGATTTAACGTCGCGCCTCCCCCCACCGATCTACACGGATTATGGTTTATTTAATACTTGTTAGCATCATTAAGTTATAACGGATTTATCGCATTCACACTCTTAGAGTTGTAAGTATATTCTTATTCTTAGTGACGGACAGAATTACAATGTTTTAGGGTTTTAATCATTAATTAACCAAACTTTTGTGTTACAAATAATAAATGGTAACTTAAGGGTTTAATATAATAAATATCTTATTTGAGGCTTATATGATCATCTTCCAAAGTATAGGGTTTATAAACGTCAAGAAAGGATTTAGGACTTTCTTTCAAAATAGTTTACACAAGCCTTCATAACTTACATGATTAACCAAGACTCACACGTAACATTGTTCGAACACCACCTTAATGAGACCATGCATGCAATACTTTAATTCATGGTATTTGACTCCTTGCATAAAATCATAACTCACGCATGTTTACAACACCCTTAATACTAGTTCGTTATACATTAAATCAACAATTATTAATGACCTCAAAACTTACTATTTTCACATGAAATAACAAATCAACACACCTAGCTTCTTAACCCTAATCGACCCTAATTATGACCTAGGGTTTTTCCCAAACTTTTAGTATCATATTAACGAGTGTTAAATTGACTCACGTGCTACGGATTTTAATGACCCATCTCTTGGCCCAGACTTGTGAAAACCCAACAGTAAAAAGAATCAAACTCATGCATGCATTTACCCAAACCACCACACCATGTCAACTCATTTACATTAGGTTCACGAGACCCAACTTGACCCTTTTCCCTTGCTTCAATCCTATACTTAACTCTCATGGCAAATCACGTTTCATCTTGTTCCCGACTCGCTACCCACTCGACAACACAAACACTTAACCATTACTCCACACGACAATGCTAACCTACTTTCCAACCATACGTACTCGATCACCCATGGCAGTTTTAAAAGATTTTCGATAGGAAAACTCATGCATGCAAACCGACACATGACAAAACTTACAACAGCATATTAATGAGATACGTATTTTATCGACATGCAGCTTGTTAACGAGACTAAGAGTTCCATGCTCATGTTTATTTACGATTAAGTTACATGTTCTTTATACAGAATTTTAAGTGGGTCTAATAAACATGTTCATTATTTGATTTAGGCAGTCGTGACTCTCACTGAAACAAGGAGGAATACGGAAATTACCTTAGCAGCTCGACAAAGAGGAAAGACTACAAGAGTAGCAGCCTACTACCAACCGAACTTAATAAGACCCGCACGAATTTTCTACCCAGTATTCTTTCTTAGCTTCTTCGAATCGAACCAAAACAAGTGAGACAGATGTAGAAGGGTGGGAGTAGAGGTTTAGGGTTCTTTTGGTGATACTCGGTATGTATTTGTATATATATATATAGATTCGGTTTGGGCTGCGAGAAGAAAGAAACATGGGCCGGTTGCATGGCTGTAGGTCGAATTTCTTGATACCAGGTTATAAAATCAAATCTTTTATTTCACTTTAATATACTTTTAATTTACATACTTTATTTTGTATTTAAACATGGATGTAATTTCATTTAATTAGGTTACAATATATCTTGTAAGTTTAAATGAAGTATTTAAAGTTTAATTGTTCAATGAAATTTTATTATTCTGAGTTCGATTTTAATTTCGTTAAATGAATCATCAATTTATTTTACGTATTTTATAATTTTGATTTCAAGGGCATTTTAGTCTCTTCACACGTTTCGTATTTTTAGAGTTTTACAACTCTCCCCTTCTAAAAAGAAAATTTCGTCCTCGAAATTGAACAAGACGGAACAGAAGCAGCAAACGAATCGGATTTCAGATCCTCAGGGAAAATAAAGCAAACGCAAATCTTATCTCAGAACAAACGAATTCTTATCAGAATCTACAAACTCATACTTCTCAGAAATCAAAGCACTTAATCAAATACGCATAACAGATAATTACATACTTAATATAGTAATGGCAGAAAGCAGATGAGATGTAGAAAATCAAACAACACGCTCTAACTCATTCAGATATCTAATGATGAGAACAACCATATGCATAGACAGAACGAATCCTAACGGTCTTACTAGTCGCAGATAACCAAACTAAAAGGATCTAATGTTCCTCAAAACTTCCTGAAATATCCTATGACCACAATAAGGGTACACGGAGACGTACACATTTAGAGCAAAAATAGCAATCCATAGTTCACACAAATCATAACAATTTCGGTCCCAAATGTACAACCTCACACGTAACAGATATCGACGAAATCTCACAAATAGGTACATAATTTCAAACGAACATGGGGAGTGCCAAATAACAGATACAAGTCAAAGTCCATCCACGTATCAACCACAGGCATTTCCCCAGACGTCATATGACTCCAATAAGTTCGAATTATATGATCTCGGTATTATCACGTTGATCAGGCGTCATAATACTTGCATCACATAACAAGTTCTTATTGTCATCATATTCTGTCCCGGGTCATGGCAAACCACATAACCAGAATTACAACAAAACATAACATATCACATACAGATAACATACAGATAGCCAGTAACATATTATAACTAACCAGATTCACCTGAGTATACCATCATGATGGTCATACTTTATTTTAAGCTGTGATTAAGCAACATCATTAAGAAAACAAATAGAAGACGAAACTTATGAGGACTAACGGAAACTTAACGAATCTATCAGAAAGAAACAACAAACAGGAACTATACTTTCAAAGTTTTGCTTTATTCTCACTAATCAAACGAATTGCAGAATTGTCATAAGATGAACTTCCAAAACAAACTTAATAATCAAAAATTCAATCATCTAGATGAAAACAAAAGGACCTAAGCTCAAAATCCAAGGTCAGAAATTTCTCATAAAGAGGACAACTAATCGGAGCCGAATTTCTATTCTTGTATCAGATTAAACCTGCTAGTAGCTGTAGACTCTAAATCCGAGTCCACCTCGTATTCTTCCTCATGTTCTTCTTCTTCCTCTTCTTCCTCACTTATCCATCCGTTCTTATTTCCTTCGCGATGCGGTAATAAGCGACTAGCAAAGTCACTTCTCCGATTCCTCTCTTCTTCTTCCGGCACACGATCTACAAAAGCATACAAATCGCGACTCCTAGTCCAACCTACTCCTCCATCTTCAAAGAACTCGGGACATCTATTATGATACCTAGTGGTGAAACCTTGGTTGTCAACGACTTTAGTTTCGTACTCCTCTACTACTTTTCCGTCTACGTTCTTTAAGGTCAACTTCTCCTTAATTGTGCATGGCCACATACTAGCCGGAAACTCAGTATCCTCTTGTTGGTCCGTTTCACTCTACCAATCCTCTTGCAGCCTTTAGCAATAACAACGGTCCACATCATCCTTTCCCTAGGTTGTCTAGCTGGTCCTTGTTTGCTCCTATCAGGTGAACTAGAACGACGAGGGATAACCATCTAAAAGAATAATCAACTATCAGTAAAATCTAAGTACGATAGTGGACGCAAAGAAAGTACGCAGAAGGGAAAATCCTAAATCTACCCAATCCTCACAGGTCATAGCCTAAGCTCTAAGGGTCCTAAAACCTGTCTCTAATACCATAAATTGTAACACCCCAACCCGACAAGGGTAAAGATATCACAAATACGGTTTCAAATCAGAACCTTAAGTACTATACAATAGCGGAAGCCTTTACAAAACTTACAACAGCATATTAATGAGATACGTATTTTATCGACATGCAGCTTGTTAACGAGACTAAGAGTTCCATGCTCATGTTTATTTACGATTAAGTTACATGTTCTTTATACAGAATTTTAAGTGGGTCTAATAAACATGTTCATTATTTGATTTAGGCAGTCGTGACTCTCACTGAAACAAGGAGGAATACGGAAATTACCTTAGCAGCTCGACAAAGAGGAAAGACTACAAGAGTAGCAGCCTACTACCAACCGAACTTAATAAGACCCGCACGAATTTTCTACCCAGTATTCTTTCTTAGCTTCTTCGAATCGAACCAAAACAAGGTGAGACAGCCGAAGGGTGGGAGTAGAGGTTTAGGGTTCTTTTGGTGATACTCGGTATGTATTTGTATATATATATATAGATTCGGTTTGGGCTGCGAGAAGAAAGAAACATGGGCCGGTTGCATGGCTGTAGGTCGAATTTCTTGATACCAGGTTATAAAATCAAATCTTTTATTTCTCTTTAATATACTTTTAATTTACATACTTTAATTTGTATTTAAACATGGATGTAATTTCATTTAATTAGGTTACAATATATCTTGTAAGTTTAATTGAAGTATTTAAAGTTTAATTGTTCAATGAAATTTTATTATTCTGAGTTCGATTTTAATTTCATTAAATGAATCATCAATGTATTTTACGTATTTTATAATTTTGATTTCAAGGGCATTTTAGTCTCTTCACACGTTTCGTATTTTTAGAGTTTTACAGAAACCAAGTATCTCCCATTTCAAAATTATTTTTTGTGTGCAATACATACTCAAATTACTCCACCTAAATGCACATATGGGATATAGAAGAAGGATAATTCCTTCAGGAGGAGAGAAGAAATAGCTGAAAATTCGGAATTAATTATCATATTCTATTGATTCTCAAAAGAAATTTTATGAATTTAGATTCAATGAATAATCTAATAGCCATACATATACATTGGCCAAAAATAAAATTTCAGCTACTCATGCTCCAAGTTATACTTTGTCCCTCAAGGACATTGTTTGTTATGGCATGCCTCAAGCATGATAGACTAATCGATTCCAAAATAAAATCATCGATGAAAAATATGGAGCATGAAAATAAGATGGTTAGTCGAGGTATAAAAGACCCCATGATAGTCTCATAAAGAGATACTAGACATGAAAGTTCCAAACGAACCTCAAATAGCTAATGAGATCTCAATAAATTCTATGATGTCTAAAATCATATGGAATCGAAACAAAACGACGTCGATAAATTTGTTTAAATACAATATAGCGCTTATTATTATGCATAATGAGGATCATAAATCAATTATTATTCAAAAGTGTGTTGAATGAAACGATTGACTATCGTGAAAAGACGCAATCTCTTGAAAATACGAGAAGTATTGGGACATGAAGTCCATACATATGAATGTGTAAAATCTATTGGTAATACATCAGTTTTTGTGTGAATGCAAAATAAGAGCTCTAAAGTTATGTCCTTCAAGACATGAGTTGTGAAAAATACTCTCCCTCCCTTTGGCGACTTTGGAGATTATCTAAACCCTAAATCGTTCCACCCTTGATCTTCAATCTGTCCATTACAATTCTGACTAACGATTGGATTATAATCATCTATGATCTATCTTAATTCTTAATTGGTTATTGGTCTGATTCTCGATCCTGCTTGGTTCTTTTTAGGGTTGTCTCTTTCGCATCTTAGGGTTTTCTAAGGATCGGTTCATTGTTTGCTCTTTATTCCCAATCATTGTAGTTTGAAGGATCATCATTATGGGTTGATTATTGTCCTTTATTGCTTATAAACCCTCCCTAGGGTTTTACACGGTTTTGTTGAAGATTAGACGTTAGCTTCTTGGTTTCTGGTTATGCTTATATTCTAGGGTTTGTGGTGATGGCTAATTTGGGAGAGTCGTATGCTGAACCTTCACGTTCAGTTGATATTAACAATATTAACGATTCAAGTGTCTTTGAGCAGCCTCAATCGTTGGATTCGTTGTCGTATGTGACTATGAGGAAACACAAGAAATCTAGTAGGAATGTTGTTGAGGATTCACATGTCTCAGGTGTGGAGTCCTCTCTTAAGAGTAAGCATGATCTTATTGCAACTTTGTTTGGCGTATCTCTTAAAACACTAGAGGATATTGATGCTTTCACTAATGGTTTGGATGCTGGTATAAATACGGTGTGGGATGAATTGGATAATGATGTTCATAAGATGGCTAAGGATGCTGTCTTGGGTTTGTGGGAGGCTTTCAGAATTTGAACATAAGGCTAAATCTAATACCTCTATACTGCTTGAGTCTCCTATTGTTCAATCTATGGACATTAATACTAATGCTACATCCTATGCTGGAGCTACAGTTTAAGGATGATCAGCCTAGAGGTGATACTAATTTTAGTCCCTTGGGTTCCGAACCTGTATTTGAAGATGTTAACATCTCTATTCCCCGCAAAGTGGTTGAAAAAGTTAGTTCTCGTTTAGAACATACTTTATATGGCTATTTTATGGGAAAGAGGATGGCGTTTCCAATTGTTGAATACTATGCTAGGAATAATGGGCGAACATGGCCTAAAAAGGAATATGATGAATTCCAAAGGCTTCTTTTTCTTCAAATTTGATACATTGGCTGGTGTGGAAGCTGTTTTGGAAGGTGGTCCTTGGATGATACGCAAATCTCCAATTATTCTCAAGAAATGGTCTATGGATACTTGTTTGTGTAAAGAAGAATTGACTAGCATTCCGGTATGGGTTAAACTGCATGATGTTCCTCTTCAAGTTTTTGAAGAGGATGGTATTAGTTTGATTGCTACTTTTATGTAAAACCTGTATGCTTGATTCGTACACGACCTCTATGTGTAAGGAATCGTGGGGTAGAAGTAGTTTTGCTAGATGTCTTGTTGAGGTCAATTCTGATGCTGATCTCGTGGAGGCTGTTACTATTGGTTTTCCTTCACTTTCAGGGGAGGGTTTTACTAAAGAGACTATCCGTGTTAAATATGAATGGAGGCCACCCAGATGTGGTATATGCAAAATATTTGGTCATTTTCATGATCAATGTCCAAAAAAGGTGGTGAGTTCTCCTGTTTTATCCAATTCACATGTTGTAACTCCTACTGTGGTTCTGAACAATGATGGATTCCAAAAGGTGGGTAAGAAAAAGAGATGAAGAAGGTAAAGCCAAGTCTACGAAGGATAATCAGTTTGTTGGTCCATCTGTTACTCAGAATGTCAGATATGCGCCGAAGGCGGCACCTAGTGAACCTACTAAGGGAGCAAATACTATGGGTAATGCACCCACACCGCCGTCTATGTTGAAGTCTACTTGCTCTACCTCTCAGGATGGTAATATTACTACATCTAATTCGTATGCTGCCTTGGTGAACGATGAAGATGAAGATGAAGAACATGTTACACATGTAAATAAAGAATCGGCTAACCCAATTACAGGTGAAAGTTCATCTTTCACGGTAGCTGCTGGTTAGCTAGGTTGCTTTGTTTCTTGGTTAAGTTCTTATGGCTTGTCATAAGTTCTAGTTTTTTGTTATTTTAAGCAGCTTAGTTGTCTACCTTGTTATGTATGCTTTATCGCCTATGTAACGGGCTGAGATATGGGACTTCACCCATATTCTTTGTACTTAAATGTTTTTTGGAGTAATACATTTACCGGGTCGTTTTGACCTTTTACCCAAAAAAAGACATGAATTGTGAATACATAAATTCACAAAAACACGAAGTTGATTATTAAAATACAAATTGTCTCGAGGTGGATGTAAATATCTTATTGATATTTTATGAGACAAACAATCTAGAGGTATTTGATTCACTCTCATGTTCCATGAAGGATCTATAATGCTTCAAGCATATCTAGCAACTTCAACTTCTTGAAAAATTAATAAAGTTCTCAAGAACTCTACTCGATCAAATTGAATGAATCCTTATATGGATAAAAATCATTTGAACCCATATTATATGAATTGTTTGTTGCACACGTCTCTATAAAATGGCTTGTTCTCAAGTACCATACATAAGTGCAACTGAACCTTTAATAATCAATATGCGTCAAGAGAGTGTATTTTTCCTTTTTAATATTTTTATTAAGCAATGTGTGTTTTCTAACCAATGCATTTGATATTGGGTTGGAAGCTACACATATTTTGTCATCTTTGCAGGATATATTCTTAACATCAGTTATTCAGTGGATTTTATTACAAAATCTTTACCGTAAAAGAATGTTCGAGCAACTGCTTCGGAAGATTGATATTCGAAGCTTGAAAGATATACATTAAAATTGAGGAGGAGCATTATACGCTCTGCACTCTTTTTCCCTTCATCAAGTTTTTTATCCCATTGGGTTTGTTTTTTATAAGGTTTTTAATGAGGCAGTTTATAGCGTATAATAAACGGTGAATATCCAAGGAGGAGTGTTGTAAATATAAATGGGCTTATGTCTATTCACATTTATCTCTAGTGGGCTCTAGGGTTTGAGATGTATTCATCTACCCTATATATATACAATCCACTTGTAATCTTGGTTATTACTGAATAAGAATATCTCATCCTCCTCTTTCATTCTTGTGTTCTTGTTCATTACATTTATAATAATGTCCAGATTTGGTAAAATTAGATTTTGATTGTTTTAGTCTGTGGGAAAAATTGTATGCCACAGTGTTGGATTTGTGTGTAAGTTGATTTCAGTATTAGTTTTAGTGTTTAGCAAAAACTGATAATGATCATCTGATTAGAAAACAGAATACTAAACAAACGCAATTTTGTGGTTCAGAAAAACAATAACTACAAGTTACTAAACCATCCCCGACTTAGCATCTTTTGTTTGATACAGATCTTCGTCAGAAATAAATTACTTGAAAACGCACACCTAAACCGCCCTGACTCAAATGTCTGAAGTACGACAATCGCGTGAAACACTTTTTACACACCCATTTATACCTTGTAGTGGTTGGAATGGGTAAATTGGCGATTTGAGCTTGAAATCTTGCCAAAATCTTAAACAGTCAAGTGTGAACATGAGACATCTTAAAGTAAGTAGGTGTTCTCTTGTGACATGGCTTTCCTTTGCTTCCATGACAGACATCTCAATGCATGGAAATCTAATTGTTTACCACAATGTGAGGCAGAAGATTGGTTGGATGAGATCAGAATGTGTTGATCCAAAGGAATCCAACAAGTACCTTCCATCTTTTTGTGGCATGTACTTTTCACTGCTCTTGTATATACCTTACTCACTTACTGCTTAACAACGTGAAAGATTATGATCATAAGAACACGTTCCCATAGGTAACACGTTTTGTCCAATGTGATCCCAACATATTATGTTTTTGGCTAGCTAAATCCAATAGACGATATTGATTTGAATTTAGCAAAAGCTGCTAAAGCAAGCTGTAGACGACATCACCTATAAACACCAACACGTGATGAGCTTTGGATTATCATTTATCAAGCACTCACTTGGCTGCTCAAATATACAAATTCAAGTGTTTTTAAAAGCGATATTTTCAATTGCTTATGCTGGTGAATCGAATTGTTCGAGAACCTTTGCTAAACAAATTAGTACCATACAAAAACCAGAAAGATTATTGACCAATACAATTTGTATGCCACTGAAAGTAATCAAAAGGAAATAGGACTCAATGGTGGCTACGACAACAGTATTAAAATAATAGGATTTTTCTCATTTGAAAATATCAAGTGCTATTCTCATACACTATACACCGATTTACATACACTAGACGAGTACCCGCGCCTAGCGGCAGCTGTTCCTAGCGGCGGATAATTAACAATTGCGATATTGTGGTAAGTGTTTCGTAACATGCGATAATTCAACTGAAGAAAAAATTCTTAACATGTATCAAAGAACAAATAAAAGTATTTATTGAAACTGAAAATGAAACATTACATCAATTATGAGATAACTAACAATGCACGTTACTCGTCATGTAAAATTTCTTATTACACGGCATATGAGGTGTTGAATCCTCTTTGACCGAACTCTTTGATTGGCTTCACTTTGTAGTTATCATCCATCAAGACATGGTATTTGACCCAATCAAACCTAAGAAACTTAACAAAAATATATACACCGGTTGTATAATGTATTTTGACCAAATTATTTCAGAAAACTTTGTATACCTTTGATGAATTAATGCGCGGAACAATCAACAATTAAAGCACCAATCAATCACCATCATTTTAGCAATATTTGGAACACAAATTTGTATTTAACGATTTAATGCGCGCAAGACGAGAACAAAAAATGAACCCCGTGACTATATAATAAATCGTTACAATGTTTTGTGATTGTAAACATTCAAGTTATTCACAACAATATCTCTGCAATTTCAACTATATATAAATGTCAAAACAATATTTTTAAAAATCATATGGTCATTGCACACATTTCAATATTTAATAACTGAGATAGCATATGATACACACACTATAAAGTAACATAACAATAAATAATAAGTATTAATATGGTGCCTTATAAAATAAAAGATATTGATAAACTTTTAGAAATTATTAGTGTTAAGATTAAATAAATTAAAAAATATATACTTTTTTGGGAAAATTACAATAGTAAAAGTTGTCAAAATTTGTCATACATTTCTTTCAAATTTTAGGTGTGAATTGTTATGGTAGCTATTTCATTAAGGGCAAATTCTTTGAATTTTTATGTAGAAATTTTAGTTTTAAAGGAATTTTAGAAATTTAACATTACTCACTTTTTAAGTTTCAAAAACATGGATACATGCTTTGTATGTATAATAAAATAAAATAAAAAAAACTTGTATTGACTTTCCAACATTGAATATGCCAAATCAGTTTTCATTTAATATTAGTTTGAATTTTTAATGGTAATTATATATATTCATATAGTTAAAGACGAGTACCCGTGTATAGCAACGAGATTTTATAGCGACATGTCGTTTAGTGATAAAAAAATGTTTATGATTATAAACGAAAAATAATAAAAGTTTGAAGATTTGGGTATTAAACATAATGTTTTGAAACCCGGGTCGACCGGTTGGTTCAACTGGTTGAACCGTTTTGGTCGAAAAACAGATCGATTTAAACCGGGTCAACCCGACGGGTTTGGTTGAACACGGGTGAAATTAAACCGGGTCAACCCGTCGG
This sequence comes from Chrysanthemum makinoi, assembly GCA_910596185.1. Classification (NCBI taxonomy): domain Eukaryota; kingdom Viridiplantae; phylum Streptophyta; class Magnoliopsida; order Asterales; family Asteraceae; genus Chrysanthemum; species Chrysanthemum makinoi. The sequence goes on along the minus strand of OU343218.1, from coordinate 2,086,269 downwards.
GTTTGAAGCGTTCCGTGTTAACCCGGTTTTCGATGTGTATTAATAGTTTACTTTTGAAATATATGTTTTCAAAGTTTCTATTTTTAGTTTCAAAATTTCACTTTTTGTGTTTTCCTTTATATATAGTATACGCGGGTACCCTGTGACGATTAACTGGAGAAACAAATTTCGATGAGGCCTGATTTACCAGTTTGTATCGGTTTCAACGAGTCCTCTCTGGTTCATTTTCGGATGACTTTTATCGGTTAGTCGAACCCGTGGCGAAACGGTTCCCGATTGAACCCGTTGGTCTGTCGGTCCAGTTTTCAAAATTATATGTACTATCAACTTGTTAGCTTGTATGAAACTTTGTGTGTTTTATTAATTTGTATAATGTGTATAATAGCATGTACTTTTCATTTTAGGGTGTTTTAAAATTAACAAATTAGTGTGTGTAATTATTTTATATTTTGGATTTTGTTAAAACTTGTTTAAATTGTGTATTGTGAAAATTTTATTGTACTTTTTAGTATGAGGTGTTTTAATTGTTTGTATTTAATTTGGTGGACATGCTTTTAGTTAGTTGTACAATATGAATAAATCAATGTACTTTTAAGTAATGGGGTGTTTTAATAAGAGTATTAATTACATTATACACTTCTCTCACCTTTGACTTTCAACTTTCAACTTTCAATTTTCACTTTCACCTTTGACCATTTTTCTATTTTATGTAGTAAAGATATTGGTGTCCTTGTTAAACATTTTAATTAAGGGAAATTCGGAAAGTATTTTGATAGCTTGGAGAAAGCTTCCATTTCCAATAAGGTATTGATGGTTCAATTTGTTGGGATGAGTCCCTTTTTTCTTTGTACACAACTTGTGCTCCACATCTTGTAGTTGTGCTTTGACTATGAGAACATGATAGACTGATGACAAGATTACCTTCAATTATGCGAGACCAATACTTATCATTATCATTCAGTTGTTCAAACAAACTGAATGGTACATAAGCAATCCACAATTTTCCGTACCGAGTTCCTGATGTATTTATAGAATCAAATTGTGGCAGTGGAGCCATGAATTCCATGATTTTCATATCTCAATTCCATGGTAGGATGATAATCTAGACGCCTCGACCTAAATACACCACATATCGCAAAACCCATTATTTCGGGGTGCCATTGGGGATGTAACTTCAATGCTATTGTGCACCCATGTTGTTGTTCTTTGAACCAGCTTGGAATCATGCTTCCAGGCACACAAATACTAAAACATCTATCTACAGCAGCATATTTCTGCATTCAACACATAAAATTAAACCAAAATGGTCACATAAGCATCAATATACAATATTTAAATGAATGAGAAGGAGAAATTATTGACCTTAAGGAAAGATTTCTTTAACATCTTATCAAGGTATCTTTCATTTTCTTCATCTTCCAGGAGTTCATAGCAAGAGGACAAATCTATATGAGATAGTTTAACCATACATGGTGACAATTCTGGAAATCTTTCTAGAGACTCACAGCTAGAGAGAATGAGCGTTTCCAAAGAACTCATCTCAAGCCTGGATGGGAGACACTTGAGTTCCTTGCACGAAGTCATGTCCAAGTGAATAAGCCTTTTGAGAAATCCAAGAGACTCATGTACCTCTACCAAATTAAAACAATGTGACAGGATCAATCCTTCTACATTTGGGGCCCCTGAGACATCTGGAAACCTTATTAGGCTGTGTGCTCCCACAAGGTTAATGAATTTCAAATTCGGCATATTCTATTAACAAAAACAGAAACGAAATAGATCAAATTAAATCAGGGTTACCAAAAAAATAATGAATACAAATACTTAAAACATTATTGTTAACTTAATCAATTGAAAATATATAGAGACAGCCATGACTTGACTGTGATGCTAAGAAATTTATTTCGTCTACTTATATCATACCATATGTCCTTTCCATAGACGTTCTATATCCCCATACTTCATTTCAAGCCCAACAAGCTTATGCATGTCCGCTACTGGCAGAGATAAAAATGGGTAATATTTCCAACTAAGCCATCGTAATTCATCAGGGAGAAATGTAGGTTCACCACAAGTGAATTCACCGTGAACATCAAGTAGCCGAAGATTCTTCATGCTTTCAAAAATATTAACATTTAAACGATGCTTCGGGTATTGACGCACTACTATGCCTTCAATTACTTGCAGTTCCTGAAAGAAAGAACAAAATTTAGATCAACAATGTTCCCATTTGCTTGATATTCTAAACACATTAGCTTATAAAAAAAGGTTTATTACCCTATTTTTCTTAACCAAATCATACATTACATCCATATCCCATAGCCTGCTATTTGGGGCATTCCTGCAAATATGCTTACCCATATCTTGAATAAGATCATGCATTCTTATCCTTCCATTGTAAATGGTCATAAGAGATTTTTCAATAAGAACACTAATCCCAATCGCAGGGTGAAAACAAAAGCTATCAAGTATTCGAGTTACATGTTTTACTTCTCTGCCCTTAAAGAAGCATGCAATGTCCAGGAATATGTTTTGCTCAAAATCATTAAGATCATCAAAACTTAACTTTAGTGTCTTATAAACCTCATTATTTGGTAATTTGGCTAATCTATCTAACGCACTTTATTGGGTTAATCACCATCGACCCACTCTGACCCATCACAACCCACTACGACCCGGTCAACGAAAGTCAACTAAACAAGTCAGACTTTAAAAAGTCAACAGAAGCAGTTATATAAAAACGGTTATATGACAGTTATGAAGTAACTGCCATATCCCCTGAACCAACACGGCAACACAATGGTTCATTTGTGTCTTTTCAGTATGTATAAATAGATAGGAATTATGTATGAACAAGCATGACAGATTTTGTACAATGATGACTGAAATATATAGAAAAGTTTCTTGATTCAAATCGTTTATTGTTATTTGGTATATTTTGATTAAAGATCCATAAAAACTGGGCCAACAATTGGTATCAGAGCCAGAATCATCATATACCATTTACGTTATAGTTTCAGAATAAAAAAAAAACTGTTTCGGAACTTTTTGCAAAATAAATTCGGACACAAATCATAACATCATTTCTGTGTTCCTATTTCTGTCGCAACAGGGGAACAATCACAACCGTGATTACTCTCACCCGGCATCAGAAAATCATTCGCAAAGATTTTTTTACCGAAAATAGTTTTCTTTTTTACCCAATCCAATAGGATTAAGAAAACGAATTAAATCGTTTATATATTGATTCAAACAAAACCAAACGAAGTCATCAATTAGGGCACAAGTCAAGATTCGAATTAAGAACAAACACACCTGTTCTTCAAAGGAATCAAGCCCAGAAGGATCAATTGAGACCCAATTGATTCATTTTCATACTCCAATCATAATACTTCTCACGGATTTGAAAACCCCCAAATAAGTCGAAACCCTAGGTTTCAAAGTGGAGGAATAACTGTGCTCGTAAAGAACACCACACCGGAGATAGTAAAAGGACGGTCAAAACCACAGCGTCGGTTGTATTGGAGAAGAAGACAGAAGATAAAAGGTTATCTTCTGAAGAGAGAGAGAGAGAGAGACTGAAAAACCAGTATCTCAAAGAAATAAAAAAGGGAGACGCGTAGTTTTATCCCAAAAAAAAAAGGGAGATAAACGGGTTACAAGTGAAACGCGTGTAAAGATAAGGGCCGGATATTTATTTGTTTAGGCATCGGGTTAGACCATCAACCCCTCCAGGTTTCAAAATTACAAAACACACCCTCTTTTTATTTTTTAGTATTTACATATATAGATTTTTTTTTGAAAAGTTTAGTTTAAGTTTTAAAGTATTTTTAAATTTAAGTTTATAAAGTAGTTTTAGATTTAAGTGTTTTTAAGGAAAAGTGTTTAATAGTTTTTAAAAGTTTAAGTTTTTTAAAGTTTTTTTGTTTGGTTTATGACAAGAAAATTCTAAGATTATTAAAGTTTTAGATTTTCTTATTTGGTTTACGGTAAGAAACAAGTTTTTAAGATTTTCTTATTTGGTTTACGGTAAGAAACAAGTTTCTAAGATTTCTCTTATTTGGTTTATGATAAGAAAACAAGTTTTTTTAAGTTTTAAGTTTTATTAGGTTTAAGATAAGAAATAAATAAATTTTACGGTTTATAAGATTGAAATTTCTAAGTTGTTTTAAGTTTTTTTTAGTTTTAAAGGTTTAAAAGTTTTAGGTTTTAATTGTTAAGTTTTTTTTAGGAATTATAAAGTTATTAACAAAGTTTTATAAGAGTATTTTATTAGATTTAAGACATTTAAAAATAAATTATGGGAAAAGACGACGATAATAGTAGTAGTTCAAACAACGATAAAACTAAAGGGATAGGATCGACAGCCTATTTCCAATGCCCCTTGCTAAAGGCAACAAACTATATGATATGGTCGATAAGAATGAAGATCATTTTACAAGCAAATGGTCTATGGGAAACGATTGAACCTACCATTACAACTCAAGTCGATGAAAAGCAAGATAAGACTACAATGGCATACCTATTCCAAGGACTATCGGAAGAAATGACATTACAAGTAGCAAATAGCAAAAGCGCAAAAGAAGTTTGGGATACATTGAAGACTAGAAATATTGGAGTGGAACAAGTGCAAAAGGCAAAACTACAAACACTCAGATCCGAATTTGAGATATTGCAAATGGAGAATGATGACACTATCGATTCATTCACCGCAAAGATGACAAGTATTACTTCAAAGATGACAAGTCTTGGATCAACACTTGATGAATCAACTCGCGTCGAAAATTGCCTGATTCTGTACCTAAAAGATTCATTCACATGGTCGCATCTATAGAGCAATATTCTGATCTAGATAAAATGACTCTAGACGAAGCTATTGGTAGATTGAAAACCTTCAAGAAAGAGTAAAGGCAAAGAAAGGAAGAACATTCCAAGATCAAGATAAACTATTGTTTACAAAACACAACAACAATGCTCAAAGACATAATCAAGGAAAAGGAAGATACATTCCACCACATAGTCAAAATCATGACAAAGAAGGAAATTTCTCACAAGATTATAATGAAGCAACACAAAAGCCTAGAGATTTTAGCAAAGTAAAGTGTTATAATTGCAATGAATATGGACATTATGCCTCACATTGCCATAAACGAGATCGAAGATATCAAAGACAAGAAGAGACAAACCTCGTCGAAGAAGATTTAGAACCAACCCTCTTGTTGGCAGTTTCAAGCACTACTGAAGATCTACGGCAAGACGATTGTGATTAAGGGGGAGAATATTGGGTTAATCACCATCGACCCACTCTGACCCATCACAACCCACTACGACCTGGTCAACGAAAGTCAACTAAACAAGTCGGACTTAAAAAGTCAACAGAAGCAATTATATAAAAACGGTTATATGACAGTTATGAAGTAACTGCCATATCCCCTGAACCAACACAATGGTTCATTTGTGTCTTTTCAGTATGTATAAATAGATAGGAATTATGTATGAACAAGCATGACAGATTTATTTACAGATTTTATATATAAAAGTAGTTTACGTTTATAAAGTTTAATCCTTTTCTTCTATTTGGTATATTTTGATTAAAGATCCGTAAAACTGGGCCAACACACTTTCCCACACACATGCTTACCTTCCACGGAAGAAAGAGCCTAATACTTTCAAGGCCAGAGGAAGACGACCGGTATATCGTATTGCACGTTCTGAAATCTCCTTGTAACCATCTGGAGGTATATTTTCTCGAAAAGCATGCCTACTGAAGAGCTCAACAGCCTGGTCCATACGTAAAAGGTCAGGTTTGTACTTAGCATCGTATTGATAACAAATGCATGTCTCTAGTGGTTATTATGATTCTACTTCCTGGACCAAACCAGTCATGTGTAGCTGCTTGGAACTCTAATTTCTTGACATCATCCACATCATCAAGGACAAGAAGGACCTTTTTATTGAATAATTTACCTTGTATTGTGTCGGCTCCAGACTCAGGATCCTGAATCTTGGACCCGTGGTGTCCCATTAAAATATCTCCCAGAATCTTCTCTTGCAAGGCACATATATCTGTTTTAGTGGAACTTTTTTCTCTAACGTCCCTTATGAAGCTACTACCCTCAAACTTATAAGAAATTCTTCTAAACAAAGCTTGGGCAATTGTCGTCTTACCGATCCCTCCCATTCCATATATCCCTACAATGCGCACCTCTTCAGTTGCTTCTATGCCCAACAATGAATTTAATGCATCCATATGAGATTGTATACCGATTAGATTACTTTCCCTGTAACGAGGTTGTATGTTGGCTGAGACCTCTTGAACAATCTTGTCGACAATTCCATATTCGCCCCTATAGATATAAGAGTATAATTAGCAAGTAACCAGTGCTAATTATTCAGCTGAATAATTACGCAGGTTTATCAAGGATGTTAGAGAAAATATTCAACTAGGATCCCGAAATTATGGTGAGTAATATTATGGGCCGATCAGGTTACAGGTTTAGAGCCAAACGGCAGGGCAGGCTACCATGTGGGTTCAAGTTACACGTTCCCAGCCAAACTACAGGGCAGGCTACCATAAGTAAGGGCGGCCCAACTTTCACGGAGACCTAAAGTGAAGCTTTAAAACGAGGTCTTTTTATCAAAGTTATTAAAAATGATTTATATAAAATTTACTATTTTAGCTTTTTTCTGTGAAATCTTTGATTAGTTTTATAGAATCAATATGGTATAATATTTCATTTTCAGTCTATAATGAGCCAATAACTTAAATCTTTTAGTGACACTTTCGATCTTAAATAATTGTTAATTAATTTCAGTTTTTAAAAAATTCTTTATGCCGAGTCAACTGTCACTACAATGGTTAACATTATTCTATAAACCATATGAGCATTAGGGAAAGAGTTTACATACTAATATAGTTAAGTATATCAATCGGTGTATCATTTTTTATATATATAATTTCTCTCAAAACTCTTTAGTTTCAAAAAATAAATCTAGGTCGTTAATGTCCTAACAACTGTTATTGCTTAAAGAACTTTCAAGCATATTTGTTACATTTTGTCCTTTCTATTTTATGTAATTTTTGTTTCTGGCCCTCCCAGAAAAAAGTCTAGCTCGGCCATTGCTTTCAAGGTTCTGACAACTATCTTTTAGCTTGTTATCATCAAGTGACTAATGCTAAATAGTAAACTAAAAATACCTTATATACAATCTAAATTGGTCAAATTTACTTTCAAGTGATGAAATAGCTTGATCTAAAATGTGTAAGAAATAATCGGTTATAAAGGTCTCTTCACCCGATTTTATAGTTTCATTTTCAACATTATGATCATACTTTGTATCTCTACAAAGAGTTCGTTTTTCTTCAAATTTCGTTTTACATTCACTTCTTTAGCAATTTCTTTGACGAAAATTAAAGAATCTTTAAAAGTAACTTTTGATTGATTAATGATATTGGAGGAGATGAGAGAAAGCGATAGAGTGAAAGTATGGTTGTGAGTGTGGAAATCAAACGTTGATTCATTAATTAAAATGGTAAAATGGTGATTGATAAAGTATTTTAACCACATTTTTAATCTTTGCTTATTTTTCATGCAAGAATAGGCCTTTTATATACTTGGTGTATTTGGGCTTACATTTATACTACTCGTAGGCTTAAAAAATTGAAAGTAGAAACAATGGAGGCCTGAAATTTTCGATTGTTTAACATTTATATGTTAATTGGAGCCTACATAATCAGATCTCTAAACATGACTAGAAAAAAAACATGTGAGTGACTTTGTATATGGTGTATACAAGATTTTAAAAACTCGAGAGACTTCAAGCCCTTAACTTTAATTGTTTTAGATTAAAAAAAACATGTAAGCACTACTACAAAAATTGACATAGAGCCCGGTTGAAAAGGCTAATAGAGCCCGGTTTTTCATGAGGGCACAAAGGGGGAGGGACTCTATTAGGAATTGTCATAGTGCCCGGTTTAAAAAACGGGCTTTATTATGTTTTATAGAGCCCTGTTTTTTCGTTTAAAACCTTGCTCTATGTGATTAAAAAAACCATTTTTAATAAGCATAGACCCCTGTTTTTTCCTTACAAAACATGGCTCTATGATCTTCATTTTTTTTTTCAGTTTTTCAAATTTTATTAAATACCACCTATTCACATTATTTCCACAGCAGAAACAGCAACAAAACATAACTGTAACAAAACCATAACCTTGAAGGTCTATACCAAAACCAATGGATATAAGATCCAAGATCAGTTTTACAACGATGTAATACGGGTCCTATGGACTACCGAACATACTTAATACCACTAATTAAACATCTATACAACAGTTTTACAATCAAGTGTTTTGTTGGACTAAGGGAAAGGAGATATACAAAAGACATGAGTACATGCCAACCTTTCCTAAATACTACCATGATTGATGATCAGATGCCACACACCAAAATGCACGAGCTCACGATGTCGTCCAGCTCCTTGGTAGTAAAAGGCTTCTTGTGATTCCAAGGCATCCATAAAAAAAAATCCATAAGTGATATTATGATGATGAAACAAATGAGACCAACTTTGGTGGCTGGAAAGTTATTCATTTTCTGCTAATCAGCCATATAGGAGTAAAAATGGCATGTCAAGCACTTACTTTCAAAAAATACAGGATGGGTAACACATGATGGTGGCAAACCAGGTGGGTTGGGTAATGGGTCAATGTGGGTTTCGGGTCAAAACAAGTCATCTGAATCACAGGTTAGCCAAGTCTTGGGTTGGGTCATGTCTGGAATCATGGGATGACCTGTTCATTTTCACCCTTTTATTTTGCAAACAAAAAGAAGTACCCATGCTTCTAAAATTACTAAATACATGTCCTAATATTTACTTGAAAGAACAAAAAAGACAATTAGAAACCAACATTTGGTTACAAAAGATAACCAAACATGTAGAAAGTAAACATATTTTCTGGTGGCATATTACAATTTCGTACTTAAGATTTCTGATGTCTCTAAGAATTCTGGTGGCCATGCTCAAAAAAGATAAATGAAATTACGAAACAAGAAACCATTGGCCAAACACTCTTCATTGACAGTTTACCTTTGTATGCCGTAAAAAATTATATAAGAAAGCAATCAGAATCTTCTTCGTCACCCTGTTGAACATTGTCCGACATGTTAATAAAGTCTTCCTGTAATCTACAAAGAATGTTTAACACTTACTTGATTACTTAACTAACAAGCTAATAACAAATTATAATACTAAATAAACTGTAAATAAACAGATAGTTAGTTATAAGGGTGTTCGAAATTGCTTATTAAAAGCACTTATGTACTTATTTCTCATTGAAAAAAGTAGCATACAATGAATGGTAACCTACAAGTCGTATTTATTCAAAACGGTTTATTTTATATGCAAATCCTAAACACCCTCAAGACTATTTAATGCTAAATCAAAATGCAATATTAGTCAAATAACCTCTATCCAAACACTCGAAGCCTCAAAACGCAATAATCATACAAAAAGTTTAATAACATCACTAGCCGATAATAATATAAATAACAGATCAAAGCTACCATTTTTATCATAAGTCCATCAACTATATTGTGAAATACCTTGTGTGAAAGTTAGAGCACAAAAATTAGTGCTCGTTGATTACCATAACAATAGAAAGATAAAAGACCCAGTCGTTGCTACTGTTGCTACGAAGGCAAATTGTTAAAGCCAAGTATTTTTGACAAGCTTACCTTCTGAAAATGACCAACTTGATTGGTGGTGTCAACAAGATGAGCGACTTTCCCAAAGAAGGTATGAACTCCGGTGGCAATTACAACCACCGCAATCTCACCTTTCTTGCAAGTTGAACCAGAGTAGACACCATCCCTCGGGCCTTTCGTCATAGGAAGTGATTCACCTGTAAAGCAGGACTGCAAAACCACAACAAAGATTAATTCATATACACCATGCTACAGTTTGATACAGAAATGATTCCGGTCATGTTTTATCTCTTAATTAACGGGTCAATAAGCTTAAAAGTCACCCAAATTGCATCTTTAACAGACAACCTCCTAAACCATTTTTTCTCAAAAACATCTTATTAATAAGATAATATAATTTATATAATCATGCAAAACATTAAATTGTTTTGGACAACAAGAGTGTTCCCAATCAAGCCAACCCACCCACGTTTTAACTATACAATAGATTACTCTGAGTCTCTGACCTCAATATTGGACATGTTTCTCCTCTCCCATCTGTTCATTCTGTCCATTCATTACTAACCCAACACAATAAATCCAGCAGCAAACGAATAAAACAAATAAAAAACCACGTAACCAGGCCCTTATACGAGTGACAGAAACCTTAAAATTAATTAAGGCTTGGATTTGGAAATAACATGACAACCAATAATTATTTAAGTAGCACTTGACTAACACTCAGATCTTCTTTATAAACATAATATATAGATAATGAAGTGACTCGTCGTTATCCTGTCAAAATACAGAACACACTGAAGATAACTGCATTGATGAAGTGACTCGTCGTTAACTGCATTGATGTAAATACTTACATTGAGATTTGAAAATAGATCAATTGACACGCCTTCATGCTTATCACAAACCTAAGTATAGATAACTAATCAACCAAAGTTCAGAATGCATCCCTTTGTGCAAACTACCACTTCAAAAGCTATTCGGTGTTTGCTTTTGCATCTAGAATCTATTATGAAGTTAATTAAAGTGTATGCATATACTCAGTTTCTACATTTAATCATTCGGGAACACCATTACCAAAACATATAAACTAACAGCTGTAAAATTACAAAGGCACTACATAAAAACACACAATCATACAAATTAAAATGAATATTCAAATAAACAAAATCCCTATAACCCCTAACTTGATTTATCAATTATCATAATAAAAACCCCCAATATGAATCGAATATAAAAAAAGTTTAATAGAAATTAATTAGTTACCTTAGTCGATTATAGCAGTTTGGTACCTCCTAATTGGATTAGTTTATTAATGGCTTGGTTGCGTGATGAAGGTGGCCTGTGACGGTAATAGTGTGCGTGGGTTGGGTGATGGTCTTTGGTGTGTGGTGGTTAAGTGAGAGTTAGGGTTTGTGAAATGGAAAGGGGGAAAAAGTTGGTGTTTTTTTGAAGGTAATGAAAATTGGGGAGGAGGAAATAACCCGCTTAAAAATTTTGAGGATTCATGTTTCAATTTAAAGAACCGCCTATGTTGAAGTTTTACAAAATAACACTTGATAAAACCCTGTTTTGTAAATGAAAACAGGGCTCTAATGTGTTTTTAATAAAGCCCGGATTTTTAAAAGAAAACATGGCTCTAATATGAGGAATAGAGCCCGGTTTTAATAAAGAAAACGCGGCTCAAATATTTGTCAACATAGAGCCCGGTTATGTAAAGAAAAACATGGCTCTATACCCTTTTTTTAAACATGGAATCTTCATAGAGCCCGTTTTTAAGTAAAACCGGACTCTATTAAGGGGGCTCTATTTTAAAATCTCTAGTAGTGAAGTGTGTGTGACTGCAAAATTCTCATTGATAAGATCAAAAATAAAACTGATGACTGGAAGTGTAAAATGGACACCCTTTGGGTAAAATGGGTACACATGATGAGGCTTAAAGAAAGTAGTATCTGGAATGTTCAATATAGCAGTAATGATAGTTGGAGTTGGAAATGCTTACTGGAAATAAGAGATAAGATTGCTACTCATCTTCAGTATAAGATTGGTGATGGGAGAAGCATATGTATGCGGATGGATAAATGGCAGGACAATGGACTGTTAATTGAGGCTATATCTTACAGAGATCTCTATGATGCAAGGATGTCCAAAATGATCACCATTAAAGAAATGATTGAAGGGGGGTGTTTGGCAGTGGCCCATTGAATGGAGGGAATCTGATCTGGAAGTAATAAGTATTCAAGCACCACTTTTGACAGATGGAACTCAAGACGAAGTTATGTGGAGAAAGGATGATAATAATCTAATCCCTTTTCATGTCAAGCATGTCATGGACAATCTTTGCCCAAACATGGAGGAAGTTAGATGTCATGATATTGTCTGGTTCAAACAGTGCATACCTAAGCACTCATTCTATCTATGGTTAGCCATAAGTGGAAGACTGCTAACTCAAGATAGAGTCATGTCTTGGGGGACTAAAACTGGCCTTCTATGTCCTCTATGTAATGAGATTAATGATTCACACAGTCATTTGTTTTTTCTATGCAAATTCTCCCATGAAATTTGGAATAAGATGGGATGTAAGATGAAATTGGATAAGGTGTATTTCAATCTAGATAGCATTATTGCTGAGTTATCTAGACAAAAGAATGGTAATCAGATTTGGTGTCTTTGTCAGAAGGTTATGTTTGGGAGCAGTGGTATATCATATATGGCAAGAAAGAAATCAAAGGATCTTCAGAGGAGATAAAGAGAAGCCAAGGAGTTATATGAAGTCATCTGTGAAGTTATCCAACTCAAATTAATGAGCATGAGAGTAAAAAATTCTGATGGTTTAAAAAGTGTGTCTGAGATATGGGGGTACAGTTTAACATCAAATGTTGATTAGAAGTATATAGAGGAGCAGTCTCTATCAGAATTGAGGTCTTTGGAAATGGGTCAAGAGAGATATCCAGAAGTGCATGGAATGTTTTGATACAAAAGCTTAAATCTTCTAAATGTGTTCTTGCAGACCACTACATTGTCACAGTTCCTTGTACCTTGGAGTTTCTTTGGTATGACTGTACCTATCTGATTCTCAAACTCTTTTCCAAACTTGGCCTTGGGAGGAAGTTTGGTTAGATATGATTTTATCAATAGGAGATCTAAATTCAAAGAAATGTACCATAAAGTAGGGTTGTGCTTTGTGAAGGGTAAGTGGTTTGGGTGGGTAGTGTATGATGGATGGAATAGAGAGGAGTGAAAGATGATACTTCTTGGTCCATCCAAAACACTACCAAGGAGGTAATGGTTGGTCTTCACTCAAGGTGTGCGTTCCCAAGTAATTGAAGCCATTTTTGAAATGGAAATATAGATTACTTGGCATAGCCCTTGAGTGGAAGGGTAAGGGATTCCTAGTGATGCCATTCACCATACTTCTTTGATCACTGTGGATGTTGGTTGAGTGGTCTTAGAAGGAAGGTGTAATGGAAATGTAACTAGATGGTATGGTGCTTCTTTAAAGGTGAATTTTGATCATGAGAATGAAGTCTGCAGGCTGTGAAATGCAATGTGCTCTGTTCCTCCTCTGTTTTGGACAAGCTGTCTGAGATAGAGTGGATGCTTAGGCACATTTCAGTATCTTATATTTGTATTGTTTGTTGTATCTGATTTGGGATAATGCCCAAGTTAGTTTATGTTATTTCTCATAATGTACAAGATGATTGGAAGTAATATAATATAATTCACCTTTGCAACCAACAAAAAAAAAAAAAAAAAAAAAAAAAAAAAAAAAAAAAAACTTTTATTGTTTTACCTTCGAGTCACGTAGCTAAAGCAATGGTTTTGGCACCAAAAAAAGCCCCAAATTTTATTTAATAGGTAACAATTGGTCTGGGTGGAGAGTTATTTTACATACTAAACTTTTCTTACATACCAAGGGACTCATCTCCACAATCCATTTAAAAAGAAATCAATGAATGAGATTAAAAGCATTTTATTATTTCACCTATTTTTTATAATTTAAATATCTCTTAAACCGTTAATCGTTAAGTGAAAATATTTACACCGTCGCGAAGATCATTTAATTATCTTTCTATAGACGGGCACTTTGATATACTTTTGAAAAAAGAAAAAAAATTCGTTTTTTTTTTTACGTTTTTCGTCTTTTTTTACGTTACTTGAAATTTGCATGAAAAAAAAATCATATATGATTAAACACTAATTTGATTATCACATGTGATATTAGTGTTAAATCATGTATGATATGTGATATCACATGTGATATTACACTAATATCACATGTGATATTACATATCATATATGATATAACACTAATATCATATATGATATAACACTAATATCACATGTGATATTCAAATTAGTGTTTTATCATATATGATTTTTAATGCAGTTTTCAGTAACATAAAAAAAGGGAAAAACTTATAAAAAAACGTGAAAAATACGAAAATTTTTTTTTCGAAAGTATATCAAAGTGCCTATCTATAGAAAGATAATTAAATGCTCGTCGCAATGATATTGTTTTTTCGATTAACGATTAACGGTTGGAAAATTATTAATATTTAAAAAAAGAGGATGAAAGTGGGTTTTTTAAAATGTTAGGGATTAATCTCATCCATTAGATCAAATAAAATTAGATGGTGGAGATTGATCCCTTGATATGTAAATAATCTTTTGTCCTCAAATGATCTTAAATCATTGGTTTGGGCAGTCAAGTTTGAGAATCATAACACTTTATCTCAACATTTTATTTAGGAATTTGACCAAAGAAAGTTATAAAGATAATTTGTATATAAAAGTAGAGCAAAATCTATGTATTTTATAGGGGAAAATGACAAAAAAAATGCATCGAACTTGACACTTTTTTGTGATTATGTGTAGCCAACTATTTTTTTTTCATTGTAACACAAACCTTTTGAATTTTTGTTATTGTATGTACAATTTTCAACGTGTCACAACACGTGGGTACTAACTCATCGGGGTGTAACACGTGGACTGCCAACTCATTTACCGACTATTACTTTTTAGGGATAATAACAAAAAAATGTATCGAACTTGACCACTTTTGTCATTGTAACACAAACCTTTTGAATTTTTGTTAATGTATGTATCCGATCAATCGAAACATGTCATCGTTAGTCCTTTATACTAACGGCCGTTAGCACATAACTTAAAAAAAAACTCTTACGTTTTCATCCCTTTGTATATGTTTTCATTCGTTTTCTTACGTTTTCATCCGTTTTTATACATTTTTCGTTCATTTTCTTATGTTTTATACGTTTTCGTCCGTTTTATACGTTTTCGCCAACTTTTTACGTTTTCGTTTCATCCGTTTTATATGCTTTCATCCGTTTTATGCGTTTTCATCCGTTTTTATAGCTACACACGTCCGTTTATTTTATTAATGCAACGTTAGTCCGTTATACGTTTTTGTCCGTTTTTACACGTTTTCATCCGATTTTACACGTTTTCGTATGATTTTACACGTTTTCGTCTGTTTTGACACGTTTTCATTTGATTTTACATGTTTTCGTCTGTTTTTACACGTCTTTGTTTGATTTTACACGGATGAAAGCGTATAAAAACGGATGAAAGCGTAAGAATCGGCGAAAAAGTATAAAAACGGACGAAACGTATAAAAACGTAAGAAAATGGACGAAAATGTATAAAAACGGATGAAAACGTAAAAAAACAAATGAAAACATATAAAAAGGGATGAAAACGTAAGAAAACGTAAGATAACGAAATTTTAAGTTATGTGCTAACGACCGTTAGTATAAAGGACTAACGATGCCAAGTTTAGATTGACTGGATACATACATTAACACAAATTCAAAAGGTTTGTGTTACAATGACAAAAGTGGTCAAGTTCGATACATTTTTTTGTTATTATCCCTAAAAAGTAATAGTGGGTAAATGAGTTGGCAGTTCACGTGTAACACCTCGATGAGTTGGCAGTCCACGTGTTGTGACACGTTGGAAATCCTATATACAATAACAAAAATTCAAAAGGTTTGTGTTACAATGAGAAAATAAAATAGTTGGCTACACACAATCACAAAAAGTGTCAAGTTCGATGCATTTTTTTTTATCATTTTCTCTATTTTATAGTGTTTTAACTTTTATAAGGTCTAGAGAAAAGCTAGCTTTAGGCCTCCCAAACTTTTGAGCGGCCCTGCCAAATGGTCAACAGATTAAAGAAAACTAACCCACTAATTCCAGAGACATGATAACCCTTTAAATTGGCAGCTGCAGTTAAAGCTTCTCTCCATTTCTTCACTTTATCCATCTCTTGCCTAAATTTGTCCGCATGTTGCGTAAAGGCCGTTGCAAAGTCTCGTTTCTGTCCACGTACATTAGATAAATTGGCAGTTGCAGTTAAAGCTTCCCTCAACTTGTTTTCATGTTCTTGAAAAGCAGTTGCAAAGCTTCCATTCTGTTTGCGTACATCGGATGGATCGACATGGTAAAACACCGGCAACACCTTATGTCCTATCTGATCCTGACATTCCATAATTTTGACCAGCTCCTCCAAACACCACGAAGAGTTTGCATGGTTTTTGGAAAATACAACTACTGCAAACCTCGATTGTTGTATGGCTTTAACAAGTTCTTGAGAGATAGGTTTCCCTGCACCAAGCATCACGTTGTCTTTGAACGTATGTATTCCTCTCTGAACGAGAGCTGCATTCAGATGATCTACAAAAGTGTTTCGGGTGTCTTCACCTCTGAAGCTTAGGTAGACATCATATGTCCATCCTGATCTTGGTTTTGGCATGGATGAAGATGAAGACGCCATTTTAATCATACAAAAACTTGGGTATATACAAGATAAGATAATATTAATTGTTAGACTAACGACTTTTTGTATGGAAGGATATGTAGAAGACCTGTTAGTAGCCACTTAACTTGATATTTTCATTGAAATTTCCATCTCTCTTCCTTTCGGTTACGGAGTATTTCATTACATGTTCACTCTCCAAAATACTTTTTTTTTTTTTTTAATGAGGAAAGTTATTTTACATAACAAAATTTTCTTACATATCAAGGGACTCATCTCCACCATCCATCTAAAAAGAAATCAATGACTGAGATTAAAAGCATTTTATTATTTCACCCATTTTTTATAATTTATATATCTCTTAAACCGTTAATCGTTAAGCAAAAACAATTACACCATCGCGACGAGCATTTAATTATCTTTCTATAGACGGGCACTTTGATATACTTTCGAAAAAAAAAATCATTTTTTTCACATTTTTTCGTCTTTTTTTTTTCGTTTTACTTCGAAACTGGAATTTGCATGAAATATCATATATGATTTAACACTAATTTGAAGATCACATGTGATATTAGTGTTAAATCACATATGATATGTAATATCATATGTGATACTGGTGTTAAATCATATATGATATACATATCATATATGATTTAACACTAATATCACATGTGGTATTCAAATTAATGTTAAATCATGTATGATTTTTTCATGCAAATTTCAGTAAAGTAAAAAAACTTAAAAAAAACATGAAAAACACGAATTTTTTTTTGTCTAATGTGCTAGAGGCCCCTGAGGGGGGGGGGGGGGTCTCCCTCCGGAAAACCTTACTCTTTAAGAAGCGGAACGTCTCGGACCCTCTTCCGTTCTGCTCGAGATCCCCTAAAAGGCTATGGAGCCTTTACAGGGACGATTCCCCAGTGACGCTAGCTCCTCGGGTTATCGAGGGATCGAGCCCCCCGTCGTTCCCAATCTCCCAATTTCCCTAGCATTATCCTACCGACCCATAATGCTCGTCGTAATGGTATATTTTTTTCCGCTTGACGATTAACGGTTTGAAAGATATTTATATTTGAAAAAAAAAGATGAAAATGATTTTTTTTAATTGTTTGAATTAATTTCATCCATTAGATCTAATAAAAATGAAGGGTGGAGATTGATCCCTTAGTATGTAAAAAAGTTTTTGTCCTCAAATGATCTTAAATCATAGTTAATTCTATGGCACAAATTAATATAAAGAATTGAGGGAACATGTACCCTTGTCATTTTTTTCTTTTTCTTTTTTGTATATCTTTGTTGTGTATCATTCATATGCATGGCAGTCGTTCTAACTCATTTTTGTGACATTCGATAGGAAGGTACAAATTACAGAGTCATTGACCTTGGAAAGATTGATATAAAGTTGTACCAATTAAGTGTTGGTGATTTTGCATCACTAATATGATTTAAGTGTAATAGATTAACTTAGTTGACCAATGTGTAATTGTGATAAATGTTCAATAAGTCAGGGTTGTGCAGAGTGCACACTTGTATGACATTATTATGATTATCATTCGGGGGCGAAGCCCCAAATGATGAGGGTCCGGGGGCAGCGCCCCTGGTAGCAGGGTCCAAGGAATTATGGACTTACTTTTTCCCTTTGGTTTTACTGTTTCAGTTGTTGAATAACTACTATAGCAATTACAACCGCTATTCAGTTGATGGTCATATATTCCATCTCTGGTTCGGTTTTCATAAATTACAAAAACATATTCTCGTTTCTAATATGAGCTTTATCCGATTTAAGATTTTGATAGAAACATCGAAATACTTCAATTTGAAAGTGTTTACACGACTCTTAGATTTCTGTGATCCTAAATTATAACAAAGATTGAAGTATTCTGTGATCATGTCGAACGGAGAATCTGTGAAGGATATAACGAGCAAGTTCGATAAGTTGGCAAAGTTTGAAGGGAAGGACTTTCGTCGCTGGCAAAAGAAGATGCACTTTCTTCTACCACCACGAAAGTTGGTATGCGTTCGATTACACCCAGTCCCGAATGGGACGAGAATGAAACTTTGGATACGACTAGGAAAAGGATGAACTGGGAGAACGACGACTACATATGCCGTGGTCACATTCTGAACGGTATGTCTGATTTCCTATTTGATATCTATCAAAACGCTGAATCTGCAAAAGCACTATGGGAGTCCCTAGAATCCAAATACATGGCAGAAGATGCTTCTGCAAAGAAGTTTCTTGTGAGTAATTTTATGAATTACAAGATGGTTGATAGCAGGCCTGTCATGGAACAATATCATGAAATGTTAAGGATTCTGGGACAGTATACCCAACATAACTTGATGATGGATGAAGCCATCTCGGTTGTAGTTATCATTGATAAATTGCCCCCTTCCTGGAGAGAATTCAAACATGGTTTGAAACATAAAAGGGAAGAGTTAAATTTGGTTCAACTCAGTAGTCATCTACGAATTGAGGAAGGATTAAGAAAACAGGAACTTGATAATAATCCTAAAGGAAAGAACCAAATTGGATCTTCTTCTATTAACATGGTTGAAGGAGATGGAGCCAAAAATTCTAACAACAATAAGAACAAAAGAAAGTTCAAAAGTGGTGATGATAAATTTTCCAACAAGAAGGGTGCATCGACTGTTGGAAATGTAACAAGCCTGGTCATATGAAGAAGGATTGTCGCTCTAAAAAGGGCAATAATGGCGCTGGTTCAAGTGGGTCTAAGGATCCTAAAAAGCAACAAGGTTATAATTCTGATTTTATGCAGAATTTTAATAATGTTTTATATTATGTTTCTGTAGTTTTTAATGCATTTTATGTTCAAGATGATGAAGTTGCTTGGTGGGTTGATTCGGTGCAACAAGTCATGTTTGCAAGGATCTTTGTTGGTTTCAAGTATGTAAATCGATTGAAGATGGATCATTTGTAAAGATGGGAAACGTTGCAACTGAACCAATCAAAGGAATAGGACGTGTTTTATTGACTTTCACTTCTGGAAAAACTTTATGTTTTGATAATGTATTGTATGTACCTGGGATTCGAAAGAATCTTGTTTCTAAAATTGTGTTGAATAAGTGTGGCTACAAACAAGTGTTGGAAAGTGACAAGTATATCGTGTCAATACATGGTTCATTTTTTGGATTTGGTTATGTATGTAATGGAATGATTAGATTAAATCTAAATTATCTTTTGTTTAATGCTTCTGCTTGTATGATTTCTTCTAGTCATAGCAATAGTTTAAGAAAATCTGAATTGTAGCATGCTAGACTAGGACATGTTCATTACAAGAGAATGAAAGATATGTCTAAAATGAGTTTACTACCTGCTTTTGACATGACACCTGAAATTTGCAAGACTTGTATGTTGATCACTAGACATCCATTTAAGAGTGTTAACCGAGAAAGCAAAGTATTAGATCTCATACATAGTGATTTGTGTGATTTTCATACCGATCCTTCACTAGGACATAATAAGTATGTCATTACTTTTATTGATGATGCTTCTAGATATTTTTATGTCTATCTACTGCATGCTAAACATGAAGCTCTAGATAAATTTAAAATTTATAGACAAGAAGTAGAACTTCAAAGACAAGATTTGATAAAAGTATTGCGTACTGATAGAGGTGGTGAGCATTATGATCCAGTTTATTTTCAATCGACTGGAATAATACATCAACCACGGCTCCTTACACGCCACAACAGAATGGTGTGACTGAAAGGAAGAATAGGACTTTAAAGGAAATGGTGAATTCCATGTTATCCTATTCTGGACTAAGTGAAGGGTTTTGAGGTGAGTCTATGTTGATAGCCTGTTATATTCTGAATAAAACTCCAAACAAAAATAGTAAACAAACACCTTATGAAATTTGGACCAAGAAAGTACCAAATTTGACTTATTGGAGGGTTTGGGGATGTAGAGCGGTTGTAAGACTAACTGAACCCAAAACGAAAAATCAGGGTGAGAAAGGTATAGATTGTATCTTCATTGGATATGTTGAGCATTCCAAGTGTTATAGGTTTTATGTTATAGAATCTAATGATTATGTGTCGGTGAACTCTATAATAGAGTCAAGAGATGCTATATTTGATGAAGAACGGTTTACGTCTATACCTAGACCAAGAGGTATGATTCAGCCATCTTTGAGTAAGATAGCTGAAGATGATGTTGAAGGTACTGATGATGTACCTGGTCCATCTGTTCCTAGGAAAACCACTAGAACAAGAAAAGCTATGTCTTTTGGGACTGATATTAAACTTTATTTAGTTGAAGGAACAAGAGATAAGACTTTATCTCAACGTGAATATTGCTTCATTATTCAGGATTTTTCAAATTTATTTAGTTGAAGGAACAAGAGATAAGACTTTATCAGTCTTTTGGGACTTATTTTTTGTATATCTTTGTTGTGTATCATTCATATGCATGGCAGTCGTTCTAACTTATTTTTGTGACATTCGATAGGAAGGTACAAATTACATGGTCATTGACCTTGGAAAGATTGATATAAATTTTACCAATTAATTGATAAGCTTTAAGTTAAATCACTCATCATGCAAATAGATGTAGTGTTTAAATCATTTTAATGCAGGAATACGTAAAGCGATTTAAACAAAATATATAACACAATAAAGTTTTCAACGTTTAAAATTCTTATTTGAATAAATCAAATAATTTTACAAGGATTGTTTGCGGAATAACAATCCTAGTTGAATGACAATTGAGGTGATTTTCTCTTTAACTTAACTACAACCCTAAGTTATGGTTTAAGTAAGAACTTATTCTTACTCGTTGAATTTTCAGTGGCCTAAGTTCTATTTGAGGAGTAAATTCTCTTGAATGTGTATCACATTAATTTCAAGAGATGCATTTAATCCTTTAGAAACATTCTCTTTTATAGCATATAATTAAATTAACAAAGGGTTCTTACTTTACACGTGTTAAGTATCTAATAGGTGGTTGGGATTGCACTAAATGTTGGCGTACTAGGTAATGGGATAATCTCTTCTATAGACTATAGGGAATGATGATTGACACTGTTGTACCTTTTACCTTTGGAAGATGTGGATTCCCAAGAAGACTTACTTTATCCTTTTTTACCTAAAAGTAGATTTTCCCTCCTTTGACCTTCTAGATACTTGAGATTCTTTGCTCAATATCTTTTCAATGAGGAGATCAAACATCGTTCAACGAGGCATTGTCATCCCCACTGAACTGAACTTCTTCTTTGGATCTTGTACTTTAGTATAACCACATCAACGCAGAAGTGAAGACTCTTTATTTTCAAGAACTCAAAAAGAGTTGGGCTAAACCATTTCAGCGTCTAAGTTATACATAGGCTATTTTATGTTCAAATCTAGTTAGAGATCGTTGGACGTTGAATTGGCCAAACAATCTCCCCCTATTCGGATATACAAATAGCCTAACTCTATCAGATGTAAGTGAGTACAACTTCTTCTTAGTTACTGATAAAAACAAAGGTAAGGTTCATTGATTACATTACACAATACAAAATTTATCAAATGACCACACTATTTATTGCTTCAGTTGTGGTATGATTATGGTTTGCTTCAGTAGGGTTCTTGCATTTCTTCTTTCAGTTTCAGTAACCAAAAGAGAGCAGAAGGTTCTTGCAAGATCAATTGTTCCTAAGCTTTGATGATGTATGAAGAAGATCATCTATACAGAGTAAAGTTGTACAGTTGTTCATTGGTTTGGGAGTTCTTCAATATCAATGAAGTCTTGTCGATGTGGTGAGTTGAAGTAAACTATACCAAGTATGGGTTAATTTAGTACATGTCCAGCGGGATGGTTTCCATACTCTATCATTTCTTTATATCGCTTTGTGGACCTAAAGACTTCAGTGAGATTCTCAGCTTCCCTCTTCCTCTTCTTGGTAATCTTGTAAGGCATTGATGAATGTATTGAAATTTTGTCCTTGGTTCCATATGTATACGGGTTCTCTAAGACTGGGATTGTACTAATGGTTGTTTGGATATAATTGTATGCACTAAATCAATGCGCTGTTCCACATAATTACAAATTTTGACTTGTTTGACTCCATCAAAGATGTTAACAAATTATTTAAACCTTTGACTCTTCAATTTGGGAGGAAGTGGTGGACTGTTTCAACATATCTACATATACCTCCAGAGGGCTATTTGATCATCGGTGTAAGAATTATATTTTAAAGGGTTAATGGTCCAAAAAAACACAAACTTTCCCAATTTTACTATTGTGACAATAAACTTTTAATTTTCCTATTAAAATAAAAAACTTCTTAATTACACTTATTGTAACAAAATTTGCCACGTGGCATCATTAACCAATCCTTAACCCGAAAAACTCATTTCTACGTGTTTAAAAATTGCGGGGGACCATTTTTGCCAACTTGCGAAACATAAATACAATTATTAAACATAAAAACAAAACGTGTAAATAAAACGTTTTCTTCCCCACCTTTTTCCCCAAATCTGCTATAAACCCAAGCAGCTATAAACCCTAATCAATGAGTACATCTTCTTCAGCACAATCACGCCTAGTTGGTGGTAGGATTCAATACTATTGTAATTGTAACCGTCTATTAAAGGTTCATACTTCAACCACAAGGAGGAATCCAGGTAAAAGATTTGTCAAATGTCAAGATTGCAAAGTGTACGAGTTTCTTGATGAAGATCTTCCTTCGAAAGTACTACAAAGAGTTGGTGTTTGGATTCTTTGAAAGGCAGAAACACATGAGCAACAATCCATATTCTCCACACATGGTTGAGGGTCTTGCTATGGAAAAGTCATTGTTGGAAGATGAGATTAAGGTTACAAAGTCCAAGTTGCAATTGTATGATAAGTTGTTTTACATTATGATAGGATGCTTGTGTTTAATTTTTGTTGTATTAGGTATGACAATTTCCAAGTAATTAGGGTCTTGATGTAATGGTTTTATATTTTGCAATGAAAATGTTATCTTTTGGTTGCATTCTCTTATATTTTGGTTGCATTCTCTTATCTGTTACAAATAGAATGATTTGTAGACCCTTAACAGTGAGCATAGCATTCATGATAGGTGATACAAAACAGATTATTTTAGGGCCATAAAGGCATACATCGACTAAACTGAAACCATGAAAGACCATTGCTGATAAGACCAGTGCTAGGTACTAGGTGCTTCTAACCCATCCTTTTCTTTCCCTTCCCCTTCCCTTTTGGAGCTGCACTTTCAGTTTTGGCAACATAAGATTTGACACCAAATTCTTCAAGAATGGCCTTTGCAGGCAATCCTAGAACTTTAACCCTTGCATCAAATTGTAGCTTTTCAATTTGTTTTTTGGTTAGTGGCTCCTCATCATCATCTGCATTGTTGATAGTTTCAACATAATGTGAGCTTGAGCCCACCTTTGGTTGATAAAACTGTAGCTCCTGAGGTGGTTCTACTATCTGCAATGGAAAATACCTTGACCATGTTTCACCTGAACTAGTGTCATCTGATATAAGTGCATTGTCTGATGTATCACTGGAAATGCAGATTATTTCTGAAAAAAAAGCAAATAAAACATAACTATGTTTAACAGATAAGAGATGGATTAGATTAGGAAGATGTTTGACAATTTATAACCTTTTCTCTTGTTGGAACCCTGGTTTCCTTTCTTTCCTGAACTCATGTTTGCAAAAGATGGAATAGATGAGGAAGATGTTTGATATTGTTTTGCAACCTCTATATCTGTCCTTATATAGAGGTGTGGTAATACATTTGAACAAGATAAGTTGGTGTACTAAATAGAGTGTACATATTTCAGTGATTCATTTCAGTGGTAATACATTGATGCAGTGATTCATTGATTGCAAATGCATAATAGTGAAATGCAGTGATTCATTGACTGCAATAATAGTGAAAAAATAGTCAACTGCAAATGCATAAAAGAGATAAAATGAAATAGTGAAATGCAGTGATTCATTGACTGCACAATAGTCTCAGGGAATTGTACAAAAGTGATTCATTGACTGCACAAATGTTACTGCATTCACAGTTATACATATCTAACATCATACAATAAAGTAGTTTAATTATGACCGTCTTATGCCCTCATATGATATACAAAATGGGCTATTTGTAGATGGTCATTTTAAACTGTTAACATATATACATAACCATATGGCAGTTAAATTGTTTACACATCCAAAAGATGATTAACTATGCCCTCATATGATATACAAAATGGGCTATTAAATTGTTATTAAGATGACATTCAAAAGCTAAAATAGATGGTAGTTGCACTTATATATCAAGTGCATTGTCTTGAGTACCGCCCTGACCATCCTTTTTTTTGCCCAACTTCTTTAGTATGATTCTTTCACTTGGTCTTCTGAGCTTATGATGTTGTTTCTTTCTCTTCTGCACTTGCTCTTCCATCTGCACTTGCTGATGCTGCACTGGATCTTGTTGATCTTGCACTTGATCTTGTGGTTCCTACACTTGGTCTTATGACTGGGTAATCTCAATTGGAGTTAATTCAATCTCTGTTTGAACCTGTGCTTGAGACTGGACTTTAACATGTTCTTGAGACTGGACTTGAACCTGTTCTTGATGTTGATCTTGCACTTGTTCTTGAGACTGGACTTGATCCTGTTCTTGCATTTGAGACTGGACTTGAGTTTGCCTTTCATTTTGGCCTGAACCAGTATCAACACCAAACCATCTTGCAAATGCTGAATTACAGGCCCTCCTCTTACCATGCCTTGTTGGAATTCCAAGTGTTGACCCAACTTTCCTTTTTGACCCAGCATAACTTTTTGATCCACCACCTCCATCTGACCCAACTTTCCTTCTTGATCCACCACCTCCTTTTGACCCAACTTTCCTTCTTGATCCACCCACATCAGTCCTAACTCCTACATTAGACCCACCACCCACATCAACCCTAACTCCTTCATTAGACCCACTATCCACATCATCCCTAAGTCCTACATTAGACCCACCACCCACTTCAGTCCTACTTCCACCAACATTATTGGACCCTCTAACCTCTGCATCATCAAAATTTTGTTTTCTAGGCCTACCAGCAACTCCTTTTGGTTTTGGTGTCTTTGCCACAATAGGTTCTTTTCAACCTTTTATATTGTGTCCAAGCTTATGGCAATTTGTACAATGCATTAAAACACCTACTTTAGACACTCTTGTACCACTACCACCCTCACCTTTAGCTCTAATTCTCTTCTTTCTAGGCCTACCAGGCATTTTTTTAGGCTTTGGTGGTAATACATTTGAGTAGATGCTCTGATCAGGCCAAAAATCCATACCACCAACAGGTATTAAGTTCAAGTTGTTGTAAGCTACATAATACATCTCTGTCCTAAACCATTCTGTGACATAAGCCTCAGGTAACCTATTCATAAACAATATTACCTTTGTGGAGTGAACACATGGTATACATGAAAGTTGCCACATCCTGCAACTGCAAGTCCTTTTTGTTTCATCAATAGTGAATCCATCACTCCCTTGTCTCACCTCAAACACATTCCCACCAGTTGGTATCACATGCTAAAACCTGCATATGAAAATTATCAGTTTGAATCAAACTATGATAAATTGCAAAGTGTAGTTTAATGGACACAAACCTTTGTTGGTCTTTCAGCCATTCCAATCTTTTTTGAATGTTGGGACACACTCCAAGGTTCCACTTCACACTAACCTCCCTCATCTTCTGCATCCTTTCCAGAACAATAACTCTAATAGCTTCTAACATGGTGATCAGTGGCTTATGCCTAACACCCACAATCACATTATTGAAGCATTCACTAAACCCATTTTCAACTGCTTCACAACCTCTGTCAACCTCAAAGAATGCTCTGGACCATGTCTTGGGATTCTTATCCATGAGAAACTTATGTGCACCAGGGTTGGCCTTTTTAATCTTATCCATTATTTTATTGAACAGTTGAGGGTATGATGCTTTAGATGCTGCCCAGAATAGATTCCTAAACTCCAATCCAGTGTAATTTTTCTTAAAGCCTTCATATATATGTCTTGCACATTGCCTATGCTCAGCATATGGCATGACTAGTTTCACAGCTTCAATAAGACCCTACAAAGGCATGTTAGTGTGTTAGATTATGTTTAATATTATAATAACAAGTACCTAAAAAATAAATGTCTAAAGCATACCTTGTGTTGATCAGATATCAGAGTTAGACCTTGACATTTAACTTTACCCAAATCTTCTTCAAGCAACTCTAAAAACCAACTCCAGTTATCTTTATTTTCAACATTTACCACAGCCCAAGCCATAGGGTAAATGTGGTTATTCCCATCTCTTCCAATTGCAGCAAGAATTTTCCCTTGATTAGGACTTTTCAGAAAACAACCATCTAATGCTATAACTGGCCTACATCATGCTTTCCATCCATTAGCTAATCCAGCAAAAAAACATAAAACCTATCAAAATATGTCTTGTTATCTGGGTTGACTGTCACTCCCAACTTCACAGTTGACCCAGGATTGGTTTCTAAAATAGCTTTCCCATATGATCTCAGCATACCATAGTGGTCTGCTACAGTCTTTTCATTATGTGTCAAAGCAAACTTCTTTGCATTTACACATTGATTAGGTGTAACCTTACACTTATACTTTTTCATCACTAGGTCACCTATACTAATCTCAGGGTTATCCCTACTCTTTTCACCAAAGACTGTCCCTATCCACTTATAGTTGACCAATGAGCCAAACTGGAAATTCCAAACACATGTATGCTCATCAACTAATGTTTTCACCTGAAAAGTTTTCTCTTCTGACATCCAACTAGCATAACATCTCCAAGTACATGGTGGCACTTCATTACTACTAACACTAGGATACCTGATTTGCTTCCTTTGTTTACCAGTATCTGGATCAGCCACCCTTTGAAGTCTTTGTCCACACCTAGCCACTACCATGTTTGAATTACTCTTCTCATACCATAGTGAGAAGCCATTAGCCAAAGCATAGAATGTCAGACACTCCTTGAACTTGTTCACACTCACATACTTTAAACCAATCTGCAATTTTAACAAAACATTTGTTAGCATTCATCATTAATAAACAACATAACAAATTTGAATTTGAATTTAAGTATGCTCAACATAATCACCTCTGGTTTCCTCAGTCTCCAGTGTGTACTTTCATCATACATGGGGTACCTTTCAATACTTGTTTGAGCAGTAATGAAAGAGTTTTGAGTGTTTCCATCCTCATCAGTAGCCTTAAGCCTTCTTAGTAGCTCATCCATGAACAAATCATGATCAGTCCTAACATCAGGAGCAGAAGAAGAATTTAAAGGCATACTGTTTGCTTCATTTGGCTCTTCCATCTGCTCTACCTTATCCTTATTAGCTTTGATCCTATTTTTAAGCTCAATCAATTCCTCTTCACCAGGACTAAGATAATCAACTGACTTATCACTATCATACTCCCAATCATAATCACTATCAGAATCATCATCATTTTCAATCACCCTAGCTGCACCACTAGTACTAGCTCTATGACTCTGCTCAGAAGATGCACCACTAGTACCTACACCACTAGTCCTAACAAGGTCATCTTGTGTTACATTAGCCTGGTGAGAAGATTCACCTTGAGTTTCACCATACTCCATCTCAGCCCAAGCCTCCATCTCATCTACGCTAAAATCATTGCAATACCTTTTTTGGGGACTTTACTCTTAGCAAACACTAGCATCCATACTTGTTCTATCTACTTTACCTAAGTACTCAGATAAGTCCATATCAAAGTGCTGGAGATATACATCAAGCTCACCAAATACAACAGCTACATCAAACATATAGTTTAACTCACTATCATTAGTGACTCTAACTAAACCAACCTTCAACTCATGATTTGGGACTCTGTAATACACCCCTTCAATCTCTTTTCCTTTCTTCTTCTAAATCTTTGGGCAAACTCTAAGTAAGGCGTCATTCTAATTGACATAGGACTGACAATACCATGAACATACCTAAGGGGTGAATGGCTGAAATACCCATCCCAGTTTATAACTAAGATGTGTTGAACAGTATGAGGTATCATTCTGAAACAAAGACCATACACTAAATTTAGGGCTTGCTTACTATTTAGGATTAAAACACAATTAACAGATTCAAGCGTAATTACATACCTGAATTGTTACAAGAAACATAAACAATTGGAAAGGGGGCAACGTTGATTTTTCAATTTTGTGGATTAGGGTTTGTGAGGGGAAAACGGGTTTCAATTTGGGGTTACTGATTTGGGGGGAAAAAGGTTTTGGGTTTTATTCACGCGTTTTTTTTAATATTTGTATTTATGTTTCGTAATTTGGCAAAAATGGTCCCCCACAATATTTAAACGCGTGTATATGAGTTTTTGTGGTTAAGGATTGTTAAATGATGCCACGTGGCAAATTTTGTTACAATAAAGGTAATTAAGAAAGTTTTTGGTTTTAATAGAAAAATTAAAAGTTTATTGTCACAATAGTAAAATGGGGAAAATTCATGTATTTGTTGGACCATTAACCCTATTTTAAATATCTTAAGCACCTCTATTTGGAAATGCCACTATGAGTGTTTTGGTGTTTTTAGAACAAGGGTAATGTGTGCTTAGGCATCCTTGATGGTAGTGATTTGCTCGATGGATCACATATCATTCTTGGAGGTATGATTCCTAAGCTGTTATTAGCATATGTGGTTCCTTACTTGATATTATGTGCAATCTGCTTTGCTATAGAGATGCAACTTGTATATTGTCTTAACTGGTATAGTCTAAAGTAGGACAATCTAGTTTGTGGAACAAATTTAATACGACAATTCATACTTTGTAGTAGTGAGAATGGGTAAATTGGTAATTTGAGCTTAAAATCTTGCCAAAGCTCTAACAGTTACGAGTTAATATGATACATCTTAAGATAAGTAGGCGCCCTCTTGTAACATATATGGCTTTCTTTTGTGTCCTTTTCAGACATTTCAATGCGTGGAAATCTGATTGTTTACGACAATGTGAGGCAGAAAATTGGTTGGATGAGATCAGAATGTGTTAACCCAAAGCAATCTAACACCTACCTTCCATTTTCTTGAGGCTTGAAACTCTTACCATAGTAAATTACCATTTTTGTATGTATATAAGCCGCATATCTATCTATTTCTCTTGTCAGCTTCTTGTATTGTTCATCATGTAAATATGTCGTTTTAAGACCCATATTTGGTGTTTACCTTGTACTGTTGAGTATATCATACATGTCTTGCCGTATTTCAGTTTCACCCTTGAACTTTATTTTTCAAAGAAAGATACCGATAGTGGTGCGTCTTCCTAATTAAAAATAAATGCATCGCGTGTGAGCCGGTCTAATAAACATGACATATGATTTCACAAAAACAATATTGAAGCAAGTGATGTAAAGAGTAACGATTTCATCTTCATTTCATTCACATAAGTTGCATCTTCACTACAGTTTTTGGCGAAAAATAAGATTATAAATACGTGATACTAGCATTCAACAAATGTTGAAGAGAGCCGAGTGATGCATAGAAAGCCTTTTGGAAACACGAACCGATCAAACACGGCTACTACAGTTTGGGCTGACTTGATCAGTTGTTAAGGTTGGTCGTCCCAAGCTCAAGCCAACACAAAATTCAGCTGTGTCAAAAAGATATAGCAATTGTTATCATAGTAGTCGTTTATGGTCTTTGGCTCTCTCAAATTTTCCTAGCTAGGTAGTTTGTTTGGTCGTTGTATGGCTTCGTCCCTATTTGCCCAACAAAAAGAAAAGCTTGATCAGCGAAATAAGTTGTGTGACTCAAAACAACAAACTAAATCAACAAAACTACTGAAACTCTGTTGGTTTAAGATAATTTCAACCAAAAGACAGATGGGAGGCACATTTCTCTGAAATATCATCATCATAATGTCAAAGACTGATTGATATTTATAATTTAAAAGAAGTAAAACAAAACAAAACATAGATATCTTATACTAGCCAACGAAAAAGATAAAGAAAAATGTATAAGAAATCGTTATGTTTTGGAACCGTAAAATGTTTCATGTCCTCTATATCAATCAAATAACCCAACAGGCTGTCAGGTTTTAAAACTAAAACGGCAACACTACACTGAAAAAACTTTTGTATGACAGCGAGTGGCTTTAAGTGTTTGAATTCACCAGTGAGTAGTCACAGGAAGCAAAAGACCTATGTGCTGAACAACACTGAGAATTTCAATTTTAGTGGTTGTGAAAGAAAGTGTGGGTTAAAATGTATTATAACAAAGTTACACGACTCTAAGATAATAATAAAGATTATAATAATTATAAACCCGTAATAATTACCAGTTATGTAGAATTAACATTAAACCTATACTGATATACATAACTGAAAATTGTATACCAGCATCAGCATTCATCACTTGTTTTTGTTTAATGTGTCTATATTTCTTCAATCGCTATAGCTTCTCTGTTTTCTTTAAGTTCAAAAAGAGCTCTGACAGCATCCCTCTCCAGTTGAGCAACTGGCACGATGTTCAAGCCTTTTGTTTTTCTCTGAGTTTCAACTGTTACTTGCTCCTTAAAACCTGGCTTTTCCTGTGCTGAATTTTCAACCTTTCTTTTTCTTTCAAATCTAATGGTTTCCGAGTCATCTTCATTCAAAGATGGTATGGCTGACTGTTGAGAAGGTTTTTGAGAAGTTGAGGCTCTAGCCAATATCTTGACTTGATCATTCAGATTATCGAGCAAATACTTACTGATTACTACACCACTCTGAACCTCGCTGAAGGCAGGTTGAGAGGCTTCTACCTTTGCCTCTAGGACTTCAAGAGCTTTGCTTGCTAAGCTGGTTTGTATCGAAACACACAGATTATTAAGGTTGTGTACTGCTGTCTCTGTATTTAATGCAGCAGCGTGAACCTTACGTCGAAGATTTTGAAAATTTTCAAGCTGCACAGAAAAACAGAAATGTTGTGTACTGATTTCGTCAATGCCTTTTGTCGGATTGGCGTCGGAAGTGGTTGTGTTGTCTTGAAGGGTGTGAAGGGTATGATTGATACCCTTCATCTCATACTCCAAAGCTGACATTTCCGAAGTCAAGCCTTGGGCAGAGGAATGGGATGGCGGTGAGCATGAAACATGGTTTTGTATTTGGGATTTTAGAGTGGCTAGCTCTTGTGCAAGAATGTTGTGTTGGATAGTGGCGTTGGTTTGAAGAGTAGTCATAGAGGATTTTACACTTTCCACATCAGAACTAATAGCATCAACTTTAGATGTCAAAGCCATGATAGCTTGAAGTATGGCGGATGTGTCAGGCAGAAGATCTTGATTTTCAATGCTATCTGATTCGAGAAAACGACGTTCTTGTAAAGCATTATGAACAATCCCTGCCCCCATTGCAACATTTCCATCAAATGACCCCAGACCATTGTACAGAAAACGTCTTCTTAAATCTTGTCTCCTAGATGTGAGGCGCAGGTCTAAATTTTGATCATCGCTTGTTACTCGATCATCCGACCACCTCTTTTCTGATTCCAAATAATAAGAAGGCGGCACACCTGTACCAAACAATTTATGGGAAAAAAAAAGCAATCATCAATTATAAGCGCCTATTCTATAAGTGTAAATTAAACAGAATGGGAAAATCTTACTCACCTTCAGCATCAATGCAGCTTGATCCCACATACTCAATATTCGCATCATGGGTCGTTACACGACCATCAGAACTTCCTTGTTGTAAACCATCATGGAAAACCTCAAACCGAGGCGCAGCATTGGCATCAAATGATCCGAAACCATTGTACAAAGCACGCCTTTTTAATTCTTGTCTCCTAGATGTGAGACGTAAACCAAAGTTTTGATCGTTGCTTGTTAACACAGGCAATTGGGGCTTATTCTTTCCAGTTTCATGTTTTCTTTTCCCTCTCATATTTTAGTATTTAATGCAAGTAACACTAATGCAAGGAAACATAGCTATTGGCAAATAATAACTAATCACCATAAATTTAAAGAACGCCGTTGAACATCAATTTACGAAAACAGACATGAGATCAATTCGAAACCAACTTAAAACAAAGAAAGTCCCAAAAAGAAGTATAAAATCACCAGACTACGTATACGCTGCCCAAGTACGTGATTCCGCGGCAACCGGATCCTAAGTCAATCCTGCATATAACACTAAACTAAGAAAGCATCCAAATATTTAACAACAACAACATGAACAATAAGTATAAGCATAAATTTGTCCAAAACATTCTGCGTAAACCCAATGTAACATTAATCGGCTGGAAATAAGCGTTAATGCACCTTTCTGGTCCATTTTTAACAAACTGGACATAATGCTTATGAAACACAGATGGGTCAGGGCTAGGTGCATTTGCACTAATGCTAGTTAAAGAAGTTTGGGATTGTCCTGTGCAGTTGCAGCTTAAAATGGCTATCACGAAATGCAAAAATAATAAAAATGAACACGAATTTGTCAATTAGAATGCTCGTTCGTTTCCATAATTTAAGCGATAAAATATCAATGTTATGAACTACTTTAGTATAGACACAACAATTGAACCCAAATTTTCAATACCTAAACGACAAGTGAATGAGTAAGTAAAAAATCTAAAACAAAACCACTTAAGGGTGGCCTAGTGGCAAAAAGGCTTGTGACTATCACTCTAAAAATGTGTGAGGTCTCAAGTTGCAAACAGCCTTAAGTGGCCACACCAACCTCCTGAAAAGGGGAGGGCTTTACCTGGTTTGAGTCTGTGTGGTGGTGGGTTCAAACCCCGTGGATTAGTCGGCCAAAAGATGAAATCATGCTTACCCAAAAATAAAAAATAAACACAGACCTAATGCATGACCATCTTGTTTATCTAAGATTGAGGACACAAATAAATTCAAAGTTGTAAGAGACAAAACATCAAACACTTAAAGTACATAACATTTGGGATATATAACAAAAGAGCAAAAATTCTTGAAACAACATAGCAAAACAAATGTACAACATTAATATTTTACAATTAGTTTGAAAATCTACAACACAATGATATAACATACCTGCAACTTGAATCGTAGATGAACAAAATGGATGGTATAATGCAAATTTGATTGTTAGGTTCATAATGGATTACAGCATGCAAATAACCCAAAGGATTATTAAGTGGAAGACTTTTAAGGAGAAAACAGTGAGTTTTTTTTTTTTTTCCTTCTCGTTATGAATAGTGGATTCTTATGAATAAGGATTATAGCCAGCTGCGCTGCAGCGGGTATTGTATCTTGTTTTAGAATTTTTTTTTGTCGCGTTCCGTGCCGTTGCTGGTTTTAGGTATATATTTAGCTAACCGTGTGTCCTTGTTTTACTTAATTAACTACCCGAATTATTTTTTTCCCTGCGTCATTATAAGTTGCAGTTTTACTATTTGCCGTTGCAACTTTTCTTTTAAATGTACATGTTTTCGGAACTTATTTAAGTAGATAGATTTTTTTGTCGCGTTTTGTGCCGTTGTTGGTTTTAAGTATATATTCAGCTGCCCGTACACATTTGTTTTACGTAATTAAGAGCCCTCACCTTTTTTTCCCTGCCTTGTTATAAGTTGTGGTTTTATTATTTCTCGTTGCAACTTTTATTTTTAATGTAACGGTTACATTTTTTCAGAACGGGTAATTTAGAATTTCCCCTTTTTTTAGGCTCCGTTTTTGAAACTTATTTAAGTGTAAGGTTGTTTGGACTATTTTTTTGTTGACACTTCAGTTCATAGTGCAAGAACTTTGTATTTCGATTATCAAAACTTTTCTCAGTTTCGTTTTCAGTTATGTTTTATAATCATTCTTTTGCTTTACGGTTTTATCATTTAATTAGATTCTTTGGGGGTAGATATGAAATGATTTGGGCTATATATACAGACATTATTGGTGAGATCCCTAATTCTAATTTCATCGCCGATCGTTTTGTCTAAGCGGGTGAATAATCTATGGCAACCTCCCCCAACATCGATGAGTTGAAGCAAGCATCTGGTTCAAATGATATCGCTACTTGTTTTAAGTTCCTCTTTAAGAGTGAGGCTGTGGAAAATCGTTGCTTGCTGTTAAGATTGGAAGACGAATGTAGGCACCTTAGGGAGAAGGTCCAGAAGCGTGAACGCACGGTTAGGGAGCTCCATTTCCTTGGCCCGTTTCATGAGAAGGGGGTTGATGCCATGGGATGTGTTGTTAACATGCAAATAGCCTAGCGCGACATTCTGCAAGGTTTGGAAGGCATGCTTGGTCTCATCCGTGATGCCATAGCCCAGCAAGAAGCTCATGTCACACTTATGGAAATCAATAAGGAACTCTTAGATGGTTAGTAGGGTTGGGAGCCTTTATTTTGTGTTTTGGGTATGTTGTAATTAGTTGCCGTTGCTGGTTGTTTTCTAGGTAGGTAGCAGTTATGTTGGTGTCGGTTGTTTGGTAGTGTAGGAAGTTGGTATGTGCATATGTTGGTTGTGCAAGGGGTCATGTGTCTTTAGTTTGGGTTGTTAGAAGTTCATCTTTTGTTTTAGTGATATTGAACTTCGTGTTGCTGTAATGGTTATCTGTTATCATGAATGAAAAGTTATGTTACATATTGTTAAGTTATCTTTGTTGTATCTTTTGTACATAATGTTGTTTGGTAATTTTGTGTTTAACTAACTGTAAGCTATCGTGAAGCAAGCTAACTTCAATAAAGATGTTGTTAGGCTAATATGCTGCAATTTCATTACAACCACTAAAGTGGTACAAAACGGTTGTCGTAACAGCTTATACATATGCATACGATGCTAAGTATGTTTACATAAGTGCTAAGACCATAGTCTGAGTCTATTAGTGGCTTGTCATCTAAGCGTTATAGTGACACAGATTCTGCTTTCTAACGGTAAGTAGGTGTAGATTTCCGGCAAAATTTGTGCTACATTATTATAGTAGCACTTTTACATTTGTAACTATACATACATAGCTTTGAGAGTCCCTTTGTAGTCAAAAAGGTTTCAAAAGCTTGCCATTACTTTCAGATCTATTCTTTGGTCAGTCGGTTCTAGACCTTTTTATGTCATGTGTATCCACTTCCTCTTCTGGGGTTTTAAACAACTGCCTTTGTGTGCCTGATATTGCAACGCTTGTTGTGGGGGCCTTCTTTTCTGCTGGTTCAGTTGAAATGGGTGGTGGTGTCAACGTATCGGCAGGTATTTCTGCTAATTTAGGGGTCTGAACTGTTGGTGGCTCTGGTAGTGGTGTTGATGGCTTAGGTTTATCTTTTTCTTTTATTGCGGCCTTGGATGAGCTAGGCTCTGGTAGAGCGAGAGGTAAAGTTGGTGGAATTGGGTCACTGGCATCGTCTAAGACAAACCTAGGGAACCTTTTCTTGCTACCTTTGCCGAAATGAAGTACAAACCTGTGTTTTGTATGTTCAAGGTCTTTTATGATGGGTGGGATTTTGTATGGTTCCGGGTCTGGGATATAGCTTAGCACCTCTGAGCATGCTGGTAGTAGTTTTTCGGCTTGGGGACTGAAACATGTAAGCAAGAGACTGCCTGTAACGTCAGCAATAACCACTTTGATGCAATAGCTGTACATGAAAAGTTATTTGATATCAGTGAGTCATATATAGGTGCTCGTGTTTAGTTATGGTGATGATATTTTGTGCGCAACATGTGCTGTTTTATTGCATCCAATTTTTTTATACCTGTAGTTTGGGACGATCTTGGACCCTGGCTCCTGGCAATGCCAGTGTGGTGACTTGTCTTCTATTTTGAGACCGCACGTCCTGCACTTGTTTAGATACCAACCTTTGTCTTCCTCAATCGTCATTATGACAGCCTCAGTTGTGAATTTGTGTCATGGCTGTATCATAATTGGAATGTCAAATTGGTATGTTAGGAATGCTTAAAATATGCTCACTATTTCTTACTGTAAGATTTTCAGGGTTGATCTCCCAAAGTTGAGATATTGTCAACGGTTCTTGCTGCTTTAACTCTTCTTCGGATTCTGAAGCTGCAGTCAGCAACGGAACTCTTGGAGTAGGCGCAAGAACATCGTCATAGCTACATTAAGGTTTCTAGTTAGTTTATTTTCATCAGGTAAGAGGTCGAAAAATAAAAAAAATGTTTTGTTATACACTTACACTGCATGGATGTGGGTTGCCTCTTTGATGTTCGGATTCAGATAATAGTACGTCGCCGAAGTCGTTGACAGTTGAATAAACCCTGCATTTTGTTTGCATAGAATTTTTAAGCACCCGTATAAAGAAAGTCTCTTTCCCGTTTATCAAGTGAGTTTACCTCCATATCTTTTCGTTAAGCATGAGCTCACTGTTATAATGATGGGTTGCTTGAGCGGGAGTGCCATTTGTAGCTCAAAGGATGTGGCCATCTCGTTCCACAGACTCAATGTGACGCTGTTTCCACTGCAGGAAAGAATTTTCAACAACGTTATTATAATGTTAGTGTTTTGTTATAAATATGAAGTTGATAATAGGCATACTTAAGGTTCTGTATTTCAATGTTCTTCCTGAGAACCTGAGCCGTAGTTGGACCACCGAACTCCTTTATCTGCGATACGTTCCTGATATTGCCAATGTAATATGCGCGCAGTTCAATTTCTTATGTAAGAAATGTCATTAAAGTAAACTGTATATTGGTACAAGTATACCTGTTAAAATGGAGTCGCGTGAATCTGCACGTTGTCCCAGCTCGTTATATCTTTGTGAAGTTAAAGTAGTGCTTAGGGAAATTATCGTCTTCGAAAGGAGTAGCGTTTGTATATTTCCCAAAGAGCAATGTCAAATCATTTGTGAGAGTTCGCTGCCAGTTATCTGTGCGCTTACATCCAAATCCTTGAATCGTGTAACACGAATTAAGTTGCAGCATTGTATCAAACTGGCGGATATCTCGCACATCGACATTTGCCTGGATTGCATTGCCCTACAAAATCGTCGTTAGTTTACGTGATAGTAAACAAATTAAGTTGACAGGAATAACGTATGTGTGCTTATGCTCACCTGTCTGTCCAATAAGATAAAGCACAACCTTGTTGGGTTTGGGCCAGGGACGTTCTTTGATACCCATTTACGGTATACTTTAGCCTCTAAAATTTGGTTCGCATCAGCTGGGTGAATATCCCCTATGCCTATAACAGTAGATTCGGTAGCCACCATTTTCCCGTTGTTTTTCTCTCTGATTTTCGCGATCTCCTCTTCTGTCACATGTCTTCCTGTGCTAGTTGAGGATTGTTGGAATCACTCCTAACTTGTATTTCAAGTGTTAGTAATTAATATGTAATAGGTTGTTTAAATTAGGCTTTTATGTTAGTTATTAATGGCAAGGCTTATGTAGAAAGCCCATGAGCCTTGGCCCAAGCCCAATAAGAAAGGAAGGGACTAGACATGTTGCCCTAGCTCCCTTCCCCTATAAATACTTATGTAAACCTTCTTATGAAGGTTGGTTGTTCATTTCATACATTAATCCTACGCCTAAAGTTCTAGTATTATCATACGTGTGTTTGTGTGTGTGTTCAACCAATCTCTCTTTCATCTTATTTCTTACATGTTGATTCTTGTGTTAACTTATGGTGACCTAACAGTGGTATCAATCGTCATCTAGTTGGGTGAAGCACTTTTGTTTTTTGAAGTTACATACTATACGCGTGGGTTTTAAGGTTATCAACTTTCATACGCTTAAAGCTTTGAATTTTACACTTAAAAACTCAAGATTTTTGTGGTTTAAGGTTTATTTAGTGTTAAAGTTTAAGTTTTTTACATCAAGTTTCAAACTTTACGTGTGTAGATTAGTTTTAGCTTGGTTTTGATTCATGTGTACTCCTCTACGCGTAAGGGTGAAAATAGTTTTAGATCATCAAGTTTTAAACTTTCTTGATATTTTGGTGTTTTTGAAGCTAGTTCATCATTAAAATCAGGTTACAAAACACTTTTGGGCATAAAAATCAGTTTTTGGCTAACTTTGGTACTTTCCACGCATAACTAAACCCTAGTTCTACTCGTATGCTCCTTAGTCTACGCCTATCAGCTTCTACGCATAATGCATTCTTCATTTGATCTTCGAAGCTATTGGTTTACTCAGTGTTTTCTTGCTTGGATAAGCTGAAAACACTTCGACTTTGGATATCTTTTACACTTGGATAAGTGTAAAGGATTTTTGGGTAAAACCCTAGTTTTACGCCTAAGCATAAAACCTTACGAGTAAACACTTTCTGCCTAAGTATTTCCTACGCATAAACTTATCTTACGCCTAAGGAAATCTCACGCATAAGGTTCTTACTACTAAGCCTTTGGTTTACGCCTAGGCTACGTTTTATCTCAAGTCTACGCGTAAGCTTCTGTCTACATGTAAAAGGGATTTATGCGTAAGGATCATTCTACGCCTAAGCTGTTTTCTACGCTTAAGAACACTTCATCAACAAACTTAAGTTTCATTTTACTACAAAGATCCATCATCAACACAAGTTTCAAGATGTCTCAACCTCCTTACTCTAACTACTTTCCTCATGAGTATCCTCAACAACAACAACAACAACAACAACAACAACAACTACAACAATTTCCTCAACAACAATTTCAACAACCATCTCAAGTGTACTTTCCTCAAGGAGCACAACCTCTTCCACCACATATGCCTCAACCTAACGCTAGGCAACAAGTTCAACATTGTAACTACTTCCAATATCAGTTTCCAGCTAAGTATGCTATGAATGCCACAACGCAGAAGGAACCCTCTTGGTTTGCAAAGATGTGTGAAGCTTTAAGCAGCCAACAGTTCATTCATGAAGCTGGATCCCTTGATAGACCTCCAATGCTCACTCCCGGTAATTATGATCAATGGGTGATACGGTTTTTTAGGTTTTGTGATCTCAAGAAACCACATGGTAAGTTTTTGAAGAAGGTCATCCTCGAAGGTCCTTTTCAGATGCCTACTGTCACAACACCCGGAGATCCAAATGCTAATCCACCAAGAGATGATGTTATCAACATTCTCAGAGTAGACCAACTCACTGTTGAACAACTTCTTTACTTAGAAGCTGATGAAATTGCAATGCAATATATCCTTTTGGGACTACCCAATCTGATACTTCACAGTGTTGATGCTCAGAAGACTGCTAAAGCAATGTGGGAGCACATTCGTCTTTTTATGGAAGGCATTGAACTCAATCAAGAAGACATGGAATCCAAAATTTAGTTAGCATATGAAAACTTCATGATTGAACCAGGGGAATCATTAGAGTCATACTATCATCGGTTCTCAGACATCATCAATGACTTGGACAAACATAATATCATTATGCCAAGGATTGCAATCAACACAAAGTTCCTGAGCCGTCTTGGTACTGATTGGGAAAAGTATGTTACATTCATCCGTTAAGTGAAGAATCTTCATCAAGCTACTTACGGATTGTTGTATGACTATTTGAAGCACCATCAAAAGGAAGTAGACAAAGACAAAATCATCCGTGGAGTCCCTGCTTCTCCATCACTCTCGGATAATCAAACTCTGGATTTGTACATGCAAGCTTGTTATCCTCAATTTCCAACATTGCCAACTGTCTTCACAAATCCACCACAACAAACTGCTCAGATCACACCATATGATCCTTCACAGCAATCACAAAAAACTCAACTGGTTTCCTACAACAACAATACTGATTCAGTACTTTACAGTGAAACTCCAGATGAGGATGCTGCGGCCTTCGATGCATTGAATCAAGGATTTGTAATGATTGCTAGAGCCTTCGGGAGATTTGATAACAAATCCAACAATCGCATTCGTACCTCATCAAACACACGAAATCAAGTTGTTGTTAACAATGGAAGAGTTGAAGTTGAGAATCATGGTAATGGTCGTCAGATGGGAAGTGGTCAAGGATTTAATGTTAATGGAAGGAATAACATGAGTGTGCTCCACAACAACGGGTTCAAATGGTTGAACAGGGAAATGCTCAAAATGGGGCTAATGGTCTTCGATGCTACAACTGCAACGAGAAGGGTCATATGGCTAATGCATGCCCTAAGCCGAGAACAAGAGGCAGCACTTATCACAAAGAGGCTTTACTCTTG
Source organism: Chrysanthemum makinoi (assembly GCA_910596185.1). NCBI lineage: Eukaryota > Viridiplantae > Streptophyta > Magnoliopsida > Asterales > Asteraceae > Chrysanthemum > Chrysanthemum makinoi. Next base: position 2,045,733 of record OU343218.1, on the reverse strand, counting down.
GCTCTCAAGGATGAAGCTGGTGGAACACTTACCAACAAAGAACAAAGCTTCATGGCTGATGCAGATTTTGATGATGATATGGAGGACTTGCAAGCTAATGCAGCTGTGATGTTAATGGCAAACATGCAAGAGCTCCACATGAGTAACACAGGCCTACTGTATGACAGTGATGGCTCGTCTCAGGTACCGGATACTAACATACTTATACATGATCTGATATCTCCACCAACATCTGCATCCGACGAGGCTCAGAGTGTTCAACATGAGTCTTCCACATCTCATTCTGAAGAAAATCAAATAGATCTTGTAGTTACATTCGATGATCAAGATGACCTTATGGTTAATATTGATAATCAAGTTGACTCCGTGGCAATATTTGAGGATCTAAATAATGATTATGTTGAAACTTAAATTGAACAAGATGAACCTTTGTCTAATCCAGACCTTGAGCTCATGACCAACTTATTTAAGACCACCTAATCTCAACTGGAAAAATGCAATGAGATCAATAAGAAACTGCAAGATAAAATTGAACTGTTAACTAAGGATAATGAATGCTATAAGTTCCAACTCAACATTTTTGAAACTAAAGAGAAACGTGAACACAGTTGTGAAGTTGCTTTTGCAAAATCATACCAAAATGAAAAATCTTTGGAAATCTGAGATACATGATCTAGTCGAATCCTAGAATGCATTGCTTTCTCAAATAGAACAACAAAAATATGATCATCAAAAACAAATTAACGCTCTCACTTCGGAAACTCAAAAAGCCAAGTCTGAGATGTTAAATTGTCAAAAACAGTTTTCTGAGTATAAAAAAAATTCAAGGACAAGAATAGATCAGTATCTGGATGAAATTGTCGATTTACAAAACAAAATCAAAGAGTTTTGAAATGTCGTTTATAAACATGGTGAGTCAATCACAACAATTCAAAAGTTCACATTCAAGCCAAATCGAGATTGATATGGGCCAATTCTTGCTGATTACAAACCACGTTTTTCATATAGAGCATTCAAACCAAATCCTCAAGTGTACAGTGCAGAACATAGAATTGATGATTCAATTATGAGTGTTGTTGAATATAATTGTGATGAGGAATCAGATGCTGATGCTGAGAGTCGATTAAAATTGGAAAATGTTGAATATAACAAACCATTCGCTTACTCAACAATCAAACCTTTTGTTAAAAAACAGGACAATACTAACACACCTTGGGTTATCACACAAATTCCTGAGTCTTCTTATGATGTTGGTCCCCGAAACAATGTTGCACAAATTAATGGTCCTTTACCTTCCTTAAGTGAAGTAAAATCATTACCAGAACGATGTCAAATTCTTAAATATTTTGATACTTTCATGTCTGACATCAAACTTTTGGAACATGAAATTAAGGTTAATTCTGAAATAAAAGTTGAACATTTTCAATCGCCACATGCGAGGAATCAAAGAGATATTTTTCAGAAAATACTTTTACCACATGTCCGAAATTTAAAAATGTGTGAAATATATTGGGAACGGGATCTTCAGAAGGAGATTGGACTTATGAAAACAGTTTTCGAGAAAACAGAAACATCGATTTCAAATACAAAACGAAAAAAGAAAATGTTAAGAAATCATGTTGATCGACTTTTGGAAGATGTTATATGTGCTGATACCATCAATGTGGTGTTGTTACATACTGTTGCATATGCATTTGATTATATTGCCGTTGATTCTGTTGATTCTATTGATACTGTTGAGAATATTGCAAATGTGCCTCAAATCGAGTCTTTGAAAATTGAAAATGAGCGTTTGTTAAATGAACTTTCAAATGCAAAACGTCGTCTTCAATGGTGTCAAAAAGATTGTCAAAATCGAGAACTTGCTTTGCAAAACAAAATCAACCAGTTGCGTGCAAAATATTTTGATCCAAAACTTGAACAACTGGATGATGAAAACGTTTCTTTAAAATGTCAAGTTTCAAAATATGAACAAGAAATTGCCAAAGTCAAATCAGAATATGGTGTCATATTTGACTTACTCAAAAAGACTCGTGCTAAAGCATCAAAAGACCTTGATAATCATCTTGCTTACACTAAAGAGGTCCTAAACGTTAACGGAAACATTCGCTCTGAAAATCAAGATTTGTTGCACACTACAGTTGAGTTGAAAGATAAGTAAGGGAAGTATGAACAAGATAAGTATAGTAACACGAATATCCTTGCACCTGGAAAATTTAAAATTGACACTAGAACGCCTAATGACAAACCACAAGATACTAATGTGCTTCCTTCCACTGATATAGGAATAGTTGCCTCTTTTCCCAAGGTTAGCACTTCACTGCTTAAGAGCAAAAACAGGAAGAATAGGAAGTTGCAATGTAAGAGAAGAACAATAAAGACCTCTGAAGTAGAAGAACACCTTAGGACACTGAATAAGACTTAAGTTGCACCCACTTTAGACATTGCGTTAGAAAAATGTAATAGCAAAAGTGATGTAACGAATGTTGAATCTATAAGTACGTTGAATGTTTTGTTTGAAGAATCTTGTATTGGTTGTCGTAAAAGCATGTTTTCTGGTTGTCATGATAAATGTGTTGCTAAAACTATCTTATCTCAAAAGCGGAATAATAGAAAACAGATTACCCCTAGGCCCACTAATGCTTCTAAGTCTGTGCTAGGTAAACCGCCTTCTAGTGTTTCTGCGACTGTCATTGATGTACCTATAGAACCCACTTCACCTCCTAGGAAGAAAATATCACCTAGTGCATTCACTAAGACCAAAGCACGAACTAGTTGGACTTGGCAGAGATGGTTACAAAATACACCTGGATTTAAATGGATTCCTAAAATCATTAACATGTGTGTTTCAACTGTAAGTATAACGGAACCCTCTAATTCTTTGGGTTCCACCTCTACTTCTATTCCACCTGTGTCGTCTTGTAATGCTGGTGATCTGAGATCATCCTTTGGATTGTTGATAGCGGATGTTCTCGACACATGATAGGCAATCTCAAACTGTTATCAAACTTTATTTCAAAGTTCATCGGACACTGTAGGTTCGGGAATGATCACTTCGCATCTATCATGGGCTACGGAGATTACATCAATGGGAACATCGAAATTAGCATGGTTTATTATGTGGAAGGTCTCGGTCACATTCTCTTTTCAGTCGGTCAATATTGTGATGGTGATTTGAAAGTTGCTTTTAGGGAGAAAACTTGTTTCATTCGTGATCTACAAGGAAACGATCTTATGTCTGGAAACCGCACATCAAGTCTTTACACAATCTTAATGCAAGACATGATTGCTTCATCTCCCATCTGTCTACTTTCTAAGGCAACATCTACAAAATCTTGGTTATGGCATCACCGACTTTCACACTTGAACTTTCAAACCTTAACCAATCTTGCATGATACAAACTAGTTGAAGGTCTTCCAAGGTTTCGGTATTCTAAAGATCACATTTGCTCGGCTTGTGAACAAGGGAAAATAACTCGTGCTCATTTTTCCTCAAAGGTGGAACACAGCTCTCAGCATGTGCTTCATCTTCTTTACATGGATTTGTGTGGCCCGATGCGTGTGCAGACGATCAATGACAAACGCTATATTATAGTAATTGTTGATGACTACTCAAGATGGACTTGGGTTTATTTTCTTCGAAGTAAAGACCAAGCTCCACAAATGATCATCACCTTTCTTATGAAAATTCAAGTTCAGCTCCGGAACACAGTCAGACAAATCAAAACAGACAAAGGAAGTGAATTTGTAAATCAAACTCTTCGAGAATACTATGAGAAAGTAGGAATTGAGCATCAGACATCTATTGCATGGACACCAGAACAAAATGGAGTTGTTGAAAGACGAAACCGTATGTTAGTGGAAGCTGCAAGAACCATGTTAAATAATGCAAAACTTCTAGATTACTTATGGGCAGAAGCCGTGTCAACTGCATGCTACACTCAAAACCGTTCTATGATAACAAAACGTCACAAAAAAACACCTTATGAGCTTATCCATAACCGCAAACCGAATCTCAAACACTTTCATGTATTTGGTGCTCTCTGTTATCCAAATAATGATCGTGATGACTTTGGAAAGCTCAAGGCCAAAGCTGACATTGGAGTCTTCGTTGAATACTGTGAAAACTCAAAGGGATACCGAATATGGAATCGTCGTACAAGGGAGGTTATGGAAATGATTCATGCTCATTTCGATGAACTTACTGAAATGGCTTCTGAGCAAAACAGCTTGGAACCCGGACATAACCGTCTAAACTTCCCCAAACCCCATCATCATGACCAAACTTACAACACTCGAGTCAAATGGAAAAGTTATTTGCTCCTCTGTTTAGTGATGATATTGATCAACGTACTCCAGATGTATTAAATGTTTCCGCTGCTCAACCTGATAATAATCCAACCCTTGATACACCTGAAACTACAACAACGGTTAATGAAGCACCTCCAATTGATTCTACAACAACAGCCGAACAAACAGCATCCAATGGCCGATCCGTGATGATCTTACGAGATCATGATGTACCTACACCCGCATATTATCATCCAAATGCGTTATTTAACCCCTTCCTTTAATGAACGCAACTTCTGATGTTGCGGAATCATCTACAAGCCATTTGAATCTACCTAATCGCAAATGTATATCAACATCAAACCTCCACACATCGTTGGACTAAAGACCATCCTCTTGTGAACATTATTGGAAACCCGGCGAACCGGCGTAACTAGACAAGCGCCTTGAGACTGGCGGTGAACATTGTATTTATGCACTTACCGTTTGTCAATCTGAACCCAAAAACATTAAAGAAGCAATGACTTATGACAACTGGATTGAATCCATGCAAGAAGAACTAAATCAGTTTAAATGTCTTGAAGTATGGGAATTGGTTTAAACGTCATTGGTCTCAAAAGGATTTGGAAAAACAAGTTAGATGCTGAGGATACAGTTATTCGTAATAAGTCACGTCTGGTGGCTAAGGGTTATAGATAGGAAGAGGGAATTGACTTCGAAGAATCATTCGCACCGGTTTCTAGACTTGAGGCTGTACGGATTTTTCTGGCATTCGCGGCTCACATGAACATCACGGTCTATCAGATGGATGTTAAAACAGCTTTTCTGAATGGTAAAATGAAGGAAATGGTATATGTCGATCGCCGAAGGATTTGTTGATCGAGTTCCTAATCACGTCTAGCGAAAAAGGCTCTCTAAGGTCTTAAACAAGCCCCTCGGGCGTGGTATGATGAGTTGTCATCCTTTCTTATATCTCATAATTTTGTCAAAGGATTGGTCGACCCAACACTGTTTATACAATATCACGGGGCACACATTTTAATCATTCAAATTTATGTGGATGACATCATTTTTAGGTCAATCCATAAAAAGTACTCAAACGCTTTTTCAAAACTTATGAAAAAACATTTTGAAATGTCAATGATGGGTGAACTTACGTTCTTCTTAGGACTACAAGTTCATCAATCACCCCGTGGTATTTTCTTAAGTCAGTCCAAATATGCTCTTGAAATCTTAAACAAACATGGAATGCTGTGATACCTATGCAACACCAATGGTACATACCAACAAACTGGCCGATTTACATGGGAAATCGGTGGACCCTACCAAATACCGAAGTATTATTGGGTCTCTCATGTATCTAACAGTCAGTAGACCTGACATTGTATTTTATGTATATCTTTGCTCCCCGTTATCAGTCAAGACCAACTGAGAAACACCTCTCTAAGGTTAAAAGAATCCTCAGATATGTCAAGAGAACCATTAATTTGGGGATCTGGTATCCGAAGGATTATGGTTATGAACTAATCGCATTTTCAGACGCTGATCATGCAGGATGCTTAGACTCTCGGAAAAGTACTTCAGGTGGTTTGCAATTCCTTGGTGATAAATTGGTGTCATGGCAATCGAAGAAACAGGATTGTACATTCTTGTCCTCAACAGCTATATGTAGCCATATGCGCATGTTGTGCTTAAGTCATTTGCATGAGAACACAACTCAGGGACTATGGTTACGTATTTGAGAATCGTGTACTTTGTGACAACGAGAGTGCTATTGCGATATCATGCAACACCATTCAACATTCGAAATCCAAGCACATCGATATTCGATATCATTTCATAAAGGAGCATGTGGAAAAGGGTACAGTTGAATTATATTTTATAGGTACTGAACACCAACTGGTGGATCTTCTCACCAAAGCCTTGGCTCTTGCTAGGTTTACTGATTTGATCCACCAGATTGGCATGAGGTGTTTGACTCCAGAGGAACTTGTTAGGAATTGGAAATTCCATAAGGAAGTGTCGGTCACCCCAATTATACTCTAGCATATGTTAGCTCGTAGACATATCGTTATTCACTTGTTTATTTGTTAGTTATTAGCATAGTTTAGCCTATAGTAAAACCGTGGAGGACGAACGGGTCTTTACCCACTGTATGCCTGATCCACAGTCCGAAGGAGGACGTGTAGTATGTAACTTTAAATACCCTCTTCCTCCTAAGGTAGAGGGTTGGACCTTTCACTCAATCTAACCTTCTTTCTTTTGTTTACTTTTTATTTCTAGAAAGGCTCCCATTCTACTTTCTCTCTCTAAATTACTTTATACTATTCGACCCTATATGTGTATGTTTATGTGATTGTGAAAACCAATATGTTACAAATGGTATCAGAGCTAGGTTTGATCATTCATCTCTTATGTTCTTGGATTTATAGTGGTTTCATAAGGTTTTTGGGTTTCAATGTGTTTAGAGTAGTTTGCATCATTTGCATCATCTCTAGTGTTAAAGTTTTGATTTTGATAGTACTTTTATGTTTAGAATCATTATAAGTGTTTAGGTTTTGATTTGGATGGCTTGAATCACTGTGGTTGGGTTGTTTTTGGATTGAAAAGTTGTATTTTTGAATGTTTCTTGTATGCGATTTGTCTCACGGATAGGATTTCTTGGATGCAATTTGTCCTTCTTTTTATGCGATTTGTCTCTTATAAGATTGCTTATTGAAGCGATTTGTCTGTTTCGGTGAAGCGATTTGTGTACTAAGCAATTTGTCTATTGAGACAAAATGACAAAAAAGACGAAGTAGTGGTTGTACTTGTGTACTATGCGATTTGTCAACTTATGCGATTTGTCCCTTAAGCGATTTGTCTCTTATGCAATTTGTCTCTTATGCGATTTGTACCTTAAGCGATTTGTCCCTTAAGCGATTTGTCCACGGTGCGATTTGACTTAAGCGATTTGATAAATTGCGTTTTGACCATTTCATCATTGCGTTTTGTTGATTTTTCCCTATAAAACTTCAAACAACCATAACTTTTGAACAGTAACTCCGTTTGCAGCGTTCTACCCATCAAAACAACTGTGAGAACGAGGAGAATGGCACGCCTAATGAACTGTTCATTCGGGTCAGCCTTCGAGGTCTAAATCTGCTCCGAACAAAAGTTATTGAGGTTTTTAAGTTTTTAGACCTAAATTTCTCCGTAAAATCGTGCATCAACCAATCCAAATCTCGATCAAACAACATCTTTGCTAATCTTACAAACAATCATAAGTCCTAACACACAATTGTCTATCATTATGTCGATCCATCAGTCATCTTAATATGTTCTATTGGTCATTGCTTAACGGTTTCGTCTTGATTTTGTAAAATCCCGCGAAAGATTCTATTTCTCGGTTTAAATCACAGACTTGTAAAATCTAGTGCACTTTCACATCATGTCAAACTCCTCAGATTCAGTTATTATTGAGATACTTAAATTATGCGACATGATCGATGACCATAAGATTCCCAATGATGAACAACTGATTAACAAGTTTGAGTCGGATAATGCTAAAGTGGAATCTTTGTGTTCAAACTCACATGATACTGAATTGCACCAGTTCCAACAATTAATTGACAAGGCTAAACTCAACTGCTTGGAACATTTCCGACTACTTCTTTCACACCTCACTGTACTTCTTAAGGGAACCAATGGATTTAAGATGGGATTTGAACGTGCATTTGAGACTTTCTTACATCCAAGATATTGATTTTACAGAGCACCTTGTTCTTGAACTTAGAACAACTAGAGCAGCAACTTGACAAGAAAAAGTTTCAAGCAGATGGATCCAAGGCTGCACTTCAGGCGATCTACAACCAGTTCCAGTCATTTATCAATGGAGAGTACCGTAGTGATTATGAAGATGATATGACAGAAAGATGCTTTGTTTTTCATCTTTGGTATGGATGCAGCTGAGTTCAGAGAAACATTTATCCAACTCTTGGATAATGTTCGAAAGTATATTGAGGAAAGGGCACAACACACTCTTGTGAATGATGTCAAGGAGAATGAAATTAGGGTACAGTCAAGTGATTGTATTGTTGAATCAGGTAAAGCATCGGATGTTGGATCAGTTATTTGGCTTGAAACATAGAGAATCGAGAGCATATGAGCTTGACACAACCAGCAGTTCAGTGATTCTTGTTACACATGATGTGGATGCAGATATCAGACCGATAAATGAACAGGTGTCATGTGATGAGGTACCCTTAAATGTTCAACATAGTGCATCTGCTAATGTACCTAAACAAACTGACCTAAATGCTGAACATGATTCTGATAAATGTTCACTGGTTGAAATGAGACTAATAATTTCAAAACAGAATAATATGGTTGATAAAAAGGCTTTTGATGAACTTTCAAACAAATTCTCAAAACTTGAAAAACATTGCATTTCACTTGAAATTGCAATACAAAGAAAGGAGAAAGTTTTCAAACTATGAAACCATGTAAAAATCCAGAATTTCCTGAATTTCGTGAATTTTTTGAAATAAACGATTTAAAAGCTCAGCTTCAAGCCAAAAACTCGACAATCAACATTTTGAAGAAACATATTTCTGGTATGCATGTGAAAAGTAATTCAGTAAAGACTACACAAGACATTGATGCTATTATAACAAGAAATAATGAACTGTCAATTTATGTGGCTAAATTACTAAAGGAAAATGAGACTTTGAGAAAGCATCACATAGAACTAAGTGACTCTGTCAAAGAAGCTAAAACTAAGTCAATTGAACAAACAAACTCTTTGATAGCAAAAATTGATGATCTCAAAGCTCAACTTCAGGAAAAGCGTTTCGCTATTGTTGCCTTAAAGAATGAGCTTAGAAAAACCGTAGGGAAAAGTGTGAACACTAAGTTTACAAAACCATCAACCTTGGGAAGCCAGTTTCTCATCCCACTAGAGACCGGTCCATTGTTAGGTAGCCTACTGCATTTATATCTGAAAGAACAAAATCTTTAAAGACAAGGCTTGCCTCCCAAGTTGATGCGATACAAGTTTTGTCAAAACCAATCACTTCACCTGAGTTACCTATGAATAATGCTTCTAGCTCCGTTAACCCTCAACAAGTAGCTACTTCTACTCAGAGCACCTATAGGAATAGTTCAAAAACAGTGTCAAAACCAAGCATTAAAACCCAGAATTCATATGATATGAATGACTTGTGGAAGAACTATTATCTAGAAGAAGCTAGGAAAAAGGCACAGATTCTAAAAGACAGAATTTTAGGTGCAAGACCTAGGGTGATACATTCCACGAGATTTCAAGGCACTGCTAGTAGTAGTAAACCATTACCTAGGAACACTCAAAAGACTAGGGGTTGGCTTGCATCTAAGAGTAGTTATATGAAGAAGAATGCTAAGCATGTAGAAAATGAAACTAGAAATTCTAAGTCTTTTCTGAATAAGAAACATTTTCCTAATTCACATGCTAAGGTACAGTCCACTAAGACAACTAACATGGCTAAGGTTCAACATGTTATAAAGCAAACCAAACCTAAAACTTCGCATAGATGGATCCCAACTGCTAAATCTTTGGAGTCTAGGAATAACGATAAGTCTTCCACAATGCCTAAGAATATCAACAATCCTAGACCTTTCTATAAGTGGATACCATCTGGTAGAATATTTAAGGATGTTGGACTTAGGTGGATACCTACCGGAAAGCTGTTTACCGATGGCAAAATCAAGGTTGACCATGAAACCCCAAAGGGTTTGGATACTAATGTCACTAACCAATATATATGCAATCATGCATGCTTGCAATGTTAGTGCAGGTAGTCCTTACTCAGTTGCAGATACTTCAATCCTTCAATACATGGACTGGCTTAAAGTATGGATAACAAAAGGATTGATATCTCATAACTCATGGTTTCTAGTAACTCAACCTTGATATTCAATCGGCAATGACGTCTGTTCACATCAGTTCAGGCCTCGTACTTCATCATTATGGCGTATGCAGATAACTCTTCAGGCCCCGTTCCTCAAAGAAAAGAAAGGTGTACGCATCAGTGAGCTTTATCTTTAGAAGAAGAGAAATCTTCATGTATATGACCATTCTCATCGGCATTCTTCATCAACAAGCTTCATGTTTTTCCTATGCTCATTCAATCCTCAAGTGGATCTACGTTCATTGGTGTATACTCTTATTCACTTGTTCGAATAAAAAATGGCAACTTCGGATGCAATTTTTGAGGGGGAGAAGAGTGAATATACTACATGTTGATGGATGCTTGAATTATGGTCACACGACTCTCCAATGCCTAATGTTTCATTTACTAAAGATAACCGGGATTTATTATTTATTTGGGAATCATTGTTTTAAGATATGTTTGATGAGTACTTCCAACCTCCAACGAATATTGTTCATCCAGTTCCTGAAGCTCCTGCTCCGGTTCCTGCTGACTCAACTGGTTCTCCATCCAAGAAGTACAACTCAGACTACTCGAGAAACCCAATCTCCAGTTATTCCTCAGGCGTTGATAATGACTATCTTAATATTGCAGTTGCACTATTGAATAATGATCCGCTCTTTGGTATTCCTTTGCCAAATCTTCACGGATTATTGTTCCTCTCAATGTGCACGCTATAAATCAACCACATGAACATTAATGAAAATGTCTACCACATCTGCTCGAAAACATTATTGGTGAATCTTCCAGATCAGTCTCTACATGTATACCTTAGGAAGAATGCATTGATGTTGAGGAATCATTTGTTCCGGTTCATTCAGTGGGTCAATGTACATCCGGTTTTATATTTATTCACGTGTTGGACATTTGACACAAGTTGATTACTTCGGAGTTAATCATTTATCGCTTATTTGAGATTGAAGTTGACTTTCACAAAGGCGTATTCTTATTTGATAACTTGCTCGGGCTTAAGAATTTGAGTTGAAGACTTGGTTCATCTAGTTACCTGCAGTCGGGGTGGATGGTTGAAGACCTGGTCAACTATCACTATTAGGAGTTACGTTGTTTTACTCAGTGTCACACATAGATTACGTTGTGGATAATCGCAAGAGGTGTTAATGTCTCATACTTTGTTTGAGTATTGAGTACTTAGAGATTTGCTTGGAGCGTAAATTCTCGACACCGTTCTTCCATCACTAAGTGCAAGCTTAAGATACAAATGCGGGAATTCGACTTCAGTTTCAAGTTTGGTATATCGGGTTTTCTTCATCAGTGGTCATTTCAAATTGTCTACATATGGGTTGATAAAGATAGTCAGAGAGAGTTTATGTGGCAGTTGATTCTCACAGGATTCATTTGAGCTAATTTGTGGTTCTTCTCTATTTCAAGATTATTTGGTATGTATAATGTGTTGCTGATTCTGAGGTATCAAAACCAGCAAGGGGGAAGGAGACATATATCTAAACACACAACGAGTACAAGTGATGAACTTAATACTTCTTCTCTATTGAAGTTATTCCGGGGAGACAAATGTCATAACCGCAGAGAATTTTAGTTTTTTACTCGTAGCCTTTGGTGTGCTTTTCCAACTATTTGGGGGAAGGATGTATTATTCCAACTATTTGGGGGAAGGATGTATTATTCCAACCATTTGGGGGGAAGCGGTCTCTGGATACTTTCGGTATGTGTTATCTCAGCCTTCAGTAGAAAGAAATATGAGAAGAATATTTGGAACGTGAGATGATATTGCTTATTGACATCTTCTATATGACTTATGATAAAGTGCTTCCAGTTAGTGTTACATGTACACAATGCAATGATGATTCCGATGAGGTCGCAACCATCAGGGGAGAGATATGTATACATCAGGGTCGCACAACATGTTCATATGATCGAGCTTAATCAGTTATTCCGGAGTTGACATGTGCAAAGAAGATCAGTGATTCAAACCAGTGACTGAGATGTCGTTGTTTCTACTCTGGTTGAGTACTTGTGTACATAATGGGCCGATTGGTTATATGGAAGATAACTGGAATGCACTTGGTTAAATGAAGATGTTGATACATGGTAAACACAGAGATGATCCGTGTTAACTTGTTACTTCGTTATTAGCATCATCTTCGGGTTCTTGAGCTTCATACTATGAGACTGTTTGCTTCACTTCATCTTTTGGGGGAAATGGTCTTAATTCGAAGTTTGTCGGTTTGGGGGAAGCTACCAAAGATTCACATTTAGAAGGCTCATGTTCAGACGATTTTATTAGAAGCCTCGAATACTTTGGTGGTGAAAGTTTAAGAGATGTTGATTTCTTTCTTCTTTTACGTCTTTGAACGATATCCTTATCTCTGTACTCATTTCATCATCCTCTTAAACTAAATTATCTTCTTTGTATATATCTTATCAAAAAAGCAAAATACAAAATTATAAAACCATCAAAAAGAAAATATAAAATATAAAATTTTAAAAATCCATATTTAAAAATAAATTTTTTTTTTTGAAAAATCAGAAAATACCAAAAATACTGTTTTTCTCAAGACATGTCTTCTGGTATCGATAACGTCTACGGTTTTAGAAATGTCATTCAATAATGGCACGTGACTTTAGATGAAGTTCGAGCAGGATGTGTAAATATTTTTTCAAAACATGTCTAAAACTATGGCTTGCAGTTACTTCAGACTGTAACCCGCGCTAAAACTATGGCTTGCTATTATTTCAGATAGCAACCCGCTCTTCAAGAAAGGAAAGTACTGCGCTAAACCAAATTTTCAAATATTTCGTGCACTTATCCTAAAACATAATGAGGAAAGTATGTCGAAGGACTGCTGTTCGTACTCAAATATTTTTCCTTCTAAAAATTCTTCAGAAAAATATTTGTTTCAACAAAATGGTGGTAAATGAGTTGGTTTAAATAACAATCAGATTCAGAGTTTTTATAAAATTTGCAAACTCAATCAATGACTTCAGCGCTTTTAAACTTTTCAGAAAATGAGTCATTGATTGAGGGGGAGAATGTTTTCAAATTTATATCATCTAACGGGCTTATCTGATTATCCTATGCACTTAAATGTAAAACATGTTAACCTACGTTGAAGGACTAGGTTCCTAGGATATGAGTATTATGATTAGATGATTAGAGTTTGATTAACACATTATTCCCATGCTTTACGTGATTTGATTGATATGTTGAATTGACTTTTATTAGTCGATTGTTGTTTGGTGATGTCGACCACCATATATCTGTTTGTATGTCCACTAACGTATGCAGATAGATGGTTTAAAAGAATGTTCCTGATCCGGATCCCACAAATGAAGATGATTAGATGCCGAATGGAAAGGGTAACTGTTTCTTGGGTCGAGAAATGAAGAAACAGAGCTTAATTAGATCTCTCCATGGATAGTTGGCACGATAGATGCAACTTCAGAGGTCTCATTGCATCTGTAAATGGTTTTCTTCCAGCCTTACAACAACAACAGAAGCAGCTTATCTACCTAACATATCTTGTGCAAGACAGGTAGTGAATAATACCATTTTTCAACAAATTTGATATAATATTGTTTTGAAAATGGATAAATATTGTTTTGAAAATAAAGTGAACTCAAATTTTGGAAATCAACCGGACTTCATTTTATCATAATTTAAGTCACTCAAGTTGATTGAAGGGGAGAGTGATTTCATATAAAATATTTTCAAACGATATTTCATCTATCAAGTCCGTATGTACAAAATAAGTGGTGATCTAAAGGTTTAATGTTATGTCATGGTATGATTTTCTTTAAAACTTAAAGATCTTTCAAAATGAATTTTTTTTCTGTTCTTGTTTGATTGTGAAATTGTTTTATTTTACTTAAAGATCTCGTAAAACTATCACACCTGACACTAACAATCTTTAATGTCTTAAATTGGTCAATATCAGTCATTTTTTCAAAATTAAATCATGCCACGTCTTTCCCCAAAATCTTTTAAATGATTTAAATCTATTGAGATCACAAATCTCAAAAGGTTTGAAATTTTTGATCGGGGGAGAGATCGTGATTTAAATCTCAAATCGGTTTTAAAAGGGTGACTATTTCAAAAGCACTCATTCCTTCATGTGCCAAACGATTTTAAATACATAATGCACATGATTGAGGAGGAGCATTTAACCAAAAACCAGAAGAGTATTTAAACAAGGCCATATGTGCTAAACGCTTTCTATTGTGCATGTTGCTCTCCCATATGTGCTAAACGCTTTCGAATCTCAAAGCACATATTAAGGGGGAGCATTTCAAAAGAAAATAAACTTTCAAGGTACAAAGATTTCTATGTTTCAACATAAGTACCTTGATTGATTTTCTAATGGTTTCAAAATGGCAATCGTGGAAGTTCTTCAAAAACCTCTTTCCTCTATGTGCTAAATGAATTTTAAACAACCAACACACATTTTGAGGGGGAGAATTTACCAAGAAAATCAAATGGATTTTTCACAGAAATTGTGATCAAGAAATTATTTCAAAGAACTCTTGCCTCCATGTGCTAAACAATTTCAAAATCATATGCACATGTTGAGGGGGAGCATTTCTAAATGATCAAAACAATTAAGGTACAAAATGCTTTGATATTATATCACGAGTACCTTGATTGATTTTCCAAATGATTTTTTCAATTGGTTTCATGAAGAGAAAGAACAATACCAAAAGACTGACCAATTTACTTTATGCATGGTGTTATAAGGATGGTTAGGTTAGGTATTCGTTCCTACGATCCCGCCAGAACCGGAGGGATCTACCTAGGGACAATCCACTAGATAGTGTAGAGTCCTTAGGTATGATGAAAAAAAGGGAAAAAAATGAGAATACGGGAAGAGTCTTGGATGAGGCAGAGCTAGTCTTGGAATAAACCCAACAAGGTTCTAGTTATGAAGTCTCGGTAAGCCGGAAGGGGTGAAGAATGAAAAATACTTGAATGTGAAAAGGGTGAAAAGAAATAGCCCTCCAACAATTCAACCTTAGGGTAGAAACCGGGTTCAATTCATATGCTACTAGTGGTTACTAAGGTAACGTCGGTATTGAAGACAAGACGTCATGGACACAGTGACGCACTGCACAAAACTTCCCAAGCTACTCAAGTTCCTCTTAAAAGGACTTGTTTCATTCTCACGGGGAACCTACATAATCTATCGACTTTCTCTTAGAGATTGTTGATATTGAAGAAGGAGACCCTCTCCCTAGTCTCCGACATATGAAACTAAATGTGCAAAATTGAGTCTAGAGCTAAGAGATCATCCACAATATCTCATTAAGACACAAAATTAATGAAGACTTGCTGTTTCACACAATGTGGAATGTAAGAATATATTAAGAGTCCTACGCATTATCCTTGTGGTATTGCCAGAACATCCGAGTGATATATAAAAGTATTCACGATGAAGATGGAAATCCTTCTAGAGCCAACATCAAACAAGCTCTTGGTGGGTGACATGTGAGATCTTTCCAAAAGATCAAGCTTGTGACAAGCTGGATAGAAACGATAGGCGATTCATTAGGTGAATCAACCTTGGTCAGGAAATGAATTGTGAATACTTTGGAAAACCGTTTGATGTGCAAATCTTCTTTTCTCTAGCATCAATGTGTATACATATTTCAAACACAAAAGTATATCGATTGAAAAATTACTTTTGGAAAAACAGTTCGATGTGCAAATCTCTTTTTTTCTCTAGCACATCGAATGTGTATTCTTTTCAAATACAAAAAGTATTTTTGATTGAAAATTGATCTTTCTCATAAAACCTTCGTCGTATTGCAAAACTCTTTCTTCAAGCAATATGTGATTGTTTTCAAATCAATTTTCATCAATCGCTGAATCTCAATTATTTGGTTCACCCACTCCGTATTGTCTTCTTTGAGACGTTCCGGTTTGAGAACAGCTAGAGCAGCTGCGAAACCCTGTCAAGGGGAACCGTAGGCCGTGTACCTCAATTCAACGAAAGTGATCAAAGACACTGTGTGCTTTTTATTGGTAACGGTTGTTTGTAGGTACATTTGGGCGGTTGGTGATCAAAATTGAGAAGTCAATCCAAAGCCGCATGCTCACATCATCCACACTTAATTGAAGAAATCATGACTAGTGCATATCTACATAACAGCTCGATACTTTTATACTATGCCTCCTTCTGCTGCTGCAAATATCTTTGAACCAGTAAAGCTTCCGCTACTCTGATGGAAAGATGTCATGATCCTAAAAGTGTGAGCATGTCGGTCCAAAAGTCACAACATCATATGAAGGCAACACAACAAAGGGTGATTCAGAAATTTACTGTGGCTGATGATCTTAAAGAAAGCTAGAAGATCATCAAAGATGTGGATCAGTTGAAAGACCTCCACTTAAAGTACAAAGCAGACAGACTGTGAAGAATCACTGCTCAAGCACAAAGAATGCGGAAATTGAAGAATTGAAGTCTACGAGCTCAAGACTAAAGATAAAATAGAATGCTAGGATGCAAAATGTATTTCATGGGGTGACCTCCCTTAGGGGGAGATTGTTAGGAATTGAAAATTCCATACGGAAGTGTCGGTCACCCCAATTATAGTCTAGCATATGTTAGCTCGTAGACATATCGTTATTCACTTGTTTATTTGTTAGTTATTAGCATAGTTTAGCTTAGAGTAACACCGTGGAGGACGGACGGGTCTTTACCCATATGCACGATCCAGTCCGAAGGAGGACTTTTAGTATGTAACTATAAATACCCTCTACCTCCTAAGGTAGAGGGTTGGACCTTTCGCTCAATCTAACCTTCTTTCTTTTGTTTACTTTCTCTCTCTAGAAAGGCTCCCATTCTACTTTCTCTCTCTAAATTACTTCATACTATTCGACCCTATATGTGTATGTTTATGTCATTGTGAAAACCAATATGTTACAGAACTGGACGAACTTTTAACACAATCTTGATAAAAAGTCAAACACCAAAACCTCTTTTGTAAATAAATTTTTTCAAAAACAAAAATAGAAAAATATAAAATCTGATAAAACTAAAAAATATTCTTCTATCTAATTTCTTTCAAACATTACAAGTACAAATCTTTCATCAATACTTTGTTCTATCAAAACTTTCATCATTTTTCCTGAACAAGTGTTGAGGGGGAGAATGTAAATATTTTTCAATCTCATAAATCCTTGTACTTGCCTGTTACCAATAGATATTGTTTCTTTGAAAATGGTGGTTACGTTTCTTGTTAAACACTCTCCGCGGACTCAAATTTGTAAAATTTCATCATTTCTAAAGTCAAGGGGGAGTGTCGTTATGTTTCTTTTCAAACAATTACATTTTGCTTAACCAAAATGGAAGTTATGGGTCTTGGTTGAAATTAGTTGAGGTGGAAGGGCCAAATGTGTCAAATTTGAAAACTTACTTTTAACAAAACCTTCAACCAACTCATCTACGCCTAAGAATCAAGAATTAAAACCGTGTGTCAAATCCGAAAACTATAAGTGGAAAAAGCTTCTAATCATTAATACAAACTTTGGTTTTCAATTTCACACGAATCCAACGGTTTGATTTTTCTAAATGCATGATTTTGTGTTCTTACACATACGCGTATGATCATAATCTTGGAAATTGATGTTTTGATGAAATGGGTGGTGTTAAAAAGTTATAATGTCAAATCTAAACCTATTTCACACATCAGAATCTACCCAAAAACTGATTTTTAATCATTTCTCAAAAGTTAGGGTTTATGCGTGGATTTGGGAATTTTCATTTGTGAGTGTTTGAGGTTAATTGGATGCTTAGGAGATGTTTGTTACATGCTTAATTGACTAAATGCACCTCTGATTCATGCCCAGAATCATCAATTTTGGAAAATTAAGCTTTAGGGTTTAGGTATGCGTATAATTGGGTATTCTTGATTCTTGGTGCATTTGATGTTAAAACCTGTTGAAAACAACTCATTTAGCAGCTAAGATAACACAGAAAACGTTTGGTTGATTTCCCATGGTTGAATTGCTTACACGAAGGATTTGAATATTAGGGTTTAAGTCTACGCATAAAACCGACTTACGCGTAACTGTTCGAAACTTGTGATTCCATGTGATGTTGAAATTGATTGAATAACATGTTAATATGAGTGTTATGGTTAATCTATTACAAGCTTCTATGCGTACAAGAATCAGAAAAATGTGTCCTGGCTTAAGCTTATGGAACACCTTATGCCTAGATGTTACGCATAAGAGAAATCTTACGCGTAACTCTTACGCATAAGGGTCTACGATGGACTACGCGTATCCTGTGAAGGATATGTATAAAATTGGACTTCTACGCCTAAGGCTACTCTTACGAGTAAAACTTACACGTAAGTCCTTAACCTAAGCCTACGCGTAAGCCTTATGCTAAGAGTCCACTCCTACGAGTAAGCCCTCCTTACGCCTAAGGGTGATTCCTACGCATAAGCTTATCCCTACGCTTAAGGTTATCCTGTTTACGCAGCATAAACCTAACGCCTAAGCCAAAATTGTAACTTAACTTTTGAATTGTTACGCGTACAAACTTGTAATAAGTACTCATAATGTCACAAAACCAAAATGTCACTAATAAGCTACAAAATGTTAAAACATTGTGTGATTAAGTAAACTTTGGACTTTAACATTCAAAATTTACATACTCACGTAACTTATCACGTCAACTTTGGACTATTGGACAATATGTGACTTTGGACTCGTAACATTCATAAACATAACAACTTCAATAATTGGACAATAAAATCAACTTTTGACTAACTTAATGTCTTTCGATATGTTGGTTCTTTTGTCTCAATACCTTTCAGATCACGATATGGATGTCATCATGGAAAATTTCAACACACCAAATGAACTCACAATGGAAGATATCTTCCCAACTGGTTACAACAAGACGATTGGAAAGAATAATCTCAGGGTCGATTTTGAGAACTTCACTTGCTCAGAATCATCATGCAGAGTTGTTGTGGATATCCTCAAAGAACATCCTTACTGTAACATGCTAACCAACTCAGCAACTGTTCCTGAAATCTACATACATCAATTCCGGCACATGATGAAAAGATTGAGGTCAAGATGCTGTCAACGTGACTCTCAATCACAAGGAAGTCACTATCACGGTTGCAGATCTTTGTACTATTCTTCTTCTACCGGCTATTCAACCTGCTGACCATGTACCTACTCCTAATGAAGAGGCCACAATGCAATTCATGGTCGACATTGGCTATGATAAAGCTGCTGGTGTAATCACCAAGCATTCCACTGTCGATCTGAAGAACATTCCTCAACCTTGGAGGACATTGTACATCATGATCGCTAAGTCTATTTCTGGAAGAGACAGCGGTCATGAGCATCCTAAACTCATGCACCTGCAAAATTTCTGGGGTATGGTCAACAAACAACATCGACTATGCCGGCTGATATGGGAAGACATGATGTCTCATCTCAAGAATCCTCAAAGGTCCCTTTATCGAGATATACGGTTGTTGATTCGAGCGTTCGGGGAAGCATGGGACATCCCATGAGAACAAACAACCCTAAGAATCATTACGTGTTATATGAGCCCACATTGAGCGTAGTGGGATTTAAGGACTCATCGACGCAAGAAAGGTGCGTCTACTTGACCGCCTTCTCAGCGACACAATCAAGAGTCTTCCTAGCTATCGTCGTTATCTAGAAGCGTGGAGTGCGGGGAAAGGTCGGGTTTATGGATGAAAGACATCTAACGTTCCTCGACGAAGACTAGAAGGTCGGCAGCACTAGTAGTCTTGGAAGCCTGGGGTGCTCACGGTATCCAAAAGACACCCACCCGATGAAAAGTCCACCTCAGATAGCTCACCCAGTTAGTAAGAACCAATTCTAGAGGGACGATTCGAAGATCTTGAGTCGAAGAGGTGGTTTACTACTCTGAAACTGCTACAGATGATACCACCTCACTGAGGTCAGAAGATAAACCACCAAGTCCTAAATCAGAAAAAGGGAAGACACGAGTGAATGAAGAAGAAGAAGATAGTGATGAAGATAAAGACCTAAAGGATGAACAACAACTCCGCAAAACTCTTAAGCAGCTGAGGATAGAGCTTGCTGCTAAGGAATTCAACCATCAGCAAACCAGAGGCCCTGGAGGTTCCAGTGGTGGAACTCCTATCACACTAGTTCTTGATACGGTTAATCAACCTGTTAAAGGAACTGGTGCCACCACTAAGGAATCTACAAAGCAGCAGCAGCAAGAGTATGAAGTTTCGTTCGACTTTGAGGAAGAAGAACGGAAAAAGTGAGATGATCACTGATGAAGATGTAGAGAAAGCGGCTAAGGAAAAGGCTGAAGAAGAAGCTCGGCTAAAGCTGATGAGGAAGAAAGGATTCGAATTGAAGCTGACAGTTTTATGCAAGACAATCCTGATCATAATCTTGAACAAACTTCTGAGCCACCTCAAGACCCATCCACAACTGAGTCATCATCTCATTAAAGAAACAACCACCAGATCATCTTCCAAATCGGTCAAGAAACCCACTGATACATGGGCATCTCGTGCCAAGACTAAAATCATAAAGGCCGTTAAGCAAGCAAGAAAACGAAACGTGGTAAACAAAAAGTTGAATCAACTTACTAACATGGTCTATCTTCTTGGTACTGAGATGAACAATTTCATGGAGGAAAAAGACCAGATTAAGAAATTCCTCAATAGAGACATACAAGGAGATATGGATAAGCAGATTCGGGACTACACTCATCATTTCCTTCTCCAAACTATCCCTGGTGTAACAAAAGAAATGTTTGCAAAACAACTTTACCCATATCTGATGTCATTGGTCAAGCAAACTCTTACAAATACACACATGTAATGCAAATCCACCAGCTCGCTTCCCCGCTGTTTTCCGAAGCTGATTGATTAATAGGTGATATTGCAGATGTCTCCTCAATCTCAAACTTTTACATCCGATGAATCTAAACTCTTTGAGGCATTACTTGCATATCAACTGAATATGACTTGCAAGGAGTAGCAGGTTAGGAAAAGCGACCAAGAGACGATGATGATGCGGACAAGGATCCAAAAGCTAAACGTCCAAAGAAAATAGGTGAGTCCTCATCTATGCCTCCACCACCACCAAAGACCACCTCCACTGCACCAACATCTCAGAAGACTTCTACGTCTGATAAACCTCGGGAGTCTTAGTCACCACCACCATCGGAGAAAACTGGTGATCATTTTGTATACACAAGTGGTGATAATGAAGAAATTCTCGAGCCTCAGCAACAGCCCTCATCTCCACCATCAACTAAGCAGCAACAAGGACCATCATCCAAGCCAAAGAAGAAAAGATCAACATCAGTCGTATCTTGGTTAGATGAAGATGACACTGAAGAATATGAATGGTTCAACAAGCTAGTTGATGCTACTCCTTGATTACCGGAAGGCCAAGAACCGGTAGATGGTCGTACTATGGAGCATGTCAAGATTATCCAGGATAAATTCAAAGTTAAGAAGATGACAAAAAGGGATCTACATCGAATCAAGAATGATGCATTTCAACTGCTTAAAGACAGCTCCGACAGTGCCATTGAAGTCGAATACCATCTCGACAACATCGCACGAGCTATGTCTAACAACATTGATTGGCTCAACCCCGAAGCGAACATTGACTTCACACGAAAGGATAAGACTCCATATTACACAGACTGGACCAAACCACTACCACCCATTGGTCGAATAGAGCAACCCAAGATTCCCTACCAATACTTCTTCAACAATGACCTAGTATTTCTGCAACACGGTAGCGACATATGCAAGAAATACGCTACATCACTCACCTTTAACATTCCAGCAGCAGTCTAATCCAATAATGTTGCCATCTAAGAAGAAGCTTCCAGTATGTTCGTTGACAAAGTGGTGGATTATGATCTTGATGCTCAATATGGCATTCATCATTGGCCTAAAAGGAGAAGACTATACTACAGAAGCTGCCAAGTTCAAAAGTCAAACAAAAAGGTGTTTAGTGATAAAAGGATCGTTGCTATCATGAATATCACTCTGTCTACAATGTGGGATTATTCATTCCTGAAGGAAATCAAAGTCAAACGCCAGGATGAGCAAGAATATGACTTTACTGAAGCTGATTTTTCGAGGTTGTCACTCAACGACATCGAAGACATGTACTTTGCTAAAGTACAAGGTCGGATGAGACAATTTTCAACCAACGTTGCTCCATGACGTCACTTCATTGTTGATATTCATTCAGCGTGAGTGATCCGTGAACTTGTTGGAGATCTTCTTTAACCTTGCCGTGGACATCAACCATCTCAGTACACCATTGTCAAAAAACCAAAATTTGGAGTTGTTTACCGCAGTGAACTTCACCACAACTGTTTCATGGCGTACAACGAGGTTCACAAGTTTTGCGATCACACTTTGAAGTTGGTTCATGATGGGCTAGCATATCGGTTGAAGGACATACAGCAAGGAATTGGGTCAAAGAAGCGGTAGAATTCTAAGGAAAGGAGGGATGCTAGGAAGATAATCACGAGGATAGATGAAAGGCTATTTCATTGGGATCAGACGCGGTGGCTAGAGAGATTTGTGGGTGAAAGAGAGAGTTTCTCCCTTACGGGTTATCAACGTCAAGAGAAAACTCCTGGTCTTATTGAAGGATTGACTGGTACTCTTTAAACTATTTCTTGATTGACATTTGGATTATATAATTTGTATATTGACTATGGCTTGTGCACACATAACAATGTACAACCCGTACTTGTAATGAAAGGACCCCGTGGCACGACGCTGCCACAATCCTTATAAAGGAGCTTAAAGCTTTACTTTTGAGTAAAACTAATCAAAACTTTCATTTTTCAAAGTTTTGTTCAAAAGAACAAGTACTTTCCCTTATGTTTTTCAAAACCTCAAAAGTTAACATTACTTGTTGAGGGGGAGTATTTGCACCAAAAATAAAAAAATCTTTGTTCACAAAACGTTCTTCATGGAAATCTTCCCACAAAACTCAAAATGGTCATATTCGATATCAAAATTTCATCAAAAATAACATCTATATGCCATTTTTGAGGGGGAGAAAAATTGTGTGATACAAATATGTTGTTAATGTGAATGAATCATTGTGTGCTAAGACTTAACCCATGAATTGACGAAATCTGAACTATCATAAATAAAAAAGATTTGTCTTCCAAGACTTATCTGAGTAGATGGTACCTATTCGAGAAACTCTTGATAGACATGACCTTTAACGGGTTTGACAACCTTTGTAAGGCTTGTCCACACCTTCAAGGTAGTTATTAGAGCTAGTTGTCACCCAAAATCTAACAATGTATCTCTTTAACTATGCAACGTAATCGTGTCTCGCGGGGAATTGTCTATCTTGAGTAGATCAATTCAAAAAGTGCGTGCTCTACCCTCACTGTGCAGATTTTTGTCAAAAAACTTAAGCACATGTGAAGGGGGAGTATTTCTGCTAAAACTCAAACTCTCACAGTGGTACAAAATCATTTCTTAATTCATAATCACTTTGAGAGATTTTTGAGAAAATAGTTTTATGGCAACATAGGTTAGTCATGGAGTTTTAAGGTGACTAAAGTTAGGAATAACCGTGCTATGATCCACCAGAGCCGGAGGGATCTACCCAAGGACACCACCAATAGTTAGTACTTAGAATTCCTTAGGTATGATTATAAAAAGGAGAAAATGAGAATCGGAGAAAGGAGTTAAAGAATTAAGAAGAAAAGTAAAGAAAAAGGTGAAAAGAAATAGCCCTCCAAATTATTCAACTTTGGGCAGACACCGGGTTCAATTCATATGCTACTGGCTGTCACTAGATTACAACGGTATTGAAGATCAAAGTAGTCATGGACCCAGTGACGCATGCACTAAACCTTCTTAGCCACTCAAGTCACTCTCAACAGAAGCTTGTTTCATTCTCACAGGGAACCCTACGTAAACTATCAGATTTCTCTTAGAGATTGCTGGTATTGAAGAAGGAGACCCTCTCCCTAGTCTCCGTTCAGGAAAACCAAAGCGCACTATTGAGTCTAGAGCCACGAGATTCATTAAAAGATCTCTTAGGAACACTTGATATTTCATCACTTGTCGTTCAACATTAAGAACGCAAGTGATACATTATTGAATCCTACACAGATCTTAGCAATCTGTCGAGAACATTTATGAGGGGTTCACACATGTGATCCTCAATGATTGAATGGAAACTCCTACCAGGATCAACATCAAACAGCCCTGTCTCAAACGGTCTACAGTCATGGGGTGATGCTTCGGTATACCTCAGCGACTCACCTGAACTGTAGGTGTACTTCGGTACATCGTGTTATCCTACTTGAGGGACTCCGTTCGAGAACAACCTTTGCAAGAATTAGAGATATGTTTTCACACTATCTTTGTTAACACCCTCGAAGTTTGAACTTGTAAGTGCTAGAAATCCCGCTAAGGAGATTCCTTTCAAGAATCGAGTCCTAAAAATGTGGGTCATTACTTGAACTTGTTCAATGTAATGCCAACTATCCCTCCACGGGATTCGGATGGCTGATTCGCCCGACCAAGGTGAATGGAATCATGACA
Source organism: Chrysanthemum makinoi (assembly GCA_910596185.1). Classification (NCBI taxonomy): domain Eukaryota; kingdom Viridiplantae; phylum Streptophyta; class Magnoliopsida; order Asterales; family Asteraceae; genus Chrysanthemum; species Chrysanthemum makinoi. The sequence continues at coordinate 2,020,927 of OU343218.1, read as the reverse complement.
TTCATCAGAAGAACAATCGTAGTGGTCAATTCTCTAAGAAATGACCACAATGATCGATTGGTGTTTATCACTAACCAATTCTTATGTTTACTTCTTATGGATGCTCCTGGGAGATGATCGTGTTGATTCTCCACATGCTCATACCAAGAACACCACATAATAGGAAGTTCTCTCGAAAGGCAACACAAAAGTCAGAATGATTCTTCTTGTAAAGCTAAAGAATCTACAACGTTTAAAGACTAGAGAACCACATCAAAACTAAAATCCAACGTCAAAGAGTGTGTGAGCATGTTGGAGAAATATGTGGAGACACCTGAGCAATGAAGCGGACCTGATGCAGACATCAACAACATAACATCAACATATACACCTTAGAACAAAGAACAAAGATTACGAAGATGTCAAAGCTGAAAACTTCAAAGAATCAAGATCCTCACACTAGGGAGATTGTTGGAATCAAGGAATTTCTTCTCACAAGAAAGAAGAATGTGAGAAGACGTCAAGGCAACTGCTATTACATCAACACCAACAACTTATCAAAGATTGCTGGAGTCATCACTTAACTACTAACGCTTAGGGGGAGATTGTTGGAATCACTCCTAACTTGTATTTCAAGTGTTAGTAATTAGTATGTAATAGGTTGCTTAAATTAGGCTTTTATGTTAGTTATTAATGGCAAGGCTTATGTAAAAAACCCATGAGCCTTGGCCCAAGCCCAATAAGAAAGGAAGGGACTAGACATGTTGCCCTAGCTCCCCACCCCTATAAATACTAATGTAAACCTACTCATGAAGGTTGGTTGTTCATTTCCTACATTAATCCTACGCCTAAAGTTCTAGTATTATCATACGTGTGTTTGTGTGTGTGTGTGTTCAGCCAATCTCTCTTTCGTCTTATTTCTTACATATTGACTCTTGTGTTAACTTATGGTGACCTAACAAGGATGCCGCTTTCTATTTTTGTTCAACCATAGTTCTGCATAAGAATATTGAGCCAAAAATTATAGATAATATGATTAACGCTGTAGCTATGTTGTAACAACATCCCTATAGCTGGAACTATAGGATTTCCATCGCCAAAGATAAGTCATGTTTCTATTCTGAAGTATGCGATAAGGTATGCATGTTAGATATGAAGTGTGTGGGTGCATGTATGTATACGCACAGAATTAAGAGGTGGCGAAATGTCAACACGTATAAATATGGGTCGTTAAAATAACATGCAGTGATCTATTTGAAGTAGTGCATCAATGATAAATTATCATGTATAACATGACAATATTTGCGCTTCTACTTTATGCAACAAAGGTTGTTAGCTGTTCTAATAAGTTTTTCATGTAATACAGTTGAACATGAATATTTGTAAGTACCCATAAGAAACGATAACACATATAAATTGGAATTGGGTGAATAGATAGTTTTTTGTGATACTATTAAACCAAAAATAAATAAAACTTGCCGCCTGCGAAGTTTAAGAAATCTGTATACACTGTGTTTTTGGTGGTGTTAGGAGGATGGCCAGGCTGGTCTTCTATAACCATTTTCAACCCAGCTAGTGATGTGGCTCTAAAAAGTGCAACGTATAATTGGCCGTGTCCAAATATCGGCTCAGGTAGGTATACGCCAATTTTCTTTAACGATTGGCCTTGGCTTTTATTAATTGTCATTGCGTAGCATAGCTTCACCGGAAACTGTTTGCACCTAAAAGTGAACGGCATCTTTTCTTCTTTAACTGTCAAGATTATCCTTGGTAGGAACACTTTTGGCCCATCCTTGTGCCACTGATTATCTTAGCTTCGATAACTCTAGATAGTAGCTGATTTATGATTATCCGAGTTTTGTTGCAAAGGCCTCCCGTCAGATTTAAGTTGCGTAGTAGCATAATCGGGCTACCAATTTTTACTTCAAGTCTATGTGGAGGCAGTCCTGAGCAGGTCATAGAGTTGAGATACTCGGTTGAGTGATGATTCTGATGCCCCCCCTGTCGTTGCGAACTAGAATTGCATCGTGTATCTTTGCTGTAAAAATATGATGCACCGGTAACCTTTTTTAAGATCTGTGCATTTATAAGGTCTGCAGTTTCGTTTTTCGGGCACACAATAGCTTTTTCATGAAAGCTTGCTGCAGTAGGTTGGTGAAGTGATGCGATGTCATATATAAAGTTTATTAACTGTAATATCCCATCGTTCGTCGGTGGAAAACAGTATCTTTCGGGTATTTGCACCCATGAAGTGTCGCCCGGGTCTGTATCATCTTGTGCGCCAATATTCCCGTCACCAATATTGAGAAGCCACTGTGCGAAAACATTGGTGTCTTGTGCCTCCGTTGGTGTCATTGAAGGTCTCCGAAGGCGCATATTCTCTTCTAACAAAAATATTTTGAAATGTTTCCAGAGGTACGATTCTGCCACTGATAAAGCGATTATTTCATTCTTTCGTGCCCCTTTTTTAACCGACAAAGTTTGTCTAAAGTCCCCTCCTAGTACCACAGGCTTTCCTCCAAAGAGTGCCTCAGGTTGATCTAATATGTCCTTGAAAGTTCTGTCCAGGGCTTCAAAACACCTTCGTTCATTAATTGGAGCCTCGTCCTAAATAACTAAATATGTCTCTTTCAAAAGCTGGCCTAACTAAGTACCTTTGTTTATTCTGCATACTGATTCTTTGGTTAAATGCAATGGCATTTTGAACCTTGAATGAGCCGTTCTACCTGAGGGTAGCAATAGCGATGCAATACTAGACAAAGCCATCGCCAAAATGATAGGGCCATGACAACGTAAGGTTGCGATCAGGGCATTCCAAAGAAATGTTTTTCTGGTACCACCGTGACCATATATAAACAAAAGCTCTTATTTCTTTTCGCTAACAGCACTCATGACAATGTCAAATATAATCTTTTGGATACGGTTAAGCTGTGGTATCATATCCTGGCTCTGGGCAGCTAACTCTTCTATATTGTAGTTCCTTTTCTCTATGACAACTCTATTCCTGAACGTATGTATTAACCCCTCAGGAGGCGCGGGAAGGCCATAGTCTTTTGTAACGAAAACAATGTCTGCAGTTCGTATAAGACACCACCACATAACTCTAGGTCATTAACATGCAACGACCGTATACCTAAAGACTCAGATAGGATACGGGGAATGTCATCTGACATGGACCTCCAAAACTGTTCCCATACTACCATCGGGTTTGAAATGTCTGTGAAGACCAATATTTCTAAGAAAAGATCACGCAACTGCGATGAGGTTTCTGTCCCTAAAGCCTCCTGCATTGCCGTGATCCATTCTTGATCATCTTCAAGCTTCCCCATAGCTTCACCTGCTAACCTATTTGTGCGATAAACAATGCCATTGACCGTACGAATGTCTGCAAATGAAGTACAACCCCTCTGATGACATAAAAGCATCCTTTGATAAAAAATATCTCCGATAGTAGGGTGCACATATGTTAATCTCCCGAAGGAAGGCCTATTCAAGTTGCACCTTGGGGACCACGCTTTATTAGCCTTCGACCATACAAATTCTGAAGGGAATTCAAGGTAAGTTAAATGAAGCCCTATAGTAAATGACTCGTTAAAAGCAAGCCATTCTGTAAGAGTAGTTTTTGCTGCCCAAGAGTAATTGATAATAGATTGTAAACGGTGGGAGGACCTAAACACAACGGTCTGCATATTTTCCAAGTAAACAGCTAGAATCTGGATCGCGGGATCTCTACTGTGTATGTCAAAGCCCAAAATCCGCCAACATGCTTCATACGGGCCTATGTACCTGCCGTCTACAAAGTTACTAATTTCGTCGACATGTAGGTAAGTGTTATTGTTGGAAGCAGAAGGATCTGTTGATGACTGAGGAGCCTCAACAACTATTCTATTTACTTTCGCCGTTATTCTGTCGGTACCCTTCAAAATTTACTTGAACAGATATTTGATTAACATTGACCAACCACAAAATTCTACGTTTATATGTGCATAGAAAGCCATGGATAATTCCTGATTATAAGGAACAACGTATGCGTTATCAAGCCAGGCATTATGCCTCGTCTCGTTTATAGCAACATCACGCCTTCGATAATGGACGTACCCTGATTTATCTACAAAGTTTGATTGGAAGTACTCTTTCGAAAACTGTTTCTTGCACACCTATCTACCGCACATACAGGGTGCGTTCGGAAAGGTCGTGCCACACGGACCATGCACCATGAACTCCGAAACAACTCTGAAAGCTTCAAAATCATGTATTGGATCAGGGAGCTCTACGCTAATATATCTATCAATATCAACCTTCGTACCCCCCGAGGTCCGTTGTTTATCGACACCAATATATGGCAATGTGGTAGCCCACGCTTATGAAAATCTACTGTATATAGTACTGCAAAAGGGAGAAAGGGCATAAGCATAATATCCACAACCATTTTATCATGTAAGTCAGCACATGTATATGTTACTCCCTTCGTCCCATATTAACTGTCTACTTTGATTTTTTTAGGTATTTCATTTCTAACTTTGACCTTAAATATATTTAATTGTATTATATAATACCTGATGCAACATATATGAATAGATTGAGTTTCAAATTTATTTTTCATTGGTATAATTTTTATTAAATATTATATAACATAAACAAAAATATTTAAGGTCAAAGTTGATAAAGAAAGACTTAAAAAGTCAAAACAGGAAAATTAATATGGGACAAAGGTAGTATAAAATAGCAGGAAAGATATAAATACACATATGAAATAGACGTGCCTGCATTCAAGACTCCAAAAGGCTGCCGGTCCCGTATGTACTTTTTGAGATCATGAATCTTCCACTCAAAAACTCTGTCAATTATATCAGGCCGGTCGCTTGCTGACAACCAAGGGTACGACTGCATATATTCTTCAATTTCCGGCCATTTAGTATTACACATAAATGTCACAAAAAATGACGGATTTCCATGCTTTCTGAAAATTTCAAGCGCATCCAAGTAGTGGCTATACATATAGCATGGACCCCCGGTAAACGACGAAGGCAGGATGATTCTCGACCCTATATCGGAGCCACTAGTATCTCCCCTTGTTATTGCATCATGAAGGCCCGCCAAAAAATCACCCCTTATATCAGTCTGATTTTTTCTAATGAAGTCTATTCGATTTTGCTCGAAGCTGCAGTACGCGGTGACAACATATTTCTAAAAAAGTCTCCCGCCTCTACTGAGAAGATTATAATGGCCAATCCTATCATGGAGCTGGTAAGTGTAGAAAGATTTCATAGACATACGCTTTCCTCTACGTGTTGCAACACCTTCCACATTCAAGTATTTAAGATCAGTATGGTACCCTTGCTCGCCATATACAAATAGCAAAGGGAAATGGGCAGGCATGTAGATCGCGTACAATTTAATTATGCGTTGTACGTCACCCGAATGGATTTCCAACACCACATCGACGTCACTTTATGTCTCGACGGTATCATCAAAGATGATAGCCCCAATAATATCGGCAGTAGGCAATTCATATTATGATGAAGGCCCGTGGCTGAATAGTGCGACTTTAAATTTTGGAATATCGTGTTCCTGGAGCTTATCTCTTGACATCCTAAAAAGCTGCACCAACGCGTTATTGTGATCTAGAAACTCTATCACCAATTGCACAATCTCAGGCCTAATGATTGTGCGGCCTGCCTCCGTAAAATGCCTCATATGGTTCTCAACCTCGTGATCGATTATGTCGTATATGTACAACTGCAAGAAACCTGGGGTTTTGCCAGGTTCAGGGCAAAGTCTTCCTATCTGATGGTATATTTAACTAGATATATTAAAGACATATGGGCCACCACCTACATTCACAGACTCGTCTATATTTGCTCCCAAAGATATCATGGCAAACATTTGATTGTACATCCTTATGTTTTCTAGGAAATGCCTATCCGAAAATAACTGATAAATAAGAGGAGGATACTCCCGCGGGACTAAAAGCTTGACACGACCCTATAAACAACATCGGTGATACAGAGGGCCAGTCCTTCTAGTGGAGTAAGACAATTTCTCTTCATCCCAGAACCTAGCTCTACAATACCGGCAAGCATGCACACATTGCCCAAGGCGCCTATATTCTTGAGGAGGGCCTATAAGGGAAAAAGCAATAGAACTGGTAAAGTAATAGTCCGTCTGGCACACGATAAAAATAAAATAAACAAACGTCAAACGTAGAAGGTAACTCACCAGACGAACGCCTATCATTTGGTGGTCGTTTTGGAGCTGCAGTTGACTGATTTTGACCACCACCTATGACATCTAGACATAAACGCCAAAGATAATAAGCAACAATAGAACATCCACAGTGAAAAAAGAGCAATAGTAAATGCTCATAAAGTCATACATAAAACACGCAAATTACCGGCTGAACGCCGACGATACCGTCTACGTTGGCGAGCGCCATCTGTAGGACGATCAGACGTACCTGCAATAACAACTCAAAAAGTTTAGAACAACGTTAAAAAACTATAGAATGAAATAAGAAACTCATAGCACCACAACTGCAGGATGCTGTGACGTATCCGCCTGATTATCCAAAGACGCACCTACATGGATATACACTGAAACACTGTAAGAAATTTACATGAAAAAGCGTCGAATCATGAAATAGCAAACGTTCGACACAAAATCCCATCTGAGGCATATAAGCAACAAATACTATCATGAAATATTTGAAGTATATCTGAGCAACAATATCTAATAAAAGCAACCAAAACAAAGTTCTCCCGAAAGACTCACCAGCGTCGCACATAGGATTGGCAATTTCGAGCAACACAAAACTCCCGTGGCAACCTAGAGGTTCTGCAAACTCCACCTTGTAACTTGTAAGACAATAGCAAAGCAAGAATAAGATAGCTATATGGAACAATCTAACAGGACCATACCGTTTCGAGAGGCACGACACGTCCCCATATGAGGCTTGTGAGAAACCAACACGTCCTACATTAAAGGCGGCTTTTAGTTTCTTAAAAGCACACCCAGTCCACTACATACATCACATTATAAAGAATAAATATCACTAAAATCAAACAACAACTATGCCCTAAAAACTCACCAACTTCTTGTACAGGACTAATAATTTCATGCATCACGGAACTTTCATGGGCACATGAAGTATCTGCAAAGAATATTTGAGGACGTGTGAAACAAAAGTCCATGAAAGCCAGCATAATCAAATATGATAATTTAACAATAAGATACCATTTAGAGAAATAACACCCGAATCCACCACCGTACATGCCATAGTTGGACAACTAACGCGTCCTATAAGAAAAACAGCTTTTACTTTTAGGAATGCATGTCAAAACAAATACACAAATCGCATGAATAAGAATAAACGCAGCTACGGATAAAGTGAAATAACAAACCTTCAACCAACGCAGGAGAATCATCTGGAACACCCCGAACCACTGATTCAACAGTAAAATCGACGATAGGAAGGTGCACCGTCCCTGACTCACGTCCATAATGTGAATTCAACATAGAAGCTGATGCTGACAAACCTATAAAACAAATTATAACAGCCCAATAAACAAAAAGCAGCTAGCAAGGAACATTAGCCCATACTAAAATAAACTACTGAGCACACAATAAAACAACATCCAAACTTGATGAATCAACGTGCACCTCTTCGATGTCAGATTGAGAAACCATCTGATCATAAAGCGACGGTGAGGAGTCTACAGCCACCCTAGCAACCTTGCTAACATCCGTTACGACGTCACATTCTTCTACATAATCCCTTTTCCTTTTAATGAACCCTTTAGATGAAATGCCGAGAGCATTCTTTGATGCACATTCAGATACGGGCTCCTTTACCATATCACCACCCCTCAATTTCGTATAAGTAGAGATCATCACCCTTTTATTATTGAAAGGTTGAGAAGGAAAATGACACTTTCTCTTAAGTGTAGAAACGTTTGAGCTAGATCCATCAACATCGCAACCTGGTATGCATGGACTCTTGGTAACTCCAGAACCCAAAGGTTCTGAAACCTCATGTACACATATTTGATGAACAACACCATCATCCAAAGATTCAGTCACAAATTTAGAGGCACCTACTTTTTTAGAAGCTTTGCTTTTTGTTCTCATAATTTGTTAGAGTATTTCAACAAAGAAACACAAACAGTTGGCAAATAAAGTTCAAAACAACAAATACTAATTCATATTAACAGCAACAACATTCATGCATCAAAGAACGAAAACAAAAACCGAATTAGCCACAACTCCAAAAAAAAGGCAAAGGAAGCATCAACACAACTTAAATCCTAACTACCAAAGACCAAAAACAACATGCAACCACTAAACTACAAAGAAAAAGGCGAAACCCAACGAAACCCTACAGATCCACATGATGACCAGTTTCTTCCAGTTGAAACTACCAAACGACGAAAGTTGTAGAATATGGAATATCAACCGTTTGAATATACCAGGCCCAGAAGCATGTGAAAGTGGACAGGCCAAATACGTGGTAGGATGGGTTAACACATCGAGGCCCAAAAGTGAAGGAATATTCGGCAGAATATAGGAATATACCTTAGCATTTTGTAACTCCTTTATCCGCAATAAGTTTCTGATAATGCCAATGTAATCTGTGCGCAGTTCAATTTCTTCTGTAAGAAATGTCATTAAAGTAAACTGTATATTGGTACAAGTATACCTGTTAAAATGGAGTCGCGTGAATCTGCACGTTGTCCCAGCTCGTTATATGTTGTGAAGTTAAAGTAGTGCTCAGGGAAACTATCATCTTCGAAAGGAGTAGCATTCGTATATTTCCCAAAGAGCAATGTCAAATCATTTGTGAGAGTTCGCTGCTAGTTATCTGTGCGCTTAAATCCTGATTGTACAAAAGATTGCACTACCAGGCTTCGATGAGGATCAAAGTAATGAGGGGTGTATGTTCCAGCAAAGACTTGCCTTTCACCTGAGAATAAGAAATATGAAACACCACGTTAAGTGATTGCTCATGGGTAGGACCCTGCGAACCACCTCCGGCATGAGAGTAAGTATGAGTTATGGTTGTTTAAGTATGTGTAAGTAAAGAAATGAGTGTGAAATGAGCATACCATAATCCATTGCCCGTCCAACCTATTTATAGTGAATGAAATAGGATTGAGAGCACTTCTGCATGAATGTCGGAGATCATGGGGGCGTCCCATGATTGTGGGTAACCGCTAGGGCTTAGTGACCCACGTTCCCAGACTTGACGAGGAAGCCAAGAGACAGAGAGGGAGATCGTGGGTTTGACCAATTCAGGAGGTTCCTTATCCATTGTTTCTTCGTCAGCCATACCCCGAAGGGCTTAGGGCTTCGAATGGCGAATTCCCCTTAGGTAACCTTCGTGCCAACGAATGGTTTGACGCCTATGGATATTTTGGAATCCTAACTTGGGCCTTCGTATGGAAGGGCTTCGACACGTCTCGGAGGGGTGTCCTTCGAGCTACTCGGAGGGTACATCATCACGCCCCCCAATCGAAAGAAATGCATATGAGCGAAGAGGCATTGCATTCGACTTCATGATTCGAAAATATACTAGCTTGCTGCGAATTGCGTTAGTTAGGGGATAATTACGTACCTAACTTAGCGCATTAAATGCTAAGTACTTATTACGGCTGACCGCTACAGGAATCACACTTCCCCACCTTACCCGGAGACCAAAAGTCATCTTTATTCAAAATTTAAAAAATTTTAACCGGATAATACTTATCTTTGGGACACGTGTGCAGTGCCTAAGAGAGAGAGAAGAGAGTATTAAAAAAGGGGTAGATGAAACCCTAATTTATTTTACTCTCTTCGTCTTGTTTCCACACGCAGTAAAATCTCATCGCCTTCACTTCCGAAACCAAAGGTAAACCTTCTTTCGTACTGAAAGCTTGTTTTTTTTTCTTTAAAAAATGGATTCAAAGTTTATTATAAAGCAGCAAAAATGTACATTGTCTGCAAAAGATCTTCATGATCACTTAGCCGATTACCCCATCCCACTAGAACACAAAGTGATGTTACCCAAACCTACTCAGGGTATCTTTGATGCTCCTCCGGGTTTCGTAGGGTTGTACGCAAATGCATTTAGCCACTCGAACCTTAGGATTACACTGCACCCATTGATATTAGAGTTTATGCAATACTACAAGGTTCACATCTCTAGGTTCAACCCCTTTGGTCTAGCCAAGCTGACCACATTCATAGTGATGTGCAAAGCATACGACTATAAACCAACATTAACGGTTTTAAGAGGATTTTTGAACTTGTATCCTGGGGGCAATTGGTTAATTATGGAAAAAAGACATGAGGAAGATGTTCCCAACCTATTTGGGAAGGTGTATACAAACATAACAGGTTGGAAGGGTAGTTTTTTCTATGTGCAAGACACCATTGTTCCCCCTAAATATCCAGAGCTGAATAAGGAAAATATGTTTGATGCCAAGCGATATAATGACCCCATACCATATGAGGTTCGAAGGGATCCCTGTTATCAGCGTTTGGCCAAATATCCTATGGATGTGCAGGTGTTCCCTGAAGCCATCTTATACATGGCTGGGATTGCCCAGAGCTGGGAGGGGTCTCCTAAGAAGCATGTGATCGTATACCAATGACAAAGTATGTTTATCTACGTTTATTTAAGTAGGACCAATGTAGCACTGATATTTATTTCTTCTTGTTTCTATTTTGCAGAGATGTCGTTCAGAAACTTCATGTTCCAAGACTTGGATGAAGATTTAAGTTTTATGCCTGCGGAGAAGGCCGAAGAGTCTTATGGTGTTGGCGCTCCTTCGACATCTGTGAACAAAAACGAGGTAGATACTCCGAAGCCGGAGCCTATTGCCTCAGCACCCCCGCAATTTGCGTTGGAGGGTCCATCCTAACTGGTTGAGAATGTTGCTGACTCGGACGATCCTGCGGATGAGGATGTCCCCGCCATAGGCTCAACAGGGATAGCTGACGCCAGTTGAAGAGTAGAAAAGGAACGGCAGCCAAGACTGTGAAGTCTACCAACAAAAGGAAGAATCCCCTGCCTGCCTCTGGGAGCAGAGTTGTGAAGCAGAAGAGTGCCGAGGGCAGAAAGTTTGTGAAGTCTGTTTTCGAATTGCCAGATGACTCAGTGGAGGTGCATGGTAAGCAATTCCTTCTTATAAAATATGTAAAGTTATAATTGTCACAACTAATGTAGCCTTTATACATTGTATTGGTCGCAGGCCTTCTAGAGACGAAGGAGCTTCCCAATGCTTGGGCCTGTCACCAGATTGTCGATCATGTCACCCCTCCGCAATGGAAAAGTATGCTAGAAAACATGTCCATTGAAAGGTTTTGTGATATGCATGACAATGGGGTTGCGAGGCGGCGGTGATGAATAATCATTTGAATGCCAAAACCGAGGCGTTGCTTAGAACGTGGCCAAGCGGAGGCTAAGTGTGACGGGATTGAGGGGAATGTTGAGAAGAACCCCGTCGTCCAACACCTTCGTGAAAAGGTAGCCCAGTTGACTGTTGAACTTGGCAATCTTAAGTTGTAAGAAGCCAAGGTCATCACTCTCACAGGCCAAAATGCTGTTCTTGAGGCGAAATGTACTGGGTTGGAAGGTGAGAAGGCTAGGCTCGGAGAGGTAGAAGTGAAGTTGAGAGAGGAAATCGATGGCTTGCAGATGAGGTATAAAATGCTGCAAAAGGATCGTGCGGAGGTTGTTTCGAAGGTGGTGCCTTATCACAGTGATGAATTGGGAGCTCAGATGTAGAAGGTTATCAAATCAGCCATTTTCATGGGCCCGTTGCTTAGCGTTTGAGGAGGTCGCCAAAACAGTGCAAGCAGTGGACCTTTCCAAGATTGAATGCTACCGTCCCACTTCAAAGGCTGTGTATGATGAGGCAGGAAATGTATTCGCAACTGCAGAGTACTCCTTCCTTGCTGAGGCTACCAAAGATCCTATGGCACCCCTCGAAGACCTCCTTTCCAAGAAACCTTGGAAGCTGAAGCCTACCACTCCCACCGAGAAGACCATGTCTACCAAGCCTGTCTCAGTGCAACCATCCCCCACTCCATCTCCAAAAAAGCAGGAATGAAGGCTGCCATGTCGGCAGTAATTTGGTTTCAAAGGGTGGCATGTACCCTTAAAACAATTAATGTCATTTGACAATGTTTGTCTTATGTTCCAAACAATTTATATGCTTTTTATGTATGGCCATGGGCCAAAAATAATTTAACTGGGGCTTAGGCTCCTCCTGCAGGCACAAGGGCAGTAGCCCTTATTTTGAATGTTATGGTGTAGGGGAGATACCTCTACACGCTTAGTTTATATTCGTTTTGTTAACTTCTCGTACGCCATTTTTCCGACGCTTAAATTTTACAACCTAAGGTTAAACAACCTCATTGTGTGTAAATTGCAACACCAAGAATATAATGACCAAATTTGATCATTGACAGAGGGTCGCGACCCACTCTATCTCAAATCCTTTAAGTAGTACGACTTTGTAATTTTTTGTTTACAAGCGTCAAAAACTACTAGGAGAGTTAATGTGAATGTTTAACTTGGCTTAAATGATAAGGCATGTATTACGCCTCGAGCCATTCGACATTGAAACTCATTAACGACTTGGCTGAATAAATCTTTGTGTTTAAGAAACGAAGCAAGAGATTTGTGGGAAATGTCTTATTTATCATTGAATTGGTAGGGAGGATTACATCATTCTTGAAATGAAAACTAAGACAACTACCAATAATATTTGCTTTCCCTTTAGATGCTTGTAATTACAAGAAAAAAGTAAAAATACTTCTTAAACATAGAACTTTCGAAGGTTCGTACCATTCCATGTCTTGTCGATGGGTTCTGTGAGAAGAGTGGCCAGTTTGTAGGCTCCATTGCCGTAGGCCTCAGCTACCATGTAGGGTCCTTCCCAAGTTGGTCCCAGCTTTCCTTGATACTCTGCTTTGCTTGCACTGTTGAGGCGTAGCACATATTCTCCAGGCTTGAAAGTGGAGAATCTGACCCTTTTGTTATAGTAGCCTTCGATCTTATGTTTGTGTATTGCTTCTCGGATGGAGGCTATTTCTCGTCTTTCTTCTAGTAGATCAAGGTTTTCCCTGATCTTTTCGTCATTTTGGGAGGCATCATACGTTGCCACACGTTTCGTGTGTACAATTAGTTCCAAAGGGATGACCGCTTCTGTTTCGTATGTTAGGCTGAAGGGGGTTTCACCATTGCTTGACTTAGGATGCGTCTTGTGAGTCCATAATACTTGAGGGAGCTCGTCCACCCATCCATGATGAGTTCGCCCCCCAGCCTTTTCGATCCCTTTGACGATGTCTCTGTTTGTAACCTCCACTTGTCCATTACCTTGCGGATGGTAGACGGATGTCCAGGACTGCTTTATATTGAGCCCTTAACAGAAGTCGTAGAAGACTCCTTCGGCAAACTGCTTCCCGTTGTCAGATATGATTATATGGGGCACTCCAAATCTGCACACAATGTGCTCCCATGCAAACTTCACGATCTGTCTCCCTGTGACAGAGGCTAGGGGTTTAGCTTCCACCTACTTAGTAAAGTAATCGATTGCCACCAACAGGAATTTGACTCCTCCGGGAGCTACGGGCATGGAACCTACGATATCGATGTCCCATTAGGAGAAGGGCCATGCGGATGTCACACTTGTCATGTCCTGCTTCGACATCTTTGGAACATTTGAGTGTATCTGACAAGCTTCACATTTAAGAATGATTTCAGCCGCGTCCCTGTGCATCGAAGGCCAATAATAGCCCAGTTTCATTATCTTCGAGACGACTGAGCGGGGTCCTGCATGAAGACCGCAGGATCCTTCATGGACTTCAGAGATGATGCTCGAAGCTTGCTTGGGGCCTACACATCGTAACTAGGGTGACAAAAATGACCTCCTATATAGGGTTTCCCCTATTAGCCGGTACTGCGGGGACTTAACCTGAACCTTCCTTGATAGCTTGGGATCTTCAGGGAGAAGACCACTTATCAAATATTCCTTTATGGGAGTCATCCATGTCTCTCCTTCTTCGTGAATTACATCGGCAGCTTCTTTGCGAACAATGGATCTTTCAGGAAGGACTTCCACGAGTACTTCTTTAGTGAGATGAGCGAAGGCCATTGAAGCTAGCTTGCTTAGTGCGTCTGCCTTCTTATTCTGATTCCTACTGAACATCTTTGGATGGTGTAGGAGTTGAAGTCTTCGGCATCTCCTTTGTTTTCTCTAAGTACTGTTTGATGACGGGCTGCCTTGCTTCATAGGAGCCTGTCACTTGGTTTGCAACCAATTGGGAGTCTACGAAAATAGCGAGAGCTTTGACCTCCATATCTTTAGCCAATCGGAGTCCTGCTAGCAACGCTTCGTATTCTGCTTCGTTGTTTGTGGCTTCGAACTCAAACCGAAGAGCATATGTATGCTCCTTCCCTTCAGGACTGACCAACATTAGACCTGCTCCAGAACCGTCGGAGCTGGATGCTCCGTCTATATAAAGTTTCCATTCAGCCTGAGCTTGAGTGAGATTGGTTTTGGGCTCTTCCTTTCCTATGTCAGGCTCGGAAGGTGTTTCTGCCAAGAAGTCTGCGAGAATTTGCCCTTTAATAGAGTTTCGTCCTTTGAACTCTATTTCATGTTCTCCAAGCTCAATGGCCCATTTAGCCACCCTCCCAGACTTTTCAGGCTTAGACAAGATCTATTTTAGTGGCTTGTCGGTTAAGACTGTGACAGGATGGGCCTAGAAATAGCGTCGGAGTCTCCTTGCTGCCTAGATTAAGGCGAGTATTAACTTCTCCAATGTTGGATAGTTGATCTCTGCTCCCTGTAGGACCCTGCTAACAAAGTAAATGGGGATCTGCCGTTTATCTCGTTCTGCCATGAGGACTGCGCTAATACTCTCTGTTGAGGATGCTAAATACATGAATAACACTTCGCCTTTGATTGGGGCTATAAGTGTTGAAAGGATTTCAATGAACTCCTTCATCTTCTGAAAGGCAGCTTCAGCATCCTGGCTCCATTGGAAAGTTTTCTTGTCCACGCATCCCTTGAGTGTTTTGAAGAATGGTAGGGACCTATCAGCCCCTGTAGGACCTTAGATATATCAACCTTATCACACAAATACCCACGTTTTGCTTAGAACACGTTAACACATAAACACAAACCTATGCGTAAATAAAGAAGGAAAGATTAAGATGATGGTGACTTGAAGTTATACGTATGAACAAGATAGAGAGATGAAAACAATAAGTTGTATATTGCTTCAAGGAAAAACACACACAAACACACTCAAGCACACCCCTCAAATGAGACTTTGAGGGGTTTATATAGTACAAGTAGAAGATGCCCTAAAAGGCTTGGCCATGGGCCTAGTATGGGCTTCGTATGGATTGTATTGGACATGGATTGATATAAGGATAACTTAACTAAACTAATACCCATTTAGCTTAGTCCAATCCACGAGCCAGTTGACTATTCTATCACGATATCTAACACACGTTACAAAGTTCCTAAATGTGAATGACCATCACTTCTAATAAAAACTATTAAGGCTAACAATCTTCCCCTAAGGGGTGGTCATTCAAATGATGCTCCACTTGATTAGGTCTTTACTTTTCTTGAGCTCGAACTTTGTGTGTAGATATAGAATAGTCTTGATTCATTGTTCCTTCATGCTTTGTGATCTATTAAAGTGGTTGTCTGCCGTTGTCAGCTTCGTTGGTTAGGTGTCTCCACGTCATTCTCCACCATGCTCACACTTCTATTTGACTTTGAAGTTCTGATGAGATGAAGTTCTCTAGTCTTTAAACTTTGTAGATTCTTTGACATTGACTAAGAATCATCTTTAACTTTGTGTAGCCTTTGATTTTGATGAGAGCTTCATTTGTGATGTTGGTATGAGCATGTAGATAGTATGCACGATCAATCCGCTCAAGAGCTTCCATAAGAAGAAAACATAAAAACAGGTTAGTAATAAGCGGATTCCGACACTTACAAGTTTGAATTTTGAGGGTGTTAACAGCATAGTGTGAAAACACATCTCTAATTCTCACAACGGCCGTTCCTGAACTGGAGTCCCACAAGTGAGATAACACGATGTACCGAGGTACACCTACAGTTCAGATGAGTCGCTGAGGTACACCGAAGCATCACCTGATGAGTGTCTAAATACTCATCATTTTTGTACAATATAAACTGCAAAATCATCTGAAAACACTCAAAAATGCATCAAAATGATGAAAATATCACAAATCAGTGTTTTATGTGTTTTAAATGCAAAATATCAAAATCAGATGAAAAACATATCAAATTTGCAAAAATTGCAGTTTTAGTCCCCCAAGTTTCAAAAATTGTCAAAAATAGTCCCTGAATCAAAATTTCAAAAGAAAAATCACCAAAGGTCCTTTTAAAATCATAAGTTGTCAAATTTAGTCCTTTGGTGAAAAATATCAAAAGTTTGAGAAAATTACAAGTTTGGTCCTCCAAGTTTCAAAATTGGCAAAAATGGCCCCTGGAAATTGGAAAATGGCAAGTCTAGTCCTTGTACTTTTTGAGATTGTTAGTTATGGTCCTTGGAGAAACTTTGCTTAATTGGCAGGAATGGTCCCTTGAAATTCAGAAATTACACATAAAGTCCCTATGCTATTATTAACCTTTCAACCATTTTGGACCCTTACCTAGACCTTGGACCCCTGCCATATAAGTATTTTGACCCCCCTTGATATAATATCTGGTCAAATCCCACAGGTCAAACCCAACCCTTGGCGCCTTTTCTTCAACCTCCCCACTTGATCTCTGCAAACACCTGCAACACACTACCACCCCATCACCTTATCTCCTTCCATGTTCCCCCTCCTCCACTACATCCAAGAAATCATTTAATGCACCCTCTCCTAACACTCAATCCCCTTCAACAGGTTAAAAGCCATTTCCCGCCAAAACCAAATCGATGGCTAATATTCATCAAACTCATCCAATGGCTGTGAAAGGAGGTGGGAAACACTCAGAGTAGTGAGAGAAACCCTCTTGGGTATAAAAGAAGCAAGAAGAAAGGCAAGAGGAGTTAGCTAGTTTTATTTTTTTTCTCTGTAATGTCGTTTTTTTATATAAAATGTTTTAGTTTAAGAAAAATGTTGTAGTTTCAAGTTTAATTATCTTTAAGTAAGCTGTTATAGTGTATTAAGATCAGTTTCAAGTGTTAATTCCAGTGGTGTTAAAGATTCATGTTTTAAAGTTTACTGTTGTGAATTTCAAAATAATGTTCCAATACTTAAGCTGCTAAGAGCTTAGTTTATCATTCAAATAAGCTTGTTTAAGCTTGTTAAAGCTTTTCATAAGCTCTCATTTCAGTTTCAAGCATTTTTGCTTCATGGTCAACAAAAGTCAAAAAAATGGTCTAGAATGGAAATGGTGATGAAATTAGGTTGATGCAGTGTTGGATGGGTTAAAATAGATTAGTAGTATATTGATATTGGGTTGGTTTTAATCTGCACACCAGTTGGGCTCATGTGAGTAAGTTTCCAAGTTTTCAATTTTCAAATCAATATTGCATTTCATGGTTGTCTGTTTAACTGTGGTCACAACTAGTGTAAATGTGTTTCTTTAGTTGCATTAAGGACAGTAAAACTCATGTTGATCATTATTACCTGTTTGTTCATTAGTTTAAGTAGTTTTTATGGCCTATCAATGTTTTAAAAGGGTGTTTGGATTTGCTGTTTTATCAGTTGTTTAGGGTAGTTAAGCCCATAAGTTCTATTGGTCCAAGCTTGTTTAGTCCAATTGAGCCCTTATCTGTCTTGTTCTTGCACCCACATAAGCTCAAAGTCAAAATTACTCCTTAAGTTTCTTAAGCAGCTTACTGTTGGATTTTTAACAAATCCAATTTTTGTTTTGTGTTTAAATTCCATAAACATAGCTTGCAGTAGGTTTTATTCATCCTATAACATTAATCTCAGTCCTCAAAATTGATCCAAACCTCAAATTAGTCAAACTTTCAACTTTTGTCAAAAGTCAAATATTGCAAAAAGTCAGTTTTGGCCAACATAGGTTGATTTTTCATGAGCTCATTCTTGAGTCAAATTTAATGAAAATTGTGGTTTCAAAAACCTACCCTGGTCTATTTTCTTATGTGCAATTTTTTACATTTTTGTGAATTTTGTTTAAGCTTCAAACTGGCTTGTTAATCAGGGCTTAAGTGCCCTGTGCAGGACACTGTTAACTGCACAGGGGATATGCAGGATTTGCAAGGTTCACCCAGGTCTCACTTGAGCTCCTCTAGGCCTGATTCTTGGTTTAAACACTCTCACCCAGGTCTAGTCTAGGTTCCATTTGTTGCTTTTCAGTTTCCAGCTTATTTTAGTGCTTATAATCTAGCTGCAAGTAGGATCCCTTTCACTGTTTTTAGCTTAATAACTTTTAACATCAAATCTGTTGAGCTTGTAATCAGAGGTTGTAGCTTGTTGAAACTTGTTCCATTTTAGTTCTTTTAGTATTTCATAGCTCCTGTTTTGGGTTGGTGGCCTTTGGATTCCATTTGCTTATTCTAGTGCTTATTTCAATAAGCACTTGTGCTTCAGTTGCAATTCCTCCCACACAACCCCTTGTTTTTCCATTTTTCCTAGCTTCCTTATATAATTTTAGACTTTTCCTGAAATTTTCAGATTTTTCTAAGTTGGTTTGCTATTTTTCTTGATTTAAATTAGTTTTTAAGCATTTTTAAATAGCTTTTAATATAAAAAATTAAGAAAAGGTTCAAAAAAATAATTTTTCAATTTTCTTAAGTTTAGATAAATATAAAAAGTAAAAAAAGTAATTTTCCATATTTTTCATAGTTTATTTTGTAATTTTTAGTAATTTAACTAGTTTTTAATAGTTTAAAATTCCTAGAAAATAGAAAAATAATCAGAAAAATACAAAAATAGTTTTGAAAATTCTATTTTGATATTTTATATTTTTCTAAGTCTTAATTTTATTTTTCTAGCTTTATTTCCTAATTTCTTGTATTTTAGGTAATTATTTAATAGTTAAAAATAGTTTTTAATTAATAATAATTAGATAATTCGTTATAAAAATAATTTTCTTTTTCTATAAATTTTCTTTTATCATTAGGATTGTAAAAATATCATTTTCATATTTTTAGGGTTAATATTGCTTTAGTTTCACGTTTTTATTTGTACGTCGCGTAGATTTTAATTTCAGTTTTATAAAAACATAAAAACAAAAACATCATTTTAAATATAGTGATAGCGTTTATTTAATAGATTTTATCTTTTTAATCTCCTTTAATTTGCATTTAAGCCGTTGTAATTTGTTGGCTTTTTCTGTAGTTATAATAATCATTTCAAATCCCTTTTTCGTTCAAATCTCCCGATCACTATACGTTTGATAATCCATTGCATAGCTCGCTGGGACATAACGACCCGGGGAAACACTATACTCCCCAGATCTTCATTGAGTTCGTTCCTGAGCCGTTTTAAGCTTGTTACGGTCTGCCATTCACAAGTGGCAGGCTTGTGTGATAAAGCTTGACTGTTCTGGAGCGCATCAAATTTTTGGCGCCGCTGCCGGGGAGCTGTGTGTGCTGATTATCTTCCGTTTAGCAGATTAGTGATTTGGATATTCACTCCTTGTTTATACCATCTGTATGTATTTATATTTTCTTATAAAATCAAAAACCCAAAAAGATTTTCAGTCTTTGTTTTTACATCATGTTTTTCAAAAATACCAAAAATATTCCTCTTTACCCTCTTACCCTTTTTGATTCTTTATCCCTTTACCCTCTATCCATTTGATTCTAACTTCTTCTATTCTGATGGAATCATCGATTCCTTGTGTCGGTTGTGGAGAACCGCTTTTCGGTTTACCGTGTCGTTGGTGTACGTGCGAACGATGCGGTAATGACATTCATAACGGAAGTTGTTTGTTTTGCGGTTCGAGGAATTCATGTTCTTATGATCAAAATTTTTCAATGAGCCGAAAAATTTCTCCGACTACCCACCCCAACCCCAAAAATTTTCGTTCAATCAGCAGTATTGCTATGGTTGTGGGGATCCGTTAGTTGATTTTCGATGTCAACGATGTTCTTGCGAGAGGTGTGGAAATGATCTTACGGATGGATTTTGTTCGTTTTGTGCTTCGGAAGCTGAAAACTCATGCACTTATCCGAACTTTTCCAATTATCCTCAAACCGATTTTAGCCACCCTCCTCAGTATTCATTTGAGCAAGAACCGTGCTATCAAAGTTTTAATGACACATCGTTTCAGAATGTACCGAATTTTTCTTGCACAAATTGTGGAGGTCCTCACGATAATCTTCAATGTCAACCGTGGAATCAAAATTACTATACTTCCGGTTTTGACAATTTCCAACCTCCACAGCACCATACGGTTCAAACTCCACCTGAGCCGTTGCCTAAAGAAATTTCCCAAGATTTTGAAACCGCAATGAAAACACTTGATGATATGATTCAAAACTTTAAGAATCAAGTGAGTGGTGAGAAAACCATGGGAGAGTTGCTAGCCGAAGAACGAGAGGCTCGCAAATCTAGGGAAGAATTATTAGTCCTAGAGCATGCTGCTCTAAGGCGTTCCCAATTTCTTAAGGCAGCTATGTATGATGATGACGAGGAGAGTATTCCTTTTAAGAATATTATTTCTCAACTCCCTCAGTCTGTTGTTATCACACTCGATATTCCCACTCACTCTCTAAACATGGGGGATGAGCTTCTTAGCACTATTCCAGAAATGGAATCGTCTAGTGTTGAGAACCTTGTCTCAATCCCAAGAGAGTCACAGGGAACTTCTGAGCATATGTGTGATTCTCTTTCCCCTCTTGAGTGTTCAAATGATCATTTTGAAACTTTCTCCAATTGTAGCGAAGATTGTGCTTCTTATGGAAACATCGAGTACGTTGAGGCATCACTTCCACAATCTGATGCTGATCCCCTTCTTGAGGAGTTCTCCGGTGAACTCACTCACATCAATCCACTCTTTGATTTCGAAGCCGATCTGGGAGAGACTGAAAGTCTCATTGATAATGATCGTTCACTCACTTCTTATCCTAACAGTCCAATAGAGAATGTTGATCACTTTGTTCCCGAAACATTCAAAGCTACTTTCACCAATCCTCTATTTGAATTCGACTCTGAATTCACTTTAATTTCTGAGAATCCACTCTTTGATACTCAGATTGAGGATAGTGATGAGTCCACAATGGAACAAGAGTTCACAAATTCACATCATGTGAATGATTCTCTTCATGAGGAGTTCGCCGGTGAACTCACTCATATCATGACTCCGCCGGAGTATGATCACCTGGATGGCAAAAATCATGATCGGGGGGAACAATTCTCAATCATGAGAGTTTGTATTTCTATGACAAATTTTCCAACCCTTCCTCCCGAGATGCTTTCCAAACCAAAGAGCTCAACCGATAAAATCCAAACGAGTGCAACTGCACTTAACCCTGAGGAAGAAGATCTTATCATGATGGTCATCATGATTTTCCTTCTTTTCTTCACCTACCTGGTGACTTCCTTTCTTCTTCACTCCTTCGGGAATGAAGACACTATCTTTGACCCCGGCATTTTCAGTTATCATTTGTGAGCCGGGTCTTTCTCTGTATATCTCGTCGGTGTGGAGCTTTCGCGTGCTTCAATGTTTATCCAAACATCTTGAATGAAAGTCCGATGGAGATTGTTTCTTCCACTTTGCTTCCCCATGAACCAATTAATGCGGGGTCGAGTCAAGCTAGCGACTCGGGAATCAAAAACAGTAGCATGCCATATGGGTTTTCACCCATATTTCTGACTTCTTTCTATCTTTCTACCACCCTAGTGTGGGGGGGTTGCCCCACATGTTCTGTATATAAGAAAGTTTCATTCAAAAAAAAAAAAAAATCTCTTCTTTCTAAATAATGGCCATAGTATTTCCCTTTCACGTTCTTTGTTTCGGCATAACCGCCGGTACTTTGAATATTGAGGGCAATATTCATTTCTAAGTGTGGGGGGGAATTCTCACGAATTTTATCATATAATTATACCAATTCCCCCGTTTTTGGCCAAAATTTTTTGGAGTAAGTGTTCTACACTTACTCAATTGGTGATCAGTCCGCCATGTCTATTAGACAAAAGGATTGGCTAATCCAGGAGCAAACGGCTCTTGGTAAAGATATCTCAAATCCGTTTATACGGCTTGCAATTTGCCCAAAATTGTATGGTATTCAGCTCACCATATCCTAAAAAGTGAAGAGTTGGCTAGCCCGCAAGGTTATGGCTTGTGGTAAAGGCAGTGGAAAAACCATAATTGGTAATCAGCTCACCAAAGATAATATTGATAATTTATCTAAGAGTTGGCTAGTCCAGAAGGGTACGGCTTCTGGTAAAGACAAAATCAAATCCGTTGAAAGCGGTGATTTGCTCAAAATCATTTGGTTATCGGTGTACCATGGTTCTTACTTGAACTGAAACATTTGGCTACTCCAGAAGTAATGGCTTTTGGTAAAGAGATTAAAATCCATTATGTTTTCTCAAATCATTGCTAGGGACTAGCAATATCTCAGTGTGGGGGATTGATGAGTGTCTAAATACTCATCATTTTTGTACAATATAAACTGCAAAATCATCTGAAAACACTCAAAAATGCATCAAAATGATGAAAATATCACAAATCAGTGTTTTATGTGTTTTAAATGCAAAAATATCAAAATCAGATGAAAAACATATCAAATTTGCAAAAATTGCAGTTTTAGTCTCCCAAGTTTCGAAAATTGTCAAAAATAGTCCCTAAATCAAAATTTCAAAAGAAAAATCACCAAAGGTCCTTTTAAAATCATAAGTTGTCAAATTTAGTCCTTTGGTGAAAAATATCAAAAGTTTGAGAAAATTACAAGTTTGGTCCTCCAAGTTTCAAAATTGGCAAAAATGGCCCCTGGAAATTGGAAAATGGCAAGTCTAGTCCTTGTACTTTTTGAGATTGTCAGTTATGGTCCTTGGAGAAACTTTGCTTAATTGGCAGGAATGGTCCCTTGAAATTCAGAAATTACACATAAAGTCCCTATGCTATTATTAACCTTTCAACCATTTTGGACCCTTACCTAGACCTTGGACCCCTGCCATATAAGTATTTTGACCCCCCCTTGATATAATATCTGGTCAAATCCCACAGGTCAAACCCAACCCTTGGCGCCTTTTCTTCAACCTCCCCACTTGATCTCTGCAAACACCTGCAACACACTACCACCCCATCACCTTATCTCCTTCCATGTTCCCCCTCCTCCACTACATCCAAGAAATCATTTAATGCACCCTCTCCTAACACTCAATCCCCTTCAACAGGTTAAAAGCCATTTCCCGCCAAAACCAAATCGATGGCTAATATTCATCAAACTCATCCAATGGCTGTGAAAGGAGGTGGGAAACACTCAGAGTAGTGAGAGAAACCCTCTTGGGTATAAAAGAAGCAAGAAGAAAGGCAAGAGGAGTTAGCTAGTTTTATTTTTTTCTCTGTAATGTCGTTTTTTTATATAAAATGTTTTAGTTTAAGAAAAATGTTGTAGTTTCAAGTTTAATTATCTTTAAGTAAGCTGTTATAGTGTATTAAGATCAGTTTCAAGTGTTAATTCCAGTGGTGTTAAAGATTCATGTTTTAAAGTTTACTGTTGTGAATTTCAAAATAATGTTCCAATACTTAAGCTGCTAAGAGCTTAGTTTATCATTCAAATAAGCTTGTTTAAGCTTGTTAAAGCTTTTCATAAGCTCTCATTTCAGTTTCAAGCATTTTTGCTTCATGGTCAACAAAAGTCAAAAAAATGGTCTAGAATGGAAATGGTGATGAAATTGGGTTGATGCAGTGTTGGATGGGTTAAAATAGATTAGTAGTATATTGATATTGGGTTGGTTTTAATCTGCACATGATGAGTGTCCAAATACTCATCATTTTTGTACCATCTAAACTGCAAAATCATCTGAAAACACTCAAAAACACATCAAAATGATCAAAATATCACAAATCAGTGTTTTATGTGTTTTAAATGCAAAAATATCAAAATCAGATGAAAAACATATCAAATTTGCAAAAATTGCAGTTTTAGTCCCCCAACTTTCAAAAATTGTCAAAAATAGTCCCTGAGTCAAAATTTCAAAAGAAAAGTCATCAAAGGTCCTTTTAAAATCATAACTTGTCAAATTTAGTCCTTTGGTGAAAAATGTTAAAAGTTTGAGAAAATTGCAAGTTAGGTCCTCCAAGTTTGAAAATTGGCAAAATTGGCCCCTGGGAAATTGGAAAATGACAACTTTGGTCCTTATAATATTAACACTTGTCAGTTTCAGTCCTTGGAGCAGCTTTGAGATGTTGACAGGATTGGTCCTTGATTTTCAGAAAATTGCATAATTAATCCTTGTCAATTATTAAGCCAACAAACCCATTTTGGACCCTTTCCAATTCCCTGTCACTTAGAATTTTGGACCCTTCCCTTATTACTAAACCTTGGTCCAGTCAACCCAAATGGTCAAACCCACCCACTTGGCGCCAATAGTCTCCACCTCCAACTGCTTCTGCATACACTGCTCACCCAAGCAATCCATCCCCCCTCCTCACTTTTTCCACATACTTGTCCCCCCACCTCAACACAACTACAAAAACCATTTATTGCACCCCTCCCCATTTCACTCAACCAAAAACTGCAAAAGTCCATTTTGGCGCAAAAAGCGACATATGGCAATTTTGAAGATCCAATGGCTCAAAACCAAGTGGGATCCACTCAGAAGATGGGAGAGAGTCTTTTGAAGCTATAAAAGGAGAAGATAGAAGCAGTTTGAGGGGTAGCTAGTTTTTCCATTTTCCTTAAATGTCGTTTTCTTAAATAAATGTTGTAGTTTAATCCAAAAGTTATAATTTCAGTTTTCTTGTATCACATTTAAGTTAAAGAACCATTGTATTAAGCTTTTGAGTATTAATCTAAGTTTTCTTATAAAATTCCAGTTTATGGTTTCTGTCTAATTTGCGTTTCAAATCTTTATGTTCAATCTTCTCATAAGCTCATGTTGTAGCCAAATAAGCTCATTTAAGCTCATTAGAGCCTTTGGTATGTCTTTGGAATCAGTTTAAGCAAATTTGGATGTTGGTCAATAAAAGTCAACCTTTGTTGAAAATTTGGTTAAGCTGCTTTGGAAATGGAATTTGGGTGTTGCAGAGTTGGATGTGGGTTGGAATAGCTTAATATAGTGTAGTCTTGGGTTTTGTTTCTAGCCTGCAAATACCAACTGGACCTCTTGTGAGTTTTGTCTAAATTTTACATTTTCAATCAAATGTTGCATTCTATGCTTGTTTGAGTAATTGTGGTCATTACTAATGTAGACTTGTTTATATAGGTGTAACTAGATCATATTAACTCAGTTTGATCATTTGAATTGGCTAGTTCAGTGGAATTCTCATTTTAAGTTCTAAACAGTTAACAATAGGGGTGTTTGGTTTTGTGTATTCAAAGGTTCTCTGATCATAGGCTTTGTTGGAAATATGTCTAAATAGGTCTAAATAACCAAGTTCAGTCATAAAATCAAGTCTTTATTAGCAAAAAGTCAAATTTTCAGTTAAACATGTCTTAGATGTTTACTGTTGGAATTTCAGGATAGCAGATTCATATTTCTCCACACAAGGGCCTGTTTTTCCATTTTTCTCATATTCCTAATATTATTTTAAGCATTTCCTGAATTTTTCAGATTTTTCCTAGCTTATTTGGTATTTTTCTGCATTTAAATTAGATTTTAATCATTTTTAAATAGCATTTAATACAAAAAATTAGAAAAAGGTTCAAAAAAATAATTTTTCAATTTTATTAAGATTAGATAAATATAAAAAGCCAAAAAAGTATTTTTCCATATTTTTCTTAGTTAAATTTGTATTTTTAAATATTTTAATTAGTTTTTAATAGTTTAAAATTCATAAAAAATAGAAAATTAATCAGAAAAATACAAAAATAGTTTTGAAAATTCTAGTTTGATATTTTAGACTTTTCCATTTCATAATTTTATTTTTCTAGCTTTGTTTCCTAATTTCTTGTATTTTGGTTAATTATTAAATAGTTAAAAAATTAGTTTTTAATTTATAATAATTAATTAATTAGTTATAAAAAATAATTTTTCTATTTCCAAATATTTTGTTTTATCATTAGGATTGTAAAAATGTATTTTTCATATTTTTAGGACTTTTATATCTTAGATTTCACTTTTTATTTTGTACGTTTACGTTATTTTAATTTAAACGTACGTTTTAGGATTTAAACGTTCATCACTTTAAATATAGTGATAGCGTTTATTTAATATCTTTTATCTTTTTAATTTTCTTTAATTTGCATTTAAGTCGCTTTTATTTATAAACTTTTTCAGTAGTGTAATATTCAATCTAATCTTTTCTGATCACTATCATTAGTGATCATTCTATCGTCTGAATCAGTGTTGCACACACCATTGAGTCTCCGTGGGACTTAACGACCCGGGAATCCACTGTATTCTCTGATCTTTATTTGCATTTGTGTCTGAGCTGTTTTAAGTCTGTTAGACTTGACGGTTTGGACCGGATCAAATTTTGGCGCCGCTGCCGGGGAGGCTTTAGCGTGTGTTAACCTTTTTCAGACCCATTCTTGTGCATATACCGCCATTTTGTAAAAAGTTTTTTTTTGTAAAGTTACAAATATTTTCCTAAAGTGTTAATAGCACCAAAAACAATATAAAATCCAAAAACATTTTTTTTCCTTTACACACAACTTGCCCAGTTTGATAAGTCCCTCAGTTACAACATTTGGTTGTTGGCTGTTTGAAAACAATTTGGTAGACGTTACAGACCTAGATTCCCTTTTAAGGGGCGGAAACGCGCAGTTTGTTAACTCCTCTATTGAGAACGTTTGATCGTTCGGTTGTCGGATTCCAGTTGCTGAGCTCTGTCAGACCCAGATTCCCTTTCGAGGGGCAGTTGTTAGGAATTTCTTTTGTACATATATATATAAAACTTTAAAAATCCAAAAATATTTTCCATTTCTTTTTATAAAATTTAAAATCAAAAGATTCTTCTCACCTTTTCTAAGTTTCTTTCTAAGATTCTTAGACTCATCTTAAGTGATGAATATTCATAATTCTGTGAGTGGCAATCCCACTCCAATTTCTCACCCAATCTTTGAGTGGCAATCCCACTCAGCTTCCCCATGAACCATTTAATTCGGGGTCGAGTCAAGCTAGCGACTCGGTAACCAAAAACAGTAGCACACACCATATGGGTTTTCACCCATATTTCTGTCTTCTTACCCCTTTCTACCACCTAGTGTGGGGGTAATAACCCACCTGTTGTATCAAAAAAAACTTTGAAAATTGTAAATATTGAAAAATAAAATAATTGTTGTGTTACCTCACTTAGTTTTGAATATTGAGGACAATATTCATTTCTAAGTGTGGGGGGGAAATTCTGGCGAATTTGATCATAAATGTGCCCTTTTAGTCCCTTTTTCCCCCAAAATGGCCAAATTTTAAAAATTTTTTAGTGGAAGTACTATGTACTAAACACAACAAATGGTAATCAGTCCACCATGTTTGATAAACAAAAGGATTGGCTAATCCAGGAGCAAACGGCTCTTGGTAAAGATTGCTCAAATCCGTTTATATGGCTTGCAATTTGCCCAAAATTGTATGGTTCTTCAGCTCCCCATCATCCTCAAAAGATAATGAGTTGGCTAGCCCGCAAGATTATGGCTTGTGGTAAAGGCAGTGGAAAATCCATAATTGGTATTCAGCTCACCAAAGATAATTCTGATAATTTATCTAAGAGTTGGCTAGTCCAGAAGGGTACGGCTTCTGGTAAAGACAAAATCAAATCCGTTGAAAGCTGGTGGTTTGCTCAAAATCACATGGTTATCGGTGTACCATGGTTCTTACTTGAACTGAAACATTTGGCTACTCCAGAAGTAATGGCTTTTGGTAAAGAGAATAAAATCCATTATGTTTTCTCAAATCATTGCTAGGGACTAGCAATATCTCAGTGTGGGGGATTGATGAGTGTCCAAATACTCATCATTTTTGTACCATCTAAACTGCAAAATCATCTGAAAACACTCAAAAACACATCAAAATGATCAAAATATCACAAATCAGTGTTTTATGTGTTTTAAATGCAAAAATATCAAAATCAGATGAAAAACATATCAAATTTGCAAAATTGCAGTTTTAGTCCCCCAACTTTCAAAAATTGTCAAAAATAGTCCCTGAGTCAAAATTTCAAAAGAAAAGTCATCAAAGGTCCTTTTAAAATCATAACTTGTCAAATTTAGTCCTTTGGTGAAAAATGTTAAAAGTTTGAGAAAATTGCAAGTTAGGTCCTCCAAGTTTGAAAATTGGCAAAATTGGCCCCTGGGAAATTGGAAAATGACAACTTTGGTCCTTATAATATTAACACTTGTCAGTTTCAGTCCTTGGAGCAGCTTTGAGATGTTGACAGGATTGGTCCTTGATTTTCAGAAAATTGCATAATTAGTCCTTGTCAATTATTAAGCCAACAAACCCATTTTGGACCCTTTCCAATTCTGGCCCCCTGTCACTTAGAATTTTGGACCCTTCCCTTATTACTAAACCTTGGTCCAGTCAACCCAAATGGTCAAACCCACCCACTTGGCGCCAATAGTCTCCACCTCCAACTGCTTCTGCATACACTGCTCACCCAAGCAATCCATCCCCCCTCCTCACTTTTTCCACATACTTGTCCCCCCACCTCAACACAACTACAAAAACCATTTATTGCACCCCTCCCCATTTCACTCAACCAAAAACTGCAAAAGTCCATTTTGGCGCCAAAAACGACATATGGCAATTTTGAAGATCCAATGGCTCAAAACCAAGTGGGATCCACTCAGAAGATGGGAGAGAGTCTTTTGAAGCTATAAAAGGAGAAGATAGAAGCAGTTTGAGAGGGTAGATAGTTTTTCCATTTTCCTTAAATGTCGTTTTCTTAAATAAATGTTGTAGGTTAATCCAAATGTTATAATTTCAGTTTTCTTGTATCACATTTAAGTTAAAGAACCATTGTATTAAGCTTTTGAGTATTAATCTAAGTTTTCTTATAAAATTCCAGTTTATGGTTTACTGTCTAATTTGCAGTTTCAAATCTTTATGTTCAATCTTCTCATAAGCTCATGTTGTAGCCAAATAAGCTCATTTAAGCTCATTAGAGCCTTTGGTATGTCTTTGGAATCAGTTTAAGCAAATTTGGATGTTGGTCAATAAAAGTCAACCTTTGTTGAAAATTTGGTTAAGCTGCTTTGGAAATGGAATTTGGGTGTTGCAGAGTTGGATGTGGGTTGGAATAGCTTAATATAGTGTAGTCTTGGGTTTTGTTTCTAGCCTGCAAATACCAACTGGACCTCTTGTGAGTTTTGTCTAAATTTTACATTTTCAATCAAATGTTGCATTCTATGCTTGTTTGAGTAATTGTGGTCATTACTAATGTAGACTTGTTTATATAGGTGTAACTAGATCATATTAACTCAGTTTGATCATTTGAATTGGCTAGTTCAGTGGAATTCTCATTTTAAGTTCTAAACAGTTAACAATAGGGGTGTTTGGTTTTGTGTATTCAAAGGTTCTCTGATCATAGGCTTTGTTGGAAATATGTCTAAATAGGTCTAAATAACCAAGTTCAGTCATAAAATCAAGTCTTTATTAGCAAAAAGTCAAATTTTCAGTTAAACATGTCTTAGATGTTTACTGTTGGAATTTCAGGATAGCAGATTCATATTTCTCCACACAAGGGCCTGTTTTTCCATTTTTCTCATATTCCTAATATTATTTTAAGCATTTCCTGAATTTTTCAGATTTTTCCTAGCTTATTTGGTATTTTTCTGCATTTAAATTAGATTTTAATCATTTTTAAATAGCATTTAATACAAAAAATTAGAAAAAGGTTCAAAAAAATAATTTTTCAATTTTATTAAGATTAGATAAATATAAAAAGCCAAAAAAGTATTTTTCCATATTTTTCTTAGTTAAATTTGTATTTTTAAATATTTTAATTAGTTTTTAATAGTTTAAAATTCATAAAAAATAGAAAATTAATCAGAAAAATACAAAAATAGTTTTGAAAATTCTAGTTTGATATTTTAGACTTTTCCATTTCATAATTTTATTTTTCTAGCTTTGTTTCCTAATTTCTTGTATTTTGGTTAATTATTAAATAGTTAAAAAATTAGTTTTTAATTTATAATAATTAATTAATTAGTTATAAAAAATAATTTTTCTATTTCCAAATATTTTGTTTTATCATTAGGATTGTAAAAATGTATTTTTCATATTTTTAGGACTTTTATATCTTAGATTTCACTTTTTATTTTATGCGTTTCGTTATTTTAATTTAAACGTACGTTTTAGGATTTAAACGTTCATCACTTTAAATATAGTGATAGCGTTTATTTAATATCTTTTATCTTTTTAATTTTCTTTAATTTGCATTTAAGTCGCTTTTATTTATAAACTTTTTCAGTAGTGTAATATTCAATCTAATCTTTTCTGATCACTATCATTAGTGATCATTCTATCGTCTGAATCAGTGTTGCACACACCATTGAGTCTCCGTGGGACTTAACGACCCGGGAATCCACTGTATTCTCTGATCTTTATTTGCATTTGTGTCTGAGCTGTTTTAAGTCTGTTAGACTTGACGGTTTGGACCGGATCAGCACACCAGTTGGGCTCATGTGAGTAAGTTTCCAAGTTTTCAATTTTCAAATCAATATTGCATTTCATGGTTGTCTGTTTAACTGTGGTCACAACTAGTGTAAATGTGTTTCTTTAGTTGCATTTAGGACAGTAAAACTCATGTTGATCATTATTACCTGTTTGTTCATTAGTTTAAGTAGTTTTTATGGCCTATCAATGTTTTAAAAGGGTGTTTGGATTTGCTGTTTTATCAGTTGTTTAGGGTAGTTAAGCCCATAAGTTCTGTTGGTCCAAGCTTGTTTAGTCCAATTGAGCCCTTATCTGTCTTGTTCTTGCACCCACATAAGCTCAAAGTCAAAATTACTCCTTAAGTTTCTTAAGCAGCTTACTGTTGGATTTTTAACAAATCCAATTTTTGTTTTGTGTTTAAATTCCATAAACATAGCTTGCAGTAGGTTTTATTCATCCTATAACATTAATCTTAGTCCTCAAAATTGATCCAAACCTCAAATTAGTCAAACTTTCAACTTTTGTCAAAAGTCAAATATTGCAAAAAGTCAGTTTTGGCCAACATAGGTTGATTTTTCATGAGCTCATTCTTGAGTCAAATTTAATGAAAATTGTGGTTTCAAAAACCTACCCTGGTCTATTTTCTTATGTGCAATTTTTTACATTTTTGTGAATTTTGTTTAAGCTTCAAACTGGCTTGTTAATCAGGGCTTAAGTGCCCTGTGCAGGACACTGTTAACTGCACAGGGGATATGCAGGATTTGCAAGGTTCACCCAGGTCTCACTTGAGCTCCTCTAGGCCTGATTCTTGGTTTAAACACTCTCACCCAGGTCTAGTCTAGGTTCCATTTGTTGCTTTTCAGTTTCCAGCTTATTTTAGTGCTTATAATCTAGCTGCAAGTAGGATCCCTTTCAATTGTTTTAGCTTAATAACTTTTAACATCAAATCTGTTGAGCTTGTAATCAGAGGTTGTAGCTTGTTGAAACTTGTTCCATTTTAGTTCTTTTAGTATTTCATAGCTCCTGTTTTGGGTTGGTGGCCTTTGGATTCCATTTACTTATTCTAGTGCTTATTTCAATAAGCACTTGTGCTTCAGTTGCAATTCCTCCCACACAACCCCTTGTTTTTCCATTTTTCCTAGCTTCCTTATATAATTTTATACTTTTCCTGAAATTTTCAGATTTTTCTAAGTTGGTTTGCTATTTTTCTTGATTTAAATTAGTTTTTAAGCATTTTTAAATAGCTTTTAATATAAAAAATTAAGAAAAGGTTCAAAAAAATAATTTTTCAATTTTCTTAAGTTTAGATAAATATAAAAAGTAAAAAAAAGTAATTTTCCATATTTTTCATAGTTTATTTTGTAATTTTTAGTAATTTAACTAGTTTTTAATAGTTTAAAATTCCTAGAAAATAGAAAAATAATCAGAAAAATACAAAAATAGTTTTGAAAATTCTATTTTGATATTTTAGATTTTTCTAAGTCTTAATTTTATTTTTCTAGCTTTATTTCCTAATTTCTTGTATTTTAGGTAATTATTTAATAGTTAAAAATAGTTTTTAATTAATAATAATTAGATAATTCGTTATAAAAATAATTTTCTTTTTCTATAAATTTTCTTTTATCATTAGGATTGTAAAAATATCATTTTCATATTTTTAGGGTTAATATTGCTTTAGTTTCACGTTTTTATTTGTACGTCGCGTAGATTTTAATTTCAGTTTTATAAAAACATAAAAACAAAAACATCATTTTAAATATAGTGATTGCGTTTATTTAATAGATTTTATCTTTTTAATCTCCTTTAATTTGCATTTAAGCCGTTGTAATTTGTTGGCTTTTTCTGTAGTTATAATAATCATTTCAAATCCCTTTTTCGTTCAAATCTCCCGATCACTATACGTTTGATAATCCATTGCATAGCTCGCTGGGACATAACAACCCGGGGAAACACTATACTCCCCAGATCTTCATTGAGTTCGTTCCTGAGCCGTTTTAAGCTTGTTACGGTCTGCCATTCACAAGTGGCAGGCTTGTGTGATAAAGCTTGACTGTTCTGGAGCGCATCATCACCCCACGACTGTAGATCGTTTGAGACACACTAAGCGTAATCCACGGGGAGTTTACCGAAGTGACCTGCTGTCAGGGCTGCTTGATGTTGACCCTGGCAGGAGTTTCCATTCAATCACTGAAGATCACAGAAGTGAAACTTCTCATAAATGTTCTGGCAGATTGCTAAGATCTGCGTAGGACTCTAGAATATATCACTTGTGTCCTTATTGATGAACAACAAGCGATGTCATGTCAAGTGTTCCTATGAGATCTTTTGATGAATCTCGTGGCTCTAGACTCAATTAGTGCATTTTGGTTTTCCTGAGCGGAAACTAGGGAGAGGGTCTCCTTCTTCAATACCAACGATCTCTAAGAGAAAGTCAATAGATTATGTAGGGTTCCCAGTGAGAATGAAACAAATCCTTTTAAGAGGAATTGAGTGGCTAGAAGGTTTAGTGCAGTGTCCACTGGGTCCATGACATCTTTGTCTTC
Source organism: Chrysanthemum makinoi (assembly GCA_910596185.1). NCBI lineage: Eukaryota > Viridiplantae > Streptophyta > Magnoliopsida > Asterales > Asteraceae > Chrysanthemum > Chrysanthemum makinoi. The sequence continues at coordinate 1,987,702 of OU343218.1, read as the reverse complement.
AATACCAGTGTCATCTAAGTGACAACCAGTAGCATATGAATTGAACCAGGTTTCTGCCCTAAGGTTGAATATGGAGGGCTATTTCTTTTCACCCTTTCATTACATTTCTTTTTAATTCTTCAACCCTTCTTTCTCCTTTCTCACATTACTCCTTTTTTCAATCATTCCTAAGGACTTCTAATACTAACTATTTGAGATGTCCTTGGGTAGATCCCTCCGGCTCTGGTGGATCATAGGACGAATTTCCTATCCTTAGTCACCTTATAACTCCATGACTGACCTATTGTTGCCATAAAACCATTTTCTTGAAAATCTCTCAAAGTGTTTATGATTATCAAAACATTTTGTTAACACCTTGAGAGTTTTGTTTTCAGAAACAATCCCCCTTCACATATGCTTATATTGTTTTAACTGAAATGCAGCAGAGAGAGGGTAGAGTTTGCACTTTTGAATTGATCAACTTTCAATAGACAAGACCGATTCGAGACACGTTTACATCACTAGTGAACTAGCTTGAAATTATTACCCGGCCTGGTCAAGTCCAAAGAAAGTTTCTCGAAATGGTATATTCTACTTAGACAAGTCCTATTCGAGACACGCTTACATCACTGGTTAGACCAGCTTGAAATTATTACCCGTCCAGGAACACGTCTTTTCGAGTACTGACTTTATATTATCGTCAATTCATTGGTTACGACTGAGTCGAGCTCATTTGAGATTCAAACACCGATCATAAAACATTTTTGATCACCTTTTAATCACGTTTCTCCCCCCTCAAAAATAGCATATCCATGATATTTTTGAAACAAAATGATTAAAAGATATGTTTTTCGAAAAGCATTTGGAGAGAAACTGTTTTAGCATGAATTTTGAAACAATATTTTGTTTTATACTCCCCCTTAATGAAAGCATATTTTTCATACAAAAAATTTAGAATTAATTAAGGGTTTAGAGGGAGTTATCTTGGTACCAAATGTGAGAGATTTTGAAAGATCTTTTTGAAATTTTTTGAATCAATGGTACGCAAGATGAAAAGAAGATTTTGAAAATCTTTTGAAGATATTTAGAGAAAAAATTATCTTCATTTGTTTTAGGATAAGTGCTCGATATTTATGAAAATCGATTTTGCGTAGCACTTTCCTTTCTTTAAAGATCGGGTTGCAAGCTGAAATACTTACAAGCCATTATGTTTTAAGGAATAGTGCTTGAAAAAATATTTAAAACCTTTGATTTTGATAAGCACTTTCCTTTCTTTGAAGCGCGGGTCCTGAACTGATGTGTCCAGAAGCCATTATGTTGAAGTCCAGGTTTCGTACTGAAGTATACGAAAGCCATTACATTTTTAAGAAATTTTGAGAAACGACATGTTTTTGAAAACATTAAAGAACTCTCGCTCAAGTATCTGTACATGCCCGTATCATTGTTGAATGACATTTCTAGAAACGTACAGAATATCGATTATACAAGAGACATGTCGTGAGAAGAATATTTTTGGATTTTTGATTTTATATTGTTTTTGAATTTTTGAAAATTTTCTATTTTTGTATTTTGCTTTTGTTGGTTTTTCAAATTTTGTATTTGGTTTTTTGAAAAAAATATTTACAAAGAAGATTTGAAGAGAGAAGATTAAGTTGGGACAAGTAAAAGTGGAGATAAGAGTGGAACTAGAAAATAATTTCCACATGCGAATTTGGCATAAAGTTCTTCTTTACCACACGGGGTATATGAACCTTCAACACTTTTACAAGTACCTGCATCCACAGAAGAAGAATTTTCACAAATAACAGTGTTAGAAGTACATGATTCCTCACGGTGAGGGTGATCACTATCAACTGTTGTAGTGGTTTTGACTTCCTTAACTTGATGAGTTTCACTATTATCTGTGTTGGTGCAAGTATCAAAAATCTTTCATGTGGTAAGATCTAGGAGTTGTTTTCTTTTCAGATGCAGCGGAAGACTCATTTTTTGAAAAACTACGTCCTGAAGAGATCCACCTATTAGGTTTCCTTTTGATGTTCATCTTGTCAACGGGTTTGTTTCGATTTGGAGTCTTAGTGGATTGTGCCTTGGCACGAGAATTATCTTTCTTGAGATATTGTGAGACACATGCATCATGATTAGCTGAAAAGACACATTTTTTACATGTAGTACAGACAAATTCAATATTCTTGTTTAAAACAGCAGCTTTAACTTTGTCACTACAGTCTTGTGGACATTGATTCTTGTTCGAAAAAGACTTAGAATTCCTAGTGTTGTTTTCTAGGGGCATAGCATTTTCTTTTGCGCAACTACTCTTAGATGCAAGCCAATCCCTAGTCTTTTGTAGAGTGTTCCTAGGTAATGGTTTACTACTACTAGCAGTGCCTTGAAATCTTGTAGAATTCATCACCCTAGATGTTGCACCTAAAATTCCGTCTTTTCGAAGTCTGTGCCTTTTCCTAGCTTCTTCTAGATAGTGATTATTGACCATGTCGTTAGAACCGACAGATTCTTTAACTGGATTTTTGGTCACATTCCGTGTACTATTCCTAGAAATGCGGTGTAATCACTTTAGGTTTTCAAACTGCTTTTCTTTTTCAAAACCTTTGATAATTCTCTTTTTAATAGGCAAGGACTGTGGAGTGACTGGTTTTGACAAATCATTTTTCTCATTGACTTTTGGAGGAAACTGAGAAATAGACATTTTTTGTTTGGAAACTGGTTTGGGAACATTTGTTTTCTCCTCAGTCAATGGTTTTGCAGACTTAGTATCCACATCATTTCCTTTTTGACTTTCCAGCTGAACTCTCAAAAGATCATTTTGCTCTTGCATGTCCTTGTAGGCACGCTCATACGACAGTTTGTCATACTTGCATTCCTCGGTTTTTCGATCAAGCTGTTTAAAATAGGACACGTTTTCTTTTTCAAGTTTTTCAAGTTTTTCAAGAGCTTTTTCATATTTTGAAACAATTGCGGAGGTCTCAGACTGGAGTCTTTCATGATCTTCAACATAATATGTTTGTAAAATAATGGACATGATATCGGTAGTCATCACATCTTCGAAGAGAAAATCATTCAAATTTTCCAAAACTTTGATGTGTTCAAAACATTCATTAGCTTGCTTTACAAGGGATTTATGGTCCTTGACAAAGTTAGTTGTTTCTTTCAAAAAGTCTTGTTCAAAATAAATTACCCTTGAGTTGATGTTATTCAGCTGAGGGGCAATTTCAGTTTCAAAAAACTTTTTCTGTTCATTATCAAAACTATTGAACCAGATGTTGGTTGTAATATGAGTTTTAGTTTTAACAGTCTCTGAAGTTGCCCAATTCTAGTTTTAACATCGTCTAAAATGCTTATGGCATCACTTGTGTTAAAAGGATTGTTTGAATACATTTGTTCGATTTTTGAAAAGGATTTTGAGACAACTACAGGAGTTGCAACTGGTTTTGAAACTGGTGTGATGGAAAACTTTGATTGTTCTTTATGTGAAACAAACGAAATATCATTAATTTTGTTCCATTTGTTATAGTCAATTGGTTTGATTTCGGATGTTTTGTTTCATTTTTGATCTACTCTCCTCAGATAGTTCCAACGTTTCATGAGAATCATGCACAATTATGGGTTCATGCAAAGGTTTTCCATTGTTCAACACATTCCGTTGTTTCTGAGCTTTCTTGAGGAACGAAGGAGGTGAGTTACCAAGAGCCATTTTATGAGTAGTATGAAAAATCGGATTTACTTGATTAGAAAGCATCTTGTTTGTTTTAGCGGAATGACCCGTTGTAAGAAGTAAATTATCCAATTTTTGATAGTTTCATTTTATCCAGAATTTCATCAAGAAGAGAATCTTCTCGTTTTGAAAAATCAGCAATCAATTGTTTCTTCTCTTTTTCAAGATCGAAAAGTGCTTTTCGTTTAGAAAGTTGGTCATTTAGTTCAGAAATTTCTTTGTTTAAAGATTTTATTTTCAAGTTCAGATTCACATCAAGTGTATCATACTTGATTTGCAATTGTTTTTCTCTTAACACAGAATCTCGGTAACCAATTTCTAATTCTGATATTTTGTTTGTATGAAATTCATAGGCTCTGGCGTTCTCTTTGTAACTCTCAAGCTCAGTGGTCAATTTAACATTCGCGGCCTTAACATCGCGATTGACCTTACTCACTTTCTCAATTTCAATGCCACAGTTATTGATTAATGATTCAAAATAAGCACGTATTTCCTCATCAGTCTCAGTATTTTGTACCACACAACCTCCATTAGGATCCACATCTGGAGTTTTAGAGTTAGTATTGCTACAACTCAGATTGTCCAGGTATGTATCATAAGTAGGTGCATGCGTCACATAATGCTGTTCGTCATGAGTAAACACATCAGATATGACATTGTTATAGCATGGATCAATGATTGGTACCTCAGATACTGCGTTGGCGTCATAGACAGGAAGTGCGTCGAGTCGTGTCGTACTTAGTCTCCTGAAGATTTGCCATGAATATGCAGTTTGCATTGATTTCCTCGAGGAATTCCAAATCATCCACGATAGCAAAAAATCATTTTCCTCAGGCACTCAACTGCATCCACTTCTTGCTTACGTGCTAACATAGCTTTCTGAAGAAACTCAGCATTCTTCTTGTGTGGCTTAGTGGGACAGTTTCGTGCCATGTGACCCATTCCTTGACAGTTATAACACTTAACCTGATTAACCTGATTCATATTTCCATAATACCCAACGACTGGAGCTGCAACATTCCCATTCTGATTACCCACTGCTCTATTCCCAACATTCATCCCATCGATTTCCAACATTCGACCAATGATTACCCGATACGGAACCGCTGATTACCCATACGAAATCCAGTAGCATATTCCTGCTGATTCCCAATAACTCCAACCATTTGACCTTGATTACCCATGTTCACACCCAGTTGTGCAATTTTCCTGTTGCGAGTGTTTGATGAAATCCTTTGGTTGTTGTTAGTTGGTGTGGAATAGTGACTGCTGAATGCTTTACCTAATAAAGAAAATACTTGTCGCAAAGCTTCTTTTTGTTCAGTTTCAGGATCAGTGATTCCTTGTTCCTGGTATTGTGGATACGGTTGTTGAATGACTTGTTGTTCTGGTGGATAGAATTGTTGTTGTGGTTGTTGAATGTATTGCTGCATGTTGTTGTTGGAAGATGATGAAGCTTTTTGTTGTGTATTCACTGAAGGTTGAGTCTTTGCAATAAGTGCCAATGGATCATGATTCTTTGCCAATCTTTCTTTCCTGACTTCATTCACTTCAGCTTGGTTTTGTTTCAGAAAATTGTTTAGTTGATCAAAGTTCACCTGATGTAAGTCTTTTGTTTGGTTGACAATAGTGATATATCGTCCCCATTCTTCTGGAAGATTGTTCAGGAACTTGATGTTTTGAACGATAGTTCTGGTGTCAACTTGTTTCTAATTAGCTCATTCATCAAAGTGCAAAACCTTCCATAGTAGGATTCAATGGATTCTCATGGAGTTGAAGTAAACTTTTCCCATTCAGTTAGCAGCTTGTTCTCCATGTCTTGTTGACCAATTTATGTTCCATGACAAAGCCGTCTAACGTTCCCACATATCAAAAGCGGTTTCACACTGTCTACAGCAAAGATGTCTCTAGGTAAACCCAGTTGGACAATATGAATTGCCATGTCATCTGCATCGACTTGCTTCTGATCCTCTTCAGTGTATTCTGATTCAGTATGAGTATGATAAGATGGTGGGACGTCAGGAGTTCCAGGGTCTAGGATTTGTCGAGGCTTGAAGGGTCCATTCTGAATGGAGTGAATCATGAGTTTCCCATTAGGTTTGGTCTTTATGTAACGAAGCATACGACTTGTCCATTGAAGATAACCACCTTTTGCCAACATAGGAGGACAGTTTTCGGCACCGGCTGCATGAATGTCTTGTTGAGTTGCCATTGATGAAGGTATGATCTGATAAAGTTGATGTAGGATCGATGCAACGATAAAGGAGTTGAGGTTGATGAAGATTAAGCTCGGTTGAGGTTTTTCTGAAAGTCGTACTCGTAACCTTGGTTCTTAGGCGAAAAAAATGTTCTCCCATAATATGAAATTCACTATAAAAATTAATTCTAAGGTCGTATGAAAAATTTGAGTTATGACAATTTTGACGCCAAATTTAACCCGAAAAATTTGAATTTAGGCCCAAAAATTTGAATTTTTGACCAAAATTTGCACAGTTAAACCAAAATTTGAATCTCGCGTAAAAATTGAACGTTTAGTCTCCTCAAAAATTTAAATTTTACTCAAATTTTACTCAAAAATTTGATTTTTTTTTTAAACCTTTATGCGTAGAAAGAGTTTAGGCGTAGACCAAAGAAGTTACGAGTAGGATGGCTTAGGCGTAGAGATTGTGCTTAGGCGTAGGATTCCTTATGCGTAGACCAGTATCTTACGCGTAAACTTAAGGCTTAGGCGTAAACAAAAATGCTTAGGCGTAGAAATCTTATGCGTAAGTGGAACTTATGCGTAGATTGTTACGCGTATGCGTTTATGCTTATGCGTAAACGTAGGTTTAGAACCAAAAATCCTTTACACTGTCACAGCGTAAAAGATATCCACAAGTCGAAGTGTTCCACACACTTATCCAAGTGAGGGAAGCAGAGTAACCTTTGATGCTCGAAGATTCTTAGCCAAAAAGTTATGCGTAGGAAGTTATGCGTGAGAGAGGGCGTTGACTTTTCTTACGCGTAGAACTATGGTTTTGACCTACGCGTAAAAAATTTCCAGTGATTCAAACGATTTCTCTTGCACAAACAGCCTTAAAAACACTCGAATAACACAAAACTGTTGACCGTTTTCACCCAAAGTGCTTAGAAAGCTTACGAGTAGAAATGACCAATGAACCAAATACGAGCTTAAAAATGAAGAAAAACACGTAAAGCTTCAAACTTTTGCAAAAAACTGAAACTTTAGCACCAAATAAACCTTAAACCACAAGAATCTTGAATTTTTAAGTGCAAAAATTAAAGCTTTAAGCGTGAAAACTTTGATAACGAAGCTACGCGTAACACTACAAAAAAAACTTCAACCAAAACACTCCTAAACCATTGTTAGGCGATTGATACCAATTGTAGGACCTTAGATATATCAACCTTATCACACAAATACCCACGTTTTGCTTAGAACACGTTAACACACAAACACAAACCTATGCGTAAATAAAGAAGGAAAGATTAAGATGATGGTGACTTGAAGTTATGCGTATGAACAAGATAGAGAGATGAAAACAATAAGTTGTATATTGCTTCAAGGAAAAACACACACAAACACACTCAAGCACACCCCTCAAATGAGACTTTGAGGGGTTTATATAGTACAAGTAGAAGATGCCCTAAAAGGCTTGGCCATGGGCTTAGTATGGGCTTCGTATGGATTGGATTGGACATGGATTGATATAAGGCTAGCTTAACTAAACTAATACCCATTTAGCTTAGTCCAATCCACGAGCCAGTTGACTATTCTATCACAATATCTAACACACGTTACAAAGTTCCTAAATGTGAATGACCATCACTTATAATAAAAACTATTAAGGCTAACAGCCCCCTTCGACAAAAACCGGCTTAAGGCTGCTAGCTTCCCTTTCAGGATCTACACATCTTTTAGACACTTAGGGGCTTGGAGATCAGAAATTGCCTTGACCTTGGAGGGATTAGCCTTTATCCCCTACTTAGTGATCAAATGTCCAGGAATTGTCCCTCTTCTACACCGAAGGAGCATTTCTTAGGGTTCAGCTTCATGTTAATCGCCCGAAGCTGGTCAAATGTTTCCTGTACATCGAGGAGTAGGTCCTCCTCCGTCTTGCTTTTAATAACCATGTCGTCAATGTAAGCTTCAAGATTTCTGCCTATCTGTTTATTGAAGGCTTTATCTACGAGACGTTGATAAGTTTCCCTTGCATTCTTCAATCCGAAGGGCATCTTTCTGTAACAGTAGACACCTTTGCTCGTGTAGAAGGCTGTCTTTTCCTCATCCTCCTTTGCCATCTGGATCTGATGATACCCTTTATAGGCATCAAAGAAGCATTTTAACCGAAAACCTGCCAAGGACTCTACCTTCCAGTCAATTTCTGGTAGGGGGTAGCAATCCTTCGGGCATGCTTTGTTGATGTCAGTGAAGTCAACGCACATGCGCCACCCTCCGTCGCTCTTTTTGACCAGCACTGGGTTGGCCACCCAAGTTTGGTACTTGACCTCCCTCAGGATGCCTGCTTGTGTGAGTTCATCAACTTCTTTGCAGGCTGCAGCATTTCTTTTGGGGGCTAGGCTTCTCCTTTTCTGTTTTATTGGCTCAATGTGTTTGTACTCATTGAGTTTATGCTCTGTTCCGAAGGACTGTCCGTATATTAGCAATGTTCTTGGTACCCCTGTCATGTCAGAATATTTCCAAGCAAAAACATCAAGGTTAGTCCACAACAGTTCCGTGAGCTTCGCCTTGAAATTTCTTTGGAGCTGCTTTCCTACTACCACTGTTTGTTCGGGTAGGTAGGGTTAACTACAACTTTCTCCTCGCATCCATGCGACAGCTTAGAATTTCCATCGGAGACTCCTCCGATTCTTCTTTGATCTTTTTGACACCATATACACCCTTATCCACCCCATAACTAGAATGAACAATTCCTACTCGAAGGGGTTTGGAACTTAATAGCAGCATGTATGGTGGAAACAACAATTCCCATTTTTGCATAGCTGTTCTCCCTATTAACAAATTATAAGGAGAATCTGACCTTACTATGACGAAGATGAGTGTTTCCGTGCGGGATAAGGGGCCTTCGCCTATGGTGACTTCCAACGGTACTTCTCCCAGGGGCCATGAGTGTTCGCGGAGAACCCTACCTGGTGGTGCTTTCGAGTCTACCCTCCGTGAGCGTATGGATGACTTGAGCTTTAGGAAACAATGCTCATAGATGATCTCGCAGGAGCTTCCACAATCCATATATGCTCGGTTTATCTCCCTGTTTGAGATTCGTACCTTGATGATCACAGGATCAGTCGAAGGTGTCTGCCCCAATATGTAAGGGAAGGTTATTTCCCCTACACTTCCCAGCTCCCCATCTGCTTCCTTCCTTTTCAAGGTTGCATCGTGCCTGTGTACCATTAGTATAGGAGCTTCAGCGGGCGTAGCTTCCTTCTTGGTCCCCTTCCATTCACCCAGTTGAGTGTCAGAGAACTTGTCCTTTCCCTTTTTGATGCCTTTGACCAGATGTGCTAACTGTCCGGACCGTACCGCCTCTTCGATCTGCTTCTTTAGTTCCTTGCAGTTGTTTGTGTCATGTCCATGATCTTCATGGAAATGGCAATATTTGGACGTGTCTCTGGCTTTGCTTCGTGCTGTCATCCTTGGTGGTGGATCGAAGGACTTTGCGGCTTTCTCGGTAGATAGGATCTCTCGGGGAAATTTGACCAAGTTCGCCAAGAGTCCATGGTTCGAACCTTTGTTGTAGGGGGTGAAGCGGTCTCTGTTCTTCTTCTTGTTTTTGGGTCCTTCCCAGGAGGACCCTCTAGAGAATTTGTCAGACGCTTCCTTTTGCTCTATCGGAGCCCCGTTTGCTGCTACCTCCTTGGACTCAATCCAGGTGTAAGCATTTTCGATCAAGGCCTTGTATGTGTTGGGAAGGTCGGTGGACAGGAATTCCACCAAGCTCCGAGTCCGAAGGCCATGTACGAAACCAGAGATCCTCTGATCTTCGTGCAACCCTAGAATTTTCAAAGTTTCATCAGTATACCTGGTAACGAAGGCCCTTGTGCTTTCGTTGTCCCTATGCTTGATGGTGTGCACGGTTAGGTGAGTTTTGGTGTACTTCTTCTGCTGGCTAAAGTGCAACCGGAACTTAGCCTTAAGATCGTCTAGACTCATAATGCTCCCCAACTTCTGTCCGTTCCACCATATTCGTGCGGAGTCTCTGAGCGTGTAAGTGAACATGTGGCATGCTACAGGCATGACCCACTTTTGCATCTTGATAGCGCATTCGAATAAGTGGAGGAGGTTATCATGATCGCCTTTCCCATCGTAGGTGCCTATATGAGTAGGCATCTTTACACCATCAGGTAGGGGGTAGTCTTCGATCCACTTCACAAAAGGTGTGCAAGCTCCAGAGGCTTCGGCATAGTAAGGGTTGTATGGAGGTGGATAAACAGGTGTAGGATTATACGGGTTAGGAAATGGCTGTGTGTAGGTAGGGTAAACAGTAGCGGGTTGGTACGAAGGGTTTACTCCCATCGATTGCGTAGGAACCTGTCCATAGGGCATTTGCTGGTAATTCTGGTTGGGGAGTGAACCATTCGAAGGGTAAGTGTTGTAGGTTTGAGCAGGTAGGTAGGGGTTCATTCCCGGAGGGGGTAACTGATTCATCTTTGGAGTATGGAGGTGGGCCTCTGACACTCGAAACATAAGAGGGGGGGGGGGGGTACTAGAGCCCTCGTCCCTTCTCTTCCTAAATGGGCAGCTAGGAGAGGGGGTAGGTTTACCCCTCCGTTTCATACCGGGTTGCTTCTTCTGTTGGAGTTCTCGCTCCTCCTTTCACCATGCATTCTTTCTCTTCTTCCCGGATTTCCTCCGGGTCCTTCTTCAAAACCCACAGTCCTTCCATTTAGCCTTCTGATCGAAGGAGAACCATTTTGCAGGGCCGAGCGCCCCATGCTAACAGGTAGAGGCCTATCATTTATTTCAATCTCCTTGTCATACTCCTCAATGGAGTATTCCAACTCCCTCCGCATTTCAGTGTTGCGAACCTGTCTCTTATGAGCCCTTAGCAAAGAATCTAAGGCCTCAAAGTTTGCCTTAACGAAGGCGGGACTGATATCTGGAATAGGGTTAGCTGATGTTGAGGCGTGATGTACGAGAGTAGTTTCCAAACGAGATCATGTGGTAAAGGTTGAGGCTGTTATGGGGGCGAGATTATCAGTGTTAGTTGTGTTGAGTGGGATCAGGGTAGAGAAACCTGGTGGAGGTGTATCTTCTCTTCCTGGTTCCATGCCGGAAAAGTAGTGTAGTTGGTTTGGGTGTTAGGACTGGGTGATTATGGGACTAATAGTAGTTGGTCCTACGGATGGCGCCACTGATTGTACAAAAGATTGCACTACCAGGCTTCGATGAGGATCAAAGTAATGAGGGGTGTATGTTCCAGCCAAGACTTGCCTTTCACATGAGAATAAGAAATATGAAACACTACGTTAAGTGATTGCGCAGGGTAGGACCTCGCGAACCACCTCCGTGAGAGTAAGTATGAGTTATGGTTGTTTAATTATGTGTAAGTAAAGAAATGAGTGTGAAATGAGCATACCATAATCCATTGCCCGTCCAACCTATTTATAGTGAATGAAATAGGGTTGAGAGCACTTCTGCATGAATGTCGGAGATCATGGGGGCGTCCCATGATTGTGGGTAACCGCTAGGGCTTAGTGACCCACGTTCTCAGACTTGACGGGGAAGCCAAGAGAGAGAGGGAGATCGTGGGTTTGACCAAGTCAGGAGGTTCCTTATCCATTGTTTCTTCGTCAGCCAAACCCCGAAGAGCTTAGGGCTTCAAATGGCGAATTCCCCTTAGGTAACCTTCGTGCCAACGAATGGTTTGACGCTTATGGATATTTTGGAATCCTAACTTGGGCCTTCGTATGGAAGGGCTTCGACACGTCTCGGAGGAGTGTCCTTCGAGCTACTCGGAGGGTACATCATCACATCCAAATCCTTGAATCGTGTAACACGAATTAAGTTGCAGCATTGTATCAAACCGGCGGATATCTCACACATCGACATTTGCCTGGATGACATTGCCCTACAAAATCGTCGTTAGTTTACGTGATAGTAAACGGATTAAGTTGAAAGGAATAATGTATGTGTGCTTATACTCACCTGTCTGTCCAATAAGATAAAGCACAACCCTGTTGGGTTTGGGTCAGGGACGTTCTTTGATACCCATTTACGGTATACTTTAGCCTCTAAAATTTGGTTCTCATCGGCTGGGTCAATATCCCCTATGCCTATAACAGTAGATTCGGTCACCACCATTTTCCCTTTGTTTTTCTCTCTGATTTTCGCGATCTCTTCATCTGTCACATGTCTTCCTGTGCTAGTTGAGGATGCCGCTTTCTGTTCTTGTTCAGCCGTAGTTCTGCATAAGAATATTGAGCCAAAAATTATAGATAATATGATTAATGCTGTAGCTTTGTTGTAACAGCATCCCTATAGCTGGAACTATAGGATTTCCATTGCCAAAGATAATTCATGTTTCTATTCTAAAGTACGCGATAAGGTATGCATGTTAGATATGAAGTGTGTGGGTGCATGTATGTATGCGTACAGAATTAAGAGGCGGCGAAATGCCAATACGTATAAATATGGGTCGTTAAAATAACATGCCAGGGATCTATTTGAAGTAGTGCATCAATGATAAATTATCAGGTATAACATGACAATATAACTTGCGCTTCTACTTTATGCAACAAAGAGTGTTAGCTGTTCTAATAAGTTTTTTCATGTAATACAGTTGAACATGAATATTCGTAAGTACCCATAAGAAATGATAACACATATAATTTGTAGGGTGAATAGATATTTTTTGTGATACAGAATACAAAAAATAAATATAACCTGCCACCTGCGAAGTTTATTTAAGAAATCTGTATACACTATGTTTTTTTATGGTGTTAGGAGGATGGCCAGGCTGGTCTTCTTTTACCATTTTCAGCCCAGCTGGTGATGTGGCTCTAGAAAGTGCAACGTGTAATTGGTCGTGTCCAAATATCGGCTCAAGTAGGTATACGCCAATTTTATTTAACGATTGGCCTTGGCTTTTATTAATTGTCTTTGCGTAGCATAGCTTCACCGGAAACTGTTTGCGCATAAAAGTGAACGGTATCTTTTCTTCTTTAACTGTTAATATTGTCTTTGGTAGGAACACTTTTTGGCCCATCCTTTTGCCGCTGATTATCTTAGCTTCGATGACTCAAGATAGTAGCTGATTCACGATCATTTGAGTTCTGTTGCAAAGGCCTCCCGTCAGATTTAAGTT
>OU343218.1:1801298-1974567 GCA_910596185.1 Chrysanthemum makinoi | reverse complement strand
GAGGAAGGTTATTTCTTATATACATGTTCATACGGGGGTTCACCGTGAGGTACACGTTCGTACTGAGGTGCATAGTTATGAAGGATTGGATGACCCATCGCTTGCACAAATGGTTGAGGATATTGAGCGTGCATTTGGCAGTCGTTTAAGTGCACTTGAGAATATGTGAAACCTCCAAGGATACATCTTTTATGCGACGATGTCGAGTGTATCTGATAATCCTAGTGAAGTTGATCAAGACTCAAAGGTTTGTTGTTTATAAACAAAATTTTTATGTTTACATTGAATGTGTAAATAAGATTATATATATATTACCTTATTTTTGCAGTCCTCTAGTAGATTATCGAAAACTCTCGAACCTTGAGTTGATCTTATAAAGAAGATTGAGTATATTGAAGCATTCTTTGGGAGGCGTTTAACGACACTTGAGCAACACGTTAAGAATGGCCTTAACGAGACTATGGAGCCTTGTAGTGCATCTGATCATGATCCAAATGTTGTTATCGCAAATGAAGAAAAGGTAAGTTCTTGAATTTTGTTTCCTTATCAACATAGGCGATATTATTACAAGAAGGTTGTTAAGGGCTAAGATTAGCACCTTTTTTTGCAGCCCTCTGTTAGCGAGACTGTCGAGCCCACTAGTGGAAAGGCCGAGAACATGTTTAACGAGACTGTGGAGCCCACTAGTGCAAAGGTCGAGAACAACTTTAATGAGAATGTGGAGCCCACTGCAAATGAAGAAAAGGTAATATTAATAAGTTCTTTAATTTTGTTTCCTTCATTATTTATATTTATGCATAATCCATCATTATTTATCTTTATGCAGCCCTCTCTTGAACTTGACAATGCAAATGAAGAAATGGTAATATTATTACATAACGAGACTATGGATATTATTACGTAACACTCGTCATACAATAATGTTATATTTTATTTATACTTCTTATGCAGCCCTCAAATGCATTTGATAATGATGTCAAATTGCATCCTGACATGGATATTCAACATGATCCAAAGGAAATGGAAGATTATAACGGTGGAATCAACCAAACTGACCCTGAAATATTGAATTCAGCATATAGAAACATGTTTGACTCACCGCTTCTTGATCTGTTAGGAATTAGAAATTCCAGGTATTAAAGAGTCGGTCACCTCAAGTATATGTAATCGTTAGAAAGTTCGTAGTCATAGTAATATTAAGTTAAGTAGTATTTAGTTAAGTAACACCGTGGAGGACGGACGGGTCTTTACCCCTTTGTATGCACGATCCACAGCCCGATTTGTGGCGTTTTATGTAAGACTATAAATACTCTCTACCTCCCAAGGTAGAGAGTTGGAGCTCATAATAATATCTTTCACTTTCTCTCACTAAGTTCCCTAAACCTCTAACTTTCTCTCTCTAGAATTCCATCTATATTCTACCTTGTGTTAATGTTATGATGTGTATGTGAAAAGTTATATCTTACAATTGGTATCAAGAGCCATGGTTAGATCATATCTTACACATCTTTGGATTTCTAGTGGTTTTAGGTGGTTTTGAGTTTGAAAAAGTTTAGTGGTTTTTGCATCATTTGATTGATTTCTAGTGTTAAAGTTTGATTTTGGTTGTACTTCTATGTTTAGAATCATCAAAAGTGTTTAGGTTTTCATTTGGTAAGCTTGAATCATCTTGGTTGGGTTGTTTTGGATTGAAAAGTGAGGTTTATATGGTTTTTCAAGCTAGCGACTTAGCTCACGGAATAGTTTCTTGGTAGCGACTTGCTTCACATTTTTGTAGCGACTTACGGTGTTGGAACTAGCGAGTTAGATCTAGCGAGTTAAAGTACAAGTAGTGGATTCTCCACTACGGTAGCGACTTGGTAGCGACTTGGTCAGCAGCGAGTTGCTCTTTAGCGACTTGTGTCTCTAGCGACTTGTGTAGCAATTCTTTGCCAAAATTTGGTTAGCGACTTGAGTGCATAGCGAGTTACTACTCAGCGACTTGCTTTTCTGTTAGCGACTTGGGACTCTAGCGACTTAGGGGTGTAGCGAATTAAGGGTTAGCGACTTAGTGCATTAATTTCTAGCGACTTAGTGCATTAATTTCTAGCGACTTAGTGCATTATCTTCTAGCGATTTAGTATTTTATCATCTAGAGTCTTGAGTGATTGTTTACGGTTTTCTCTTGATTGATAAAATCCGTGAAAGAATCCATTTCCCGGTTTAATCATAGAGTTATAAAATACCGTATAATCTGTTAACATGTCTACCAACGTTCCCACTGTTATCTCCACATTTGCGAGGATGTTCAAGCGGTGGCTCGATACTCGTCCACCCATGCTTGACGAATGACTACGACTCTTGAGCTCAACGAATTAGACTGTATTGCCTTGGAAAGGAAAATGGTGTCAACATTCTCAAATCCATTGATGAAGGACCATATCGAGTTGAGGCGACTAGAGACATACTTGATACTAATGCGAGATGGTACTCTGTTTACGGAATGGAGACCTAAGATGTATGATGAGCTTGATGATAAGGATAAAAGAGATTTGATGCGGTATCGGGGCTTCAAACATTGTTCTTCAAGGTCTTCCTAAAGACATCTACAAGCTGATCAATCATAACACGATGCTAAGGCGGTTTGGGACAATGTTAAGATGCTTCTCTCGAGGTTCGAATTAACTATGGAAGGAGAGAATCCCAACTCTATGGCCAATTTGAGCATTTCAAGATGAAACCGGATGAGAGTGTCTATGAGTACTATGTGAGATTTCATAAGTTAGTTAATGACATGAGGAACATCGGAATGACTATGCCTAACATTCAGTTGAACTCAAAATTTGTGAACAACATGAATCCCGAATGGCACAAGTTTGTTACATCTGTGAAGCTCACTAAAGGATTGAAGAATACAAACTATGAGCAACTCTATGCCTTCCTCCTTGAGAATGAGAGACATGCTATGTTTGAAAAATTAATTCTCAATCGGTTCAAAACCAACCAGGGAGAGACAAGCTCGTCTAATGACTCTGACTTTCTACTCAAACATAGGAATCACAACCAAAGCATCACAAGTCATACCCTTGGGTAATGGTAATCACAAACTCATTCATGATCCTATGTACAAACAAGGCGATCTTGATACTCACGTGGGTAGCTTCATTAATCAACTAGCTCTTCTCATCGGTCAAAACATGAATACTCTCCCACAAACCAACAACAACCTCGAGCGCATCTAACCCACACAATCAAGCCACTATTAAAGATGGAAGGATCGGTGGTGCAACCATTCAGGAAAGACAGTATGATCAGGGGCGAGGTGGAGCTGGGAGAGGTTATGTTGGAAACCAGAATCGAGGAAGGAATGGTAACCAAGGTCAAACTAAGCTCATCAAATGTTATAAGTGTGGTGGAGAGGGACACATTGCAAGGAACTGTACATCTCCAAAGCGCCCAGAATCTTACTTGAGAGAGAAGATCTTTGTGGCTCAAGCTCGGGACAATGGTGCTACTCTGAATGAAGAGGAATTGCTATTTCTTGCTGAGGGCAATGCCAAGACCTATGATGCGGATGTGGATGAGCGGCCTATTAGGGAGATAGGTCACAATCATCGAATGCCTTTCAAGTCGTATTGTGATGCATACGACTCGATGTGGATGATGGACCTCGGCACACACACAATTTTTTATGGCTAGCATTTCTCCAATGGTTTCTCCCAAGGTCTCTTCTTCATCACTAGTTGGGCCATCCCATGACAAGCTCATCTCAGAGGTATTAAAACTATCGATGATCTTGATGTGCACGGATGCATGACAAAGTACAATCAGCTGAAACTATTGAATCAAATATTGAAAATATGGGTAATATCAATATTGTCCCATATGATCAATATGTGAAACAAAGTGAAAGTGAAGTTGTACCAAGTGATGCATCTTACGATCAACAATGACTATGTTTTTGATGAATACACTTGCATGTGCCCCTGATGATTCCATTATTTATGAACTAAATGCCTATAAAGAACGTGTTGCTATTTATGAACAACGTGCTAAGTTTGAGTTGACCACTCGTGAGGAGGAAATGGATGACCAAGTAAGTACAATAATTAGAAAAAGTAAGTTTAGAGAAGAAGTATTGAAACAAGAATTAAATTCCTTGCAAGAAAAACTCTCTAAAACATCTAAACAAAAACAAGAACTTCAAGAAAATGTGAAAATGCTTAAGCAAGAATTTAATGCAAAGGAATCAAAACTCTTGAGAGATTTTTCTAATCTGAAAACTTTGAAAAACAAACTTGAGAACAAGTTGTACATACAAGGAAACACCATTAGATTTGCTCACATGGTCACTAAGCATAGAGTCTTAAGCGATAAGCATAGCATTCCCCTTGTTGAGGAACCGAATCCGGAGGTAATTAAAAAGGCTAGAAATGCTCATAAGGTGCTTTATGATGGTAATGAAATTCTTAAGCCTAGATAGAAACCTAGTTGCGTTGAGTGCACTGAGGAAGATAAGAAATCAGATGAAGTCACTAGGGAAAGGATGAACAAAAACTAGATGACCCGAAATGCAAAGAGAAAAAGATTATTATCACTCCCCATGACTACAAGAAGGAAAAGTGGATTTCCTTGAACATGTTTAAGCCTCAAACATTGTTGACCCCGAACAAGTGTTACGGAAAAAGGATATGGACTTGCAAAAAGTCGAAAATCTTGTTGAAAAGAATACCCCTTGTAGGAAATTCCCTAAAGCGACTGAGTATCCTCCAAATACACCAATGCATTTAGTTCCTAGAACTATTGCCACTAAGAGCAAGACCTTAATCATCCAATATGTTATTCTTCAACTATTTTCGATTTTGAGAAAACTTGTAAGAAAAGGATCACACCCATTGGGATAACTGAAGGGGAAAGGGGTTTTGAGCAAATGAAAGAATGTTATTTAGCTGAGGTCATGCCTTTCTTTAAACAACTAAAAGATCATTTTGAGAGTCTTAAAAGGGGATAAAATCAGATATTAAAGAAATGGAAAAGGAATTTGATGCAATGGTAGTTGAAGTTAGTGATTATGGGCGTGCACTAAAATATAATGAGATTGAGAGGAAGAACTTGCATACCTTAAATGAGACTCTTATTCCTGAATGTGTTGCTCAAGATATCTTTTTCCTTTGCTTCAAATTGCTCTATTAATGCTTCCAAATTTCATGAACTATCTGTGGCCGTGAAAGTCTCCCATGATCGTGTCATTGAGCTTGAAAAAACTAATTCTAAACTAAGCGAGAAAATTGAACTGGATGATCACAACAATTTGGTTAAACATTTTTCTAAACTGGAAGTTGAGCATTTTAATTTACAACTAAAATATCAACATCTTAAAGAAAATGTTAAAACTTCAAATGTCAAGACATCGTCGGATGCTCGAGTTTGATCAGATTTTCAAATTAACAAGCGTGATGAGCGATTCAAGCTCGCAACACGATCGAGAAAGTTGAAAGCCCAAATCTCTCAATTAAAGGGTCAAGCGAACAATAAGGCAGGGCTCCCAAATCCCTACTCCTTTAGATTCTCAGAATTCTCAAACTTTTCATCTTCAAAACTTAGTTGATGCCTTACAAAAGGAAAGCGAGAGTTTTCTAGAAGAAAATGAAAAAGTTAAGCGACATTTTAAAGAGTTATATGATTCAATGAAAGTCACCCGTGACCAAAACAACGAAAAATAACGTCTTTACAAAAGGAAATTGAGAATCTGAGAAGTCGGGGAAATGGGAAGCGCCACTTGTTTTCAATAAGAATGTTGTCTCAAAGTCACCCTTAGACTGCAAATACCTTGTGACAGTTAAATATATTCCTCCTCATCTTAGGAATAATGAACATGCTTTTCATGAATCCTGTGCTCACCTTAAGGATAGTCTAGAATGTCTCAGTGAGATTGTCGAAGAGGATTTCATTAATAAACCTCTTGATAGTGAAATTAGGTTTGCTTGCCTCCAGGCCAAGCGATCTCAAGAGTTGCTAGAATGTGTAATTGCCACATGCCCAAAATCCTTAACCTTAGGTGAAAAAGGCAAAGCTGTGATGCCTTGTTCTATGCCTAGTGCCAAGCGAGGAAATCCGTTCTATGCCCGTCTTAAAAAGGAAACACTAATGTGCCTTCAAGTAGTTCGATTCGGATATGTTAGTGCTAAGAAAGTGAACTTTAGTGTGCCTGCAAAAAGCTCAAATCACAGTCTTAAAGTATACACTAATGTGCCTTCTAGTACTTCAGATCCTTGCACATCAAGTTCGGGAATGCAAAAATTAGATCAACCAACTAATGTTCCCATTCCCTCTACAGAGTAATCGGTGACTTTAAAGCGGCGAGGTCAAAGTCTCAAGACAATACAAGGAATGATAGGACCTTGCAAGCTAAGAATGTGCCTTGGAAGAGAGTAGAAGACCAATCTAGGAACTTTAAGCTTGAGTTGAATAAAGCGAATCGTGTTGATTCTAGTATTAGCCTTAGGCGTCTTGTAATTAATTCGAATTCGATACTATCTGCAAACCTTGTAATCTTTGCATGCTTGAATTTTGCTAATCATGAATGTGGTGTGAATGCTTTGTCTAATCTTTGTCAAATGCCCAGTTAAAATTGCTAATGCTAATAATCGTGCAAATAAGGCAAAAGGCAAAAACGAAAGATTGTTAGAAAATAGTGGAAACCCACAGGAAGAACTTTTATAAAGATAGGTTATTATTGGATACCTTTTGGTCATAAGAATAATCAGTTTTGTTCTCACACTGCTAAGATTATGCCCACTAGAAAATGGATGCCTCCTGGTAGAACTATTCCCTTAAGAAGTAAACATACTTTGAATAGGGCAAATCTGAACACCAGACATTGCATCTATTCCCAATGATTCCATTGCTTCTACTTGATATGGATGTTTCGATTACGATGTGGGTGTTCCAATCGCTGTTACTAACCAAGTGGAACCCATTCTTGCATGGGGATCCCAATTATCGGTTATCCATTTTTGTCGTGTTCAACTGCGGTCGTTCAAATCGTTACGTGGTACCTGGACTCAGTTTGTTCCAAGCATATGGTGGAGGCCGGTCGCGGCTCATGAACTTCGTGAGCAAGTTCATCGGGACTGTTAGATTTGGTAATGATCATTTGGGTGCTATTATGGGTTATGGAGATTATGTTGTTGGTGATAGTGTCATCTCGAGAGTCTACTATGTTGAAGGGTTGGGTCATAATCGGTTCTCTGTTGGTCAATTCGTGACTCGATCTAGAAGTTGCCTTCAGAAAACATACATGCTTTGTTAGAGATCTTAATGGTAAGGAACTGTTAAAAGGAACTCGTGGGTCAAACCTTTACACCATCTCTATCGATGACATGATGAGGGCTTCTCCAATCGGCTTGTTATCAAAGGCTTCAAAAACAAAGTCATGGTTATGGCACCGTCGTCTCAATCACTTGAACTTCGGCACCATCAACGATCTTTCGAGAAAGGACCTAGTTGTAGGTTTACCTAGACTAAAGTATGAAAAGGATCATCTTTGTTCACATGTCAATTGGGAAAAAGCAAGAAGTATGCCCACAAACCCAAACCTACTAACTCATCACGAAGTTCTTCATATGATTCATATGGATTTATGTGGACCAATGAGGGTCTGAGAATATCTTTGGGAAGAAATATGTGTTAGTTGTGGTTGATGATTACTCTAGATTCACAGGTCAAGTTCTTAAGGACAAAGGATGAAACTCGATATCATCATCAAACTCATCAAGCAGTTGCGAGGTTCGACTTAACAAAACCGTCCGAATTGTCGAGCAGACAATGGGCTGAGTTTGTCAACAACCAACTTAATGAATTCTATGAAAGCGTTGGAATCAGTCATCAAAGAAGTGTTTCCACGAACTCCTCAACGAGCGGTGTAGTTGAAAGATGAAATCGGACTCTGGTTGAAGCCGCTAGAACAATGTTGATTTACTCAAAGGTTCCAATGTTTCTCTGGGAAGCAATACGCCCTTGCATGCTATACACAAAATCGTTCCTAATCCACACGTACATGGAAAAACTCCATATGAACTTGTAGAAAACCTAATCTCTCTTTCCTTCGTGTGTTTGGTGCATTGTGCTATCCAACTAATGAGGGTCAAGACTTAGGAAAACTTAGGGCTAAAGCTGACATTGGAGTATTTGTAGGATACGCACCAAACAAAAAGGGATACCGAATCTATAACAAAAGAACCAGAAATATCATGGAAACCATTCACGTTACGTTTGATGAGTTGACCGGTCAAATGGCTCTGGACAATCCATTTCGGGACCCGCACTTCAAAATAGTCCCATTGGTTCATCTCTTGTTCCAAACTCTACTCAAGAAACTCCATATGTACCTCCATCGGAAGATGATGTAAAGAAATTGTTTGATCCTATGTTTGATGAACTGTATGATTCAAACACTAATGAGGTGATGATTCCTGCAACAGAGGATGCTCATATTCATGTGAATGAAGTCAATCCTTCAGTCTCAATATCTTTAAGTCAAGAAGCACCTGCTGCTGATCCTTGAGTCTCATCAACAAATCATCATTCTTCAAATGTACATCATGGAAATGTTTATGGCATCAATGATGAAGTTAATCCCTTTGCTACTCCTGAGGATGCTCCATTTGAAAACATATTTGCTACTCTTGAATCATCATCAGAACCATCTTCTTGGAGACATCGACTCGGCTACCTCAGTTCCTCAACAACTGCCACATGAACACCTTAGAAAATGGACTCACGATCATCCATTAGACAACATCATTGGAAATCCCTCTCGTCTGTATCAACCCGGAATCAACTTGCAACCGATGCCTTATGGTGTTTCTTCAACTCCGTACTTTCTAAGATCGAACCAAAAGATGTTAAAACCGCCATGAATGAAGATAGCTGGTTCAATGCCATGCAAGATGAAATTCATGAGTTTGATCGACTTGATGTATGGGAGTTAGTACCGCTCCAGACGTGCTATGATTATAGCACTCAAATGGATCTTCAAAGTAAAACTTGATGAGCATGGTGATGTGTTGAAGAACAAGGCTCGTTTAGTTGCTAAAGGATATCGTCAAGAGGAGGGTATAGACTTTGAAGAATCTTTTGCTCCTTTTGCTCGAATCGAGGCAATCGAGAATCTTTCGGCTACGCTTATTTGCTAGTAAGAACATGGTAGTGTATCGGATGGATGTGAAGGCGGCATTTCGAGCGGAGATCTTAAAGAAGTCGTCTACGTCAGCCAACTGAAGGATTTGTGAATCAAGAGCATCCTACTCACGTTTATCGTCTGAAGAAGGCTCTCTACGGTTTAAAGCAAGCTCCAAGGGCATGGTATGATACACTTGCAAAGTTTCTTCTATCATCCGGATTGATAAAGGAGCGATTGATCCTACATTGTTAACCAGGAAGTCAGGCAAACATTTAACTCATGTTCAAATTTATGTTGATGATATTATTTTTGCTTCGTCTGACCCAATGGAATGTGATCATTTTCTAATGAAATGAGTTCTAAGTTTCAAATGTCAATGATGGGACAAATGTCATTTTTCTTGGGATTACAAATTTCACAAAGTCAGGAGGCATTTTTATAAATCAATCTAAATATGCAACAGAGATTTTAAAGAAATTTGGATTTGATTCATGTGACCTGTTGACACTCCCATGATTGATCGAACCAAACTAGATGAGGACCACTCGGGGATCATGATTGACCAAACGAAATATCGTAGTATGATTGGATCCATGATGTACCTCACAGCTAGTAGACCGACATCTTGTTATTTGTTTGCATGTGTGCCAGATACCAGGCTAAGCCTACTAAAAAGCACCTTGAAGCGGTTAAGCGGGTCTTTCGGTATCTCCAAGGAACCATCAATATGGGACTATGGTACCCGAAGGACACCGGTATGTCACTAACGGCCTATGCGAATCTTTGATCATGCGGGTTGTCAAGATACACGTCGAAGTACATCTGGAGGTGCTCAGTTTTTGGGTGATAAGCTTGTGAGCTGGTCTTCAAAGAAGCAAATGAGTACTTCTATTTCCTCTACAGAGGTGAATACATAGCCATGTCATCTTGTTGTGCTCAAATCCTATGGATGAGATCTCAATTATCGACTATGGCTTTGAATTCAACAAAATCCCTCTTACTGTGATAATAAAAGTGCTATTGCTCTCTCATGCAACAACGTTCAACACTCAAGAGCAAAGCATATCGACATTCGACATCATTTCATCAGGGAACAAGTGGAAAAAGGTGTGGTGGAACTATATTTTGTGAGTGCGAATATCGGTTAGCGGACATCTTCACCAAAGCTCTTCCAAGAGAACGTTTTGAGTTTATTCTTCCACGTCTTGGCGAAAAGCCTTCAACGAATACTCTCAAGCGTCTTGAGGAGGAAGGCGAGGAGTAAAGGTCTATTTTCATCTATCTCTTGTAAATACTTATTCGAAAAACAAAATACAAAATTATAAAACCCTATAAAATCAAATAGAAAAATATAAAACTTTCAAAAATCCATAAAAATTTGAAAAATTCGAAAAATCTTCAAAAATATTGTCTTTTTGTCATGTTTTTTTCCGGTTCGAAAATATCTACGGTCTTTGTGCTTTCATTCAAAGAATGACACGGGACTTTAGATGTTGTTCGAATTCTTAAAAAAAAAAAAAAAAATAAAATATATTTTTTTGGGAGAAAAAAAAAAATGGTTTATTGTCATTTTAGGCAATAACCGGTTTTAAAAGAAAGAAACGAGCCATGTTTTACCATGTTTTCAAATTCCATGCTCGATTCTATAACATTTATCTGGCTGAAAACTAAATGCTTTGAAAAATAACTCGGTCTCTATTTTTGATAATCATCGGGACTTATCTGTCAAAATCTCTATCGCTCAATCAACAACCTATGTCATTGATTGAGGGAGAATGATTTCAATTAAATTAAAAAGTTATTTGGCATTAAATTGTTTTCAAAAGATGTACATGCATGTTTAACCAATGGAGTTTAAAATCTCAACATCGATCCTTATCGGTTAAAACGCTTTCATAATCAAGTCACAATTCTCCTTAAAAGCTTTCAAAATCAATTTAAATCTACGAAGATCACAAATCTCAAATGTTTTAATAATTGTGATCGGGGGAGAAGTTGTGATTTAAATAGGATTTAAGCTGATAATTCGATAAATGGTTTCTTAAGTGATTAGCATGTTTGCCTCCCGTAAGTGACAAACGATTTCAAATTTTCCATGCACACATTGAGGGGAGCATCTATATTAAACCACAATGATTTGAAGCGTGATCACTTATCTCAATGTGCAGGTTCCCTCTAGTATGTGTAAAACTCTTTTCAAATCTCGAGGCACATATTGAGGGGAGCAAAATCATGAAAACCTCATCCTTCCCCAAAATGCTTTATCTACTTGATTCGATTAGGGAAGTGATGTTGATATCTTTTAGAAAATGGTAATCAAAGAAGTTAATTCTTTCTCTTGCCTCCGTGTGCAAAACATTTTCAAATACTTGATGCACATGTTGAGGGGAGTTCTCGTTCTAAAAATATCAAAAACAATTCAGGTACAAAATGCTTTGATAATATATCACAAGTATCGAATTGATTTTCAAATGGTTTTCAATTGGTTCCAATGGCGGATGAACAATACCAAATAGACCGACCAACTTTACTTTATGTACGGTGATATAAGGATGATAAGGTTAGGTATTGTTCCCATGATCCGCCAGAACCGGAGGGATCTACCCGGGAACTATCCACTAGTTAGTGTAGAGTTCTTAGGTATGATGATAAAAGGAGAAAAATGAGGAATGGGAAGAGTGCGGACTGAGGCTGAGCTAGTACTGGAATATACCCAACAAGGTTCTAGCTATGAAGTCTCGGTAAGCACTGAAGGTGTTGAAGAATGAAAAAGAATTGAATGAGAAAAGGGTGAAAACAAATAGCCCCCCAATTATTCAACCTTAGGGCAGAAACCGGGTTCAATTCATATGCTACTTGATGGTAACATCGGTATTGAAGACAAGACGTCATGGACCCAGTGGCGCACTGCACTTCAACTTCCCAAACCACTCAAGTTCCTCTTAAAAGGACTTGTTTCATTCTCACGGGGAACCGACATTATCTATCGACTTTCTCTTAGAGATTGTTGATATTGAAGAAGGAGACCCTCTCCCTAGTCTCCGGCACAGGATCCAAATATGCACAAATTGAGTCTAGAGCCACGAGATCATCAATAAATCTCATTAGGACACTTTCAATGAAGACTCTCTGTTTCACACAATGTGGAAAGAGAGATTATATCTTGAGTCCTACGCATTATCCTTGTGGTATTGCGAGAACATCTGAGTGATGTGTTTACATATTCACAATGAAGATGGAAAGCCTTCTGGAGCCAACATCTAACAAGCTCTTGGTAGGTGGCATGTGAGATCTATTATACTGATCAACCATGTGACAACTGAGCAGAAACAATGGGGCGATTCAATCTTTTGAATCAATCATGGTTCAGGTTATGGATTGACGGATACCTTTGAAAAACGGTCTTTGTGCTTTAAAACTCTTTTCATTAGCACGTCGACCGTGTACTAATTTTCAAATCAAAAGGTGTTTTATGATTGATAATTGATTTTCATTAAAACCTTAGTTGTATTGCAAAAACAATTTCTATTGAGCAATACTCGATTGTTTTTCAAATATCTTTTCATCAATCAGTGGACTCAAATTATTTGGTTCACTCACTCCGTGTTGTCTTCTTTGAGATGTTCGGTTTGAGAACGCTAGAAGCATTTGCGAAACCAGTCAAGGAAATTCTTGAATTATACCTGATCACGCGAGCGTACTTGCGATCAGCGAGGGAACCGTGGGCGGGCCGTGTACCTCAATTCAACGAAAGTGATCAAAGACACTTTCGTGCGATTTATTGCTAACTGGTGTATGCAGGTACGCCCGACGTTTGCAGCTGTTCAGAATGAAGCGGTCAATCCATAGCCGCATGCTCACTTAACACATTCATCTCAAAAGAAATCATGATTAGTGCATCAATGACTCAGATATTTTCACTCCATGCTTCTGCTACGCTGCTGCCAATATCATGATTCAACAAATGCTTCCGCTACTCGATGAGAAGATATCATGATCCAGAATGTGAGCATGTCGGTCCTAAAGTCACAACATCACATAATACCAACACCACAAAGGATGTCACGAGATTTTTGATGGTGATAATCTCAAATGTTGGCTCAAAATTATTATCACGTGGATCAGTAAAAGACCTCCACTTGAAGTAACCAAACATGCAATGTGAAGAATCAATGACTACGAGCTTAGGAACAAGGACTACATCAAGATTGCAAGAACAATTGTTAATGTCATATCTGTTTGTATTCAATGTAATTTTAGTGCATGATTGAGGTGACCTCCCTTAGGGGAGATTGTTAGGAATTAGAAATTCCAGGTATTAAAGAGTCGGTCACCTCAAGTATATGTAATCGTTAGAAAGCTCGTAGTCGTAGTTATTTTAAGTTAAGTAGTATTTAGTTAAGTAACACCGTGGAGGACGGACGGGTCTTTACCCACTGTATGCCGATCCACAGCCCGTTGTGTGGCTTTTATGTAAGACTATAAATACTCTCTACCTCCCAAGGTAGAGAGTTGGAGCTCATAATAATATCTTTCACTTTCTCTCACTAAGTTCCCTAAACCTCTAACTTTCTCTCTCTAGAATTCCATCTATATTCTACCTTGTGTTAATGTTATGATGTGTATGTGAAAAGTTATATCTTACAGGAATCATCAATTCTATGTTCTGCACTGTAAACTTGAGGATTTGGTTTGAATGCTCTATGGGAAAACTTAGGTTTGTGATCAGAAAGATTCGGTCCATATCCATTTGGATTTGGTTTAAAAGTAAACTTTTGAATAGTTGTGATTGACTCACCATGTTTATAAACAACATTTCGAAACTCTTTGATTTTGTTTTGTAAGTCAACAATTTCTTCAAGATAGTCATCTATTTGTTTCCTTGAATGCTTTTTGTATGCACAAAACTGTTTTTGACAAGTTAACAACTCAGACTTGGGTTTTTGAGTTTCCGAAGTGAGAGCGTTAAGTTGTTGTTTATGATCATATTTCAGTTGTTCTATTCGAGACAACAAAGCATTCTTTGATGCAACGAGATCACATATCTATTTTTCCAAAGATTTTTCATTTTGGTACGATTTAGCAAATGCGACTTCAAAACCTTTTTCACGTTTTTCTTGTGTTTGAAAAATGTTGAGTTGAAATTTTAAGCATTCATTATCCTTAGTCAGCAGTGCATTTTTATCCTTTAATTGCTGACTGATGTCAAGGCATTTTTCCATTCGAGATTTTTGGTCCTTAAGTAAGGTCATGAGCTCAATATCTGGATTAGACAAAAGTTTAGCTTGTTCAACGTGAGTCTCAACATGATCATTATTTAGATCCTCAAATATAACCACGGAGTCAACTTGATTATCAGTATTAACCATAAGGTCATATTGATCGTCAAATATATCTACGAGATCTTTTTGATTATCATCGGAATGAGATGTAGACGGCTCATGTTGAACACTCTGATCCTTGTCGGATGCAGATGTTGGCGGAGATATCAGATCAGTAATGAATATAGTTTGATCCGGTACCTGAGACAAGCCTTCAGTGTCATACACTGGGCCTGTGTCACTCATATTGATGATTATCAAACATCCATTGCACGTACACCAGAACAAAATGGAGTTGTTGAACGACGAAACCGTACGTTAGTGGAAGTTGCAAGAACGATGTTGATAAATGCAAAACTTCCAGATTACTTGTGGGCTGAAGCCGTGTCAACTGCTTGCTACACTCAGAACCATTCAATGATTACTAAACGCCTCAACACAACACCTTATGAGCTTATCCACAACCGTAAACCGAATCTCAAACACTTTCATGTATTTGGATCCCTTTGTTACCCAAATAATGATCGTGATGACTTTGGTAAGCTCAAAGCCAAAGCTGACATAGGAGTCTTTGTTGGTTACTATGAAAATTCTAAAGGATACCAGATTTGGAATCGTTATACAAGGGAGATTATGGAAACGATTCATGCTAATTTAGATGAACTTACGGAAATGGATTCTGAGCAAAACAGCTTGGAACCCAGACATAACCGTCTAAAATTCCCTCAAACCCCATCATCAGCTGAACCAAGCCTACAGCTTACTCGTCAACAAATGTAACAGCTATTTGCTCCTCTGTTTAGTGATGATATTGATCAATGTGCTCCAGATGTATCAAATGTTTCCGCTGCTCAACCTGATAATAATCCAATACCTGATACACCTGAAACAACAACAACTATTGAAGAAGCACCTCCAATTGATTCTACAACAACAGCCGAACAAACCGCATCCAATGACGCTGAACTAGCTGATGATCTTCTGAACCATGAAGTACCCCAACCTGCAGATTATGATCCAAATGCATTCTTCAACCCTTTTGCAAATGAAACTTCCACTTCTGATGTTGCGGAATCATCTACATGCCATTTGAATCCTCCTAATCTGTAGAATGTATATCAACATCAACCCTCCACAAATCGTTGGACCAAAGACCATCCTCTTGTGAACATTATTGGGAACCCGAATCAACCAGTCGTAGCTAGACAACGCCTTCAGACTGACTGTGAACATTGCATTTATGCACTTACCGTCTGCCAAGATGAATCCAAAAACATTAAGGAAGCCATGACATATGACAACTGGATTGAATCCATGCAAGAAGAATTCAATCAGTTTAAACGTCTTGAAGAATGGGAACTGGTTGAAAAACCAACTGGAGTCTATGTTATTGGTCTCAAATGGATTTGGAAAAAAAAATTGGATGTTGATGGTACGGTTATCAGAAATAAGTCACGTCTAGTGGGTAAGGGTTATAGACAAGAAGAAAGGATTGACTACGAGGAATCACTCGCACCGGTTGCTAGACTTGAGGCTATTCGGATCTTTCTGGCATTTGCGGCTCACATGAACATCACGGTCTTTCAGATGGACGTCAAAACCGCTTTTCTAAATGGAAAACTAAAAGAAACGGTCTATGTTAGTTGCCAGAAGGATTTGTTGATCCAGAGTTCCCTAATCACGTCAACAAACTGAACAAGGCTCTCTACGGTCTCAAACAAGCCCCTCGGACGTGGTATGATAATTTATCATCCTTTCTTATCTCTCATAATTTCGTCAAAGGATCGGTTGACCCAACACTTTTCATACAATATCACGGGGAACACATTTTAATCGTTCAAATTTATGTGGATGACATCATTTTTGGGTCAACACATCTAAAGTACTCAAACGCTTTTTCAAAACTTATGAAAAAACATTTTGAAATGTCCATGATATGTGAACTTACGTTCTTTCTAAGACTGCAAGTTCATCAATCACCCCGTGGTATTTTCCTGAGTCAGTCCAAATATGCTCTTGAAATTTTAAACAAAAATGGAATGCAAAACTGTGATACCTATGCCACACCGATGGCACATACCAAGAAACTGGACGCTTATTTGTATGGGAAATTGGTTGACCCTACCAAATACCAAAGTATTATTGGGTCTCTCATGTATCTAACAGCCAGTAGACCCGACAATGTCTTTCTTTGTATATCTTTGCTCCCGTTATCAGTCATGACCAACTAAAACTCACCTCTCTGAGGCTAAAAGAATCCTTTGATACATCAAGGGAACCTTTAATTTGGGAATCTGGTATCCAAAGGATTCTGGTTTTGAACTAATAGCTTTTTCAGACTCTAATCACGCAGGTTGCTTAGATTCTTGGAAAAGTACTTCAGGAGCTCTACAATTTCTTGGTGATAAATTGGTGTCATGGCAATCGAAGAAGCAAGATTGTACATCGCTGTCTTCAACCGAAGCAGAATATGTAGCCATGTCGGCGTGTTGTGCTCAATTCATTTGGATGCGAACACAACTCAAAGACTATGGTTACGTATTTGACAGAATCCCGATGTACTGCGACAATCGAAGTGCTATTGAGATGTCGTGCAACTCTGTTCAACATTCGAAGTCCAAGCACATCGATATTTGATATCATTTCTTCAAGGAGCATGTGGAAAAGGGTACCGTTGAATTGTATTTTGTGGGTACTGAATATCAACTGGCAGAACTTCTCATCAAAGCCTTAGCTCCTGCTCGGTTTACTGAGTTGGTCCACCGGATTGGTATGAGGTGTTTGGCTCCAGAGGAACTGGATGAACTTTTAAAACAATCTTAAAACCAGTCAAACACCAAAATCTCTATAGTAAATATTTTTCAAAAACAAAATACAAAAATACAAACTTATAAAACTCAAAAATATTCTTCTATCTTAATTTCTTTCAACATGGCAAGTACAAATCTTCCGTCAACACTTCACTCTTTCAAAATTTCAATATTTTTACGGTTAAGTGTCGAGGGGGAGAAAGTAAATATTTTCTGTTTCATAAAACCTTGTACTTGCATGTTACCCTATACCGGTTGTATCTTTGATAATGGTGGACACGTTTCTTGTTTCTTGACACTCCTCGGACCCAAATTTGTAAAATTTATCTATTTTCAAAAGTTGAGGGGGAGTGTCATCAAGTTTCTTTCCAAACTTACACCTCATACGTAACCAAAGTGGAACTTAAAAGCTATGGATGAAAATGGTTGAGGTGGAGGGACCAAAGTTGTCAAAAGTTTAAACTAATTTTATTAAAAACTCTCCACCTAATTTTCAAAACTCATTAAACTCTTACATTTAATTCTTCAACTACTCATCTTACGCCTAAGATTCAACCTTCAAATTCGTGCTTTAAACCTCTAATTTGTAAGTGGTTATTGATTCTAGGTGATATTCTAAACATAGGTTTTGATTTATACAGAAAATCAACGGTTAGATTTTTCCCTAGGCTTGATTTCATGTTTACGCATATGCGTATGAACATGCAATCATGTTTTGGTGTTTGTTGTTGAAATGAGTGTGTTAAAACGATGTTATAATCATTCTGAAACTATTTCTAACAACTAAATCCACCCAGAAACATTAACAAATCATTTTCAAAATTAGGGTTTATGCGTGGATTTGGGCGTTTTTGATTGTGAGTGTTTCTGTGCAATTAATTGGTTAAGAGATGTTTCTTACATGTTTAATTAACCAAAACCAGTCTTGAATCACACCCAAAAACATGAATTGTGGATAATTGAACTTTAGGGTTAATAACTCGTTGAAATTGGGTATTATGGATTCTTGAGGATTTTTGTGTTAAAACTTGTTGATAACAACTCAATAGGCATACATAACATCCCAGAATGATTATGGTGCAAATCCTATGGTTGGATTTCTTATTCGTAAAAATTCTAATTCTAGGGTTTAAGTATACGCGTATGCTTATCCTACGCGTAGCCATAATTGAATGTGATAACTTGTGTGAATGAAAGAAATTGAATAAAAATGTTAATGAATGTGTTATGATAAACTTATTTCAGGTTTTAAGCGTGAAGAATTCAGAATCAAGGTTAAACTGGAACTCTACGCTTAAGGATCATTTTACGCATAGATAGTTACTCGTAAGAGAAATCTTACGCGTAAGGTTCTACACGGGGACTACGCGTATCCAGTGAAGGATATGCGTAAACTTGAGTCTTACGCATAAGGTTCACTCTTACGAGTAAACCTTACGCATAAGCTCCCACATACGCTTACGCGTAAGCTCTATGCCTAGGACTCTTTTCCTACGCGTAATATTTCTTACGCGTAAGAGGAGTTCCTTCGCATAAGCTTATGTTTACGCGTATGGTTACTACTGTTTACGCATAAGCTTGAAACTTTACGCATAAGCCTTATTTTTAACCATAATTATGAATTGTTACGCGTACAAACTTGTAAATAAATAAATCATAACGTCACAAAACCAAAATGTCACTAATAAGCTATAATGGTTAATATGTTGTGTAAATGAGTGAAAATTTGGACTTTAAAATTCAAAATTACTAAACTCACGAAACTTATCACGACTACTTTGGACTATTGGACAAACAAGTAACGTTGGACTAGTAACATTCATCAACAAAACATATTCAATAATTGGACAATAAAATCAACTTTTGACTAACGTAATGTCTTTCGATATGTTGGTTCTTTTGGGTTAATATCTTTCAGATCACAATATGGACGTCAAAATGGAAAACGTTAACGCACCAAACGTACTCACAATGGAAGATATTTTCCCCACTGGTTACAAGATGAAGATTGGAAAGAACAATCTCAAAGTGGACTTTGATAACTTCACTTGCTCTGAGTCTTCGTGCCATATTGCTGTGGACATTCTTAAGACTCATCCTTACAAAAACATGCTCACAAAATCTGCAACAGTACCGGAGATCTATATTCATCAGTTCTGGCACACCATGAAGAAGGCTGATGGTCAGGATGCTGTTACGGTGACTCTCAACAACAAACAAGTCACCATCACTGTTGTGGATTTAAGGGTAATTCTACTTCTTCTGGCCATCCAGCCTGCTGATTATGTAGCTACTCTATCGGAAGAGGCTACTCTCCAATTCATGGTCAATATTGGCTATGATGAAGCTGCTGGGATCATCACTAAACATTCTTCAGTTGATCTAAAGAACATTCCTCAGCCATGGAGAACATTATACATCATGATTGCCAAATCGTTTTCTGGACATGATAGTGGTTATGAGCATCCTAAGCTCATGGAACTACAGATATTCTGGGGGATGGTCAACATGATGCATATTGACTTCGCAACTCTGATCTGGGAAGACATGATGTCTTATCTCAAGAAGCCTGGCACCAAGATCCCCTACATCAGATATACCAAGCTGTTGATCCAAAGGATTCTCGGGAATAATCTGGACATTCCCTTGAGACTTGATGACCCCAACCATCACTCCGCGTTGTTTGAGCCTACTCTAAATGTTGTAAGATTCAAAGACTCATCAACAAAGAAACAAGGTGCAGTTTTGCCTGTCTGCCTTATCACTGCTGATATTAAGAATCTTCAATCATACTCACGTTATCAAGAAGCAGTAGCATCAGGAAAAGTTGGCTTCATTGATGAAAAGTCTTCCGCTTTACCAGTCAAGAGGACCAGGAGAGGTAGTGCAGGAAGTGTTACAAGCACTGGAAGTCCCCTAAAGTATCCAAAGAGAAATCCTACTAGGAAAAGAAAAGTTCCTTTAAATAGACCCACTCCTAATCATCAACCGGCACTCAAATTAGAGGATCAAGACTCTGAGGATACTGAGACAGATGAGGAGGTTCACTACTTAGAAACTGTTACAGATGATACGAGGACAGTAGAAACACCTCCTAATCCTAAATCTGACAAGGGCAAGACTCCAGTTGATGAGCAGGAAAAAGAAGAGAGCTCAGATGAAGAGCCAAAGGATGAGGATAAAGACTATAGAAAAACACTGAAGCATCTCAGGCTACAACATGTTGCTAAGGAGTTTAATCTTCAACAGACTCGTAGCCCTGGAGGTTCAAGTGGTGGCTCACAAATAACACCAGTTCTCGATGCGGTTAATCAACCCGATAAGGGAACTGGTACCACCACCCACGAATCTGAACAACAGCAACAAGAGGATGAAATTATCTTCGACTTTGAAGAACCAGAAAAGGAGAAGGATGAGAAGATTACAGATGAAGATATTGCACAAGCAGACAAGGAAAGAGCTGAAGAGGAAGCTCGAGAGAAAGAAGAGGCCAGGGTTAAAGCTGAAGAACAGGCTAAAGCTGAAAGAGAAGGTGATGATTATCTTTTAGATAATCCTGAACATAACCCAGAACAAACTTCTGAGCCTCCAAATTACCCAGAGCCTTCTCATGACTCATCCTCGTCTGACTCATCATCTCACTCATCACCACCACCATCCATAGACACCTCCACCAGATCCTCATCCAGATCTGTAAAGAAACCAACCGATACTTAGGCATCACGTGCAAAAACAAAGATTGTCAAAGCTGTCAGGCAAGTAAGGAAGAAAAACATGGTCAACAAGAAACTGAATCAGCTTGCTGACATAATCAATCTACTTCAGACTGTGATAAACGAGTTTTCGGGAGAAAGGGAACAAATTCAACAGTTTCTAAATAGAGATATCCAAGGGGAAATGGACAAGACGATCCGAGAATATGACTTTTCTGAAGCGGATTTCCCGAGATTGTCGCTCAATGACATTGAAGATATGTACCTAGACAAGGTACAAGGAAGAATGCAATTTCTCCACAAACATCCAGCTCCAGTACATCAAGTCGTTGGTAATCTTCATCAGAAGCATCGTCATCCAGAAACGTGTCGAAGATATTCAACTTACCGTGGAATCATACCAGAAATGTGTTAATCTCACGAAACCACAACTAGACCTTCCCGGTATCAACCTTCTTGCTCAGTACACCATCATTAAGAAACCATTTGGGGTAGTTTACCGCAGTGAACTTCACCGAAATTGCTTCATGGCGTGCAAGGAGATTCACAAGTTTTGTGATCACACTTTAAAGAAGGTTCTGGACGTATTAGCATATCGGTTAAAGGAGATTCATGAAGGCATAGGGTCGAAGAAAAGATGGAATTCTAGGGAAAAGAGGGATGCGAAGAAGATCATTACCAGGAATGATGAAAGGTTGTTTCGTAGGGATCAGTTACGGACATTGGAGAGTTTCGTGGGTGGACGTCCGAGCATATCTCTAACAGGCTACCAACGTCCAGACAGAACTCCTGGCGTTATTGAAGGACTCCCTGGTACTCCTTGATTTGTTTATATCATTATTATTTGGATGTGTGATTTATATTTGACAATGGCTTGTGCACACATAACAGTGTACAACCCGTACTTGTAATGAAAGGACCCTGTGGTACGCATCAGTGCCACAATCCTTATAAAAGGAGCGAAAGCTTCTTACTTTTGAGTAAAATTAATCAAAACTTTCACGTTCAAAGTTTTGCTCAAAAGAACAAGTACTTCCCCTTATGATTTTCAAAACCTCAAAAGTTAATATCACTTGTTGAGGGGGAGTATTTGATTTACACTTTGTTCACAAATGATTCTTCGTGGAATTCTTCTCACAAAACTCGAAATGGACATATTCGATATCAATATTTCATCAAAAATAACATTTATATGCCATTTTGAGGGGAGAAACATATGATAAGAAATATGCTTTGCGAATGCTATTGAATCATCGTGCTAAAGACTTAAACAATGAATTGACGAGCTCTTAAATGTTAGTAACTTCGAAAGACTTGTCCTGGACGGGTAATAATTTCAAGCTAGTTCGCTAGTGATGTAAACGTGTCTCGCGAAGGACTTGTCCTAGTAGAATGTACCATTCGAGAAACTCTTGGTAGACAT
The DNA here is from genome assembly GCA_910596185.1 of Chrysanthemum makinoi. Lineage (NCBI taxonomy): Eukaryota > Viridiplantae > Streptophyta > Magnoliopsida > Asterales > Asteraceae > Chrysanthemum > Chrysanthemum makinoi. The sequence continues at coordinate 1,952,137 of OU343218.1, read as the reverse complement.
GAACCTTGACGGGTCAAACCTCCTCACCAAGGAGTGTTTACAACTTCAAGTTGACCTAGTTAGTGATGTAACCGTGTCTCGCGGGGAATTGTCTATCTTGAGTTGATCAATTCAAAAGTGTGCGCTCTTCTCTCACCATGCAGATTTCTGTCAAAATACTTAAGCACGTGTGGAGGGGGAGTATTTCTGCAAAATACAAAACTCTCACAGTGGTACTAAATGCTTTTATTCATAACCACTTTGAGATATTTTTCATGAAAATAGTTTACGGCAACATAGGTTAGTCATGGAGTTATAAGGTGACTAAGGTTAGGAATAACCGTCCTATGATCCGCCAGAGCCGGAGGGATCTACCCAAGGACACCACCAATAGTTAGAATTTAGAAGTCCTTAGGTATGATTATAAAAAGGAGAAAATGAGAATCGGAGAAAGAAGGAGTTGAAGAATTAAAAAGAAAAGTAAAGAAAAAGGGTGAAAAGAAATAGCCCACCAGATTATTCAACTTAGGGCAGACATCGGGTTCAACTCATATGCTACTGGCTTTCACTAGATGACACCAGTATTGAAGATCAAAGTCATCATAGACCCAGTGACGCATGCACTAAACCTTCTTAGCCACTCAAGATTCTCTCAACAGAAGCCTGTTTCATTCTCACAGGGAACCCTACGTAAACTATCGGCTTTCTCTTAGAGATTGCTGGTATTGAAGAAGGAGACCCTCTCCCTAGTCTCCACTCAGGAAAACCAAAGCGCATTATTGAGTCTAGAGCCACGAGATTTATCAAAAGATCTCTTAGGTATACTTGACATTTCATCACTTATCGTTCAACAATAAGGATGCAAGTGATACATTCTAGAGTCCTTCACAGATCTTAGCAATCTGTTGAGAACATTTATGAGGGGTTCACAACTGTGATCCTTAGTGATTGAATGGAAACTCCTGCCAGGGTCAACATCAAACAGCCCTGACAGCAGGTCACTTTGGTAACTCCTTGTGGGTTACGCTTAGTGTGTCTCAAACGGTCTACATTCGTGGGGTGATGCCTCGGTGTACCTCAACGACTTACCTGAACCGTAGATATAGTTCGGTATGTCGTGTTAGCCTTCTTGAGGGCATCCAATTTCAGGAACTGCCTTTGCTAGAATTAGATATATGTCTTCATATTATGCTGTTGACATTCTCGAAGTTCGAACTTGTAAGCGCTGGAAATCCCGCTAAGGAGATTCCTTTCAAGAATCGAGTCCTGAATATGTGGGTCATTACTTGAACTTGTTCAAAGTAATGCCAACTATCCCTTATGGGATTCGGACGGCTGATTCGCCCGACCAAGGTGAATGGAATCAAGACATTCATCAGTAGAACAATTGTAGTAATCAACTCTTTATGAAAAGATTATAATGATCAATTGGTGTTCGTGGTACATCTGGAGATCTTTGCTGTGATGGATGCTTCGCGGGAGGAAGAGATCGTGCTAATTCTCCACATGCTCATACCAACAACATCACAAAAGAAGTTCTCTCATAATCAAAGGAATTACAAAGTCATAATAATTCTTCATCTAATCAAAGAATCTACAAAGTTATAAAGACTCGAGAACTACTTCACATCTAGAATTCATTGTCAAATGAGCGTGTGAGCATGTTGGAGAAAGATATGGAGACGAACGAAGCTGACCTGTAGCTGACAACAACATACTATCACAGCCACCACAAAGAATTAAAGAACTAAAGAACAAAGAAATAAAAGACGTCAAAGCTGAAAAACTTCAAAGAAACAAGATTCCTACACTGGGGAGATTGTTGGAATCAAGGCACTTCTTCTAACAAGAAAGAAGAATGTCAGAAGACGTCAAAGCAACTATTACATCACCACCAACAAAGTTTCAATATTACTTAAGTCATTAATTACCAACACTTAGGGGGAGATTGTTGGAATCACTCCTAAACTATATTTCAAGTGTTTGTAATCAATATGTAATAGCTTGCTTAATTAGGCTTTTAAGTTAGTATTTATGGCAAGGCTTATGCAGAAAACCCATAAGCCTTGATCCAAGCCCAATAAGGAAAGGAAGGGAACTTGTGTGTTGCCCTAGTTCCTTCCTTATAAATAATCTTGTAAACTCCCATTTGGGAGTTGGGTTGTTCACTTTTACATTATATCCTACGCATAAACATTGATCATTCTATCGTGTATATTGTGTTTAAGTGTTCATCCGATCTTTCTTACATTATTTCTTATTCATTGATGCTTGTGTTACAATATGGTGACCTAACAAAACGGATCAAATGATCCATTGCATGTTAGGTCACCACTCCTTTATTGCTCCTCTGTTTAGTAATGATATTGATCAACGTGCTCTAGATGTATCAAATGTTTCCGCTGCTCAACCTGATAATAATCCAATACCTGATACACCTGAAACAACAACAACTGTTGAAAAAGCACCTCCAATTGATTCTACAACAACTGCCGAACAAACCTCATCCAATGCGCTGAACCAGCTGATGATCTTCTGAACCATGAAGTGCCCCAACCTGCAGATTATGATCCAAATGCGTTCTTGAACCCTTTTGCAAATGAAACTGCCACTTCTGATGTTGCGGAATCATCTACAAGCCATTTGAATCCTCCTAATCTGCAGAATGTATATCAACATCAACCCTCCACACATCGTTGGACCAAAGACCATCCTCTTGTGAACATTATTGGGAACCCGAATCAACTAGTCGTAACTAGACAACGCCTTCAGACTAACGGTGAACATTGCATTTATGCACTTACCATCTGCCAAGCTGAACCCAAAAACATTAAGGAAGCCATGACATATGACAACTGGATTGAATCCATGCAAGAAGAACTCAATCAGTTTAAACGTCTTGAAGTATGGGAACTGGTTGAAAAACCAACTTGAGTCTATGTTATTGGTCTCAAATGGATTTGGAAAAACAAATTGGATGCTGAAGGTACGGTTTTCAGAAATAAGTCACGTCTAGTGGCTAAGGGTTATAGACAAGAAGAAGGGATTGACTACGAGGAATCATTCGCACCGGTTGCTAGACTTGAGGCTGTTCGGATCTTTCTGGCATTTGCGGCTCACATGAACATCACGGTCTTTCAGATGGATGTCAAAACTGCTTTTCTAAATGGAAAACTGAAAGAAACGGTCTATGTTAGTCAGCCAGAAGGATTTGTTGATCCAGAGTTCCCTAATCACGTCTACAAACTGAACAAGGCTCTCTACGGTCTCAAACAAGCCCCTCGGGCGTGGTATGATAAGTTATCATCCTTTCTTATCTCTCATAATTTCGTCAAAGGATCGGTCGACCCAACACTTTTCATACAATATCACGGGGAACACATTTTAATCGTTCAAATTTATGTGGATGACATCATTTTTGGGTCAACACATCTAAAGTACTCAAACGCTTTTTCAAAACTTATGAAAAAACATTTTGAAATGTCCATGATGGGTGAACTTACGTTCTTTCTAGGACTGCAAGTTCATCAATCACCCCGTGGTATTTTCCTGAGTCAGTCCAAATATGCTCTTGAAATTTTAAACAAAAATGGAATGCAAAACTGTGATACCTATGCCACACCGATGGCACATACCAAGAAACTGGACGCTGATTTGCATGGGAAATTGGTTGACCCTACCAAATATCGAAGTATTATTGGGTCTCTCATGTATCTAACAGCCAGTAGACCCACCATTGTCTTTGCTGTATATCTTTGCTCCCGTTATCAGTCACGACCAACTGAAACTCACCTCTCTGAGGCTAAAAGAATTCTCCGATACATCAAGGGAACCATTAATTTGGGAATCTGGTATCCAAAGGATTCTGGTTTTGAACTAATAGCTTTTTCAGACGCTAATCACGCAGGTTGCTTAGATTCTCGGAAAAGTACTTCAGGAGCTCTATAATTTCTTGGTGAGAAACTGGTGTCATGGCAATCGAAGAAGCAGGATTGTACATCGCTGTCTTCAACTGAAGCAGAATATGTAGCCATGTTGGCGTGTTGTGCTCAAGTCATTTGGACGTGAACACAACTCAAAGACTATGGTTACGTATTTGATAGAATCCCGATGTATTGCGACAATCGAAGTGCTATTGCGATCTCGTGCAACTCTGTTCAACATTCGAAGTCCAAGCACATCGATCTTCGTTATCATCTCATCAAGGAGCATGTGGAAAAGAGTACCGTTGAATTATATTTTGTGGTACTGAATATCAACAGGCAGACCTTCTCATCAAAGCCTTAGCTCCTGCTCGGTTTACTGAGTTGGTCCACCGGATTGGTATGAGGTGTTTGACTCAAGAGGAACTGGATGAACTTTTAAAACAATCTTAAAACCAGTCAAACACCAAAATCTCTTTTGTAAATATTTTTCAAAAACAAAATACAAAAGTACAAAACTTATAAAACTCAAAAATATTCTTCTATCTTAATTTCTTTCAACATTGCAAGTACAAATCTTCCGTCAACACTTCACTCTTTCAAAATTTCAATATTTTTACGGTTAAGTGTTGAGGGGGAGAAAGTAAATATTTTATGTTTCATAAAACCTTGTACTTGCATGTTACCCTATACCGGTTGTATCTTTGATAATGGTGGACACGTTTCTTGATTCTTGACACTCTTCGGACCCATATTTGTAAAATTTATCTATTTTCAAAAGTCGAGGGGGAGTGTCGTCAAGTTTCTTTCCAAACTTACACCTCATACGTAACCAAAGTGGAACTTAAAAGCTATGGATGAAAATGGTTGAGGTGGAGGGACCAAAGTTGTCAAAAGTTTAAACTAATTTTATTAAAAACTCTCCACCTAATTTTCAAAACTCATTAAACTCTTACATTTAATTCTTCAACTATTCATCTTACGCCTAAGATTCAACCTTCAAATTTGTGCTTTAAACCTCTAATTTGTAAGTGGTTATTGATTCTAGGTGATATTCTAAACATAGGTTTTGATTTATACAGAAAATCAACGGTTAGATTTTTCCCTAGGCTTGATTTCATGTTTACGCATATGCGTATGAACATGCAATCATGTTTTGGTGTTTGTTGTTGAAATGAGTGTGTTAAAACGATGTTATAATCATTCTGAAACTATTTCTAACAACTAAATCCACCCAGAAACATTAACAAATCATTTTCAAAATTAGGGTTTATGCGTATGAATTGGGGGTTTTCTATTGAGAGTGTTTATGTGCAATTAATTGCTTGAGAGATGTTTCTTACATGTTTAATTAACCAAAACCAGTCTTGAATCACACCCAAAAACATGAATTGTGGATAATTGAACTTTAGGGTTTATAACTCGTTGAAATTGGGTATTATGGATTCTTGAGGATTTTTGTGTTAAAACTTGTTGATAACAACTCAATAGGCATATATAACATCCTAGAATGATTATGGTGCAAATCCTATTGTTGGATTTCTTATTCGTAAAAATTCTAATTCTAGGGTTTAAGTATACGCGTATGCTTATCCTACGCGTAACCATAACTGAATGTGATAACTTGTGTGAATGAAAGAAATTGAATAAAAATGTTAATGAATGTGTTATGATAAACTTATTTCAGGTTTTACGCGTGAAAAATTCAGAATCAAGGTTAAACTGGAACTCTACGCTTAAGGATCATTTTACGCATAGATAGTTACTCGTAAGAGAAATCTTACGCGTAACTCTTACGCGTGAGGTTCTGCATGGGGACTACGCGTATCCTGTGAAGGATATGCGTAAACTTGAGTCTTACGCATAAGGTTCACTCTTACGAGTAAACCTTACGCATAAGCTCCCACATACGCTTACGCGTAAGCTCTATGCCAAGGGCTCTTTTCCTACGCGTAATATTTCTTACGCGTAAGAGGAGTTCCTATGCATAAGATTTTGCTTACGCGTATGGTTACTACTGTTTACGCATAAGCTTGAAACTTTACGCATAAGCCTTATTTTTAACCATAATTATGAATTGTTACGCGTACAAACTTGAAAATAAATAAATCATAACGTTACAAAACTAAAATGTCACTAATAAGCTATAATCGTTAATATGTTGTGTAAATGAGTGATAATTTGGAATTTAAAATTCAAAATTAATAAACTCACGAAACTTATCACGACTACTTTGGACTATTGGACAAACATGTGACGTTGGACTCGTAACATTCATTAACATAATATATTCAATAATTGGACAATAAAATCAACTTTTGACTAACGTAATGTCTTTCGATATGTTGGTTCTTTTGGCTCAATATCTTTCAGATCACAATATGGATGTCACAATGGAAAACGTTAACGCACCAAACATACTCACAATGAAGATTGGAAAGAACAATCTCAAAGTGGACTTTGATAACTTCACTTGCTCTGAGTCTTCGTGCCATATTGCTGTGGACATTCCTAAGACTCATCCATACAAAAACATGCTCACAAACTCTACAACAGTACCAGAGATCTATATTCATCAGTTCTTGCACACCATGAAGAAGACTGATGGTCATGATGCTGTTACGGTGACTCTCAACAACAAACAAGTCACCATCACTGTTGTGGATTTAAGGGCAATTCTACTTCTTCTGGCCATCCAACCTACTGATTATGTAGCTACTCCATCGGAAGAGGCTACTCTCCAATTCATGGTCAATATTGGCTATGATGAAGCTGCTAGGATCATCACTAAACATTCTTTAGTTGATCTAAAGAACATTCCTCAGCCATGGAGAACATTATACATCATGATTGCCAAATCAGTTTCTGGACGTGATAGTGGTTATGACCATCCTAAGCTCATGGAACTACAGATATTCTGTGGGATGGTCAACATGATGCATATTGACTTCGCAACTCTGATCTGGGAAGACATGATGTCTTATCTCAAGAAGCCTGGCACCAAGATCCCCTACATCAGATATACCAAGCTATTGATCCAAAGGATTCTCGGGAATAATCTGGACATTCCCTTGAGACTTGATGACCCCAACCATCACTCCGTGTTGTTTGAGCCTACTCTAAATGTTGTAAGATTCAAAGACTCAACAACAAAGAAACAAGGTGCAGTTTTGCCTGACTGCCTTATCACTGCTGATATTAAGAATCTTCAATCATACTCACGTTATCAAGAAGTAGTAGCATCAGGAAAAGTTGGCTTCATTGATGAAAAGTCTTCCGCTTTACCAGTCAAGAGGACCAGGAGAGGTAGTGCAGGAAGTGTTACAAGCACTGGAAGTCCCCTAAAGTATCCAAAGAGAAATCCTACCAGCAAAAGAAAAGTTCCTTTAAAGAGAGCCACTCCTAATCCTCAACCGGCACTCAAATTAGAGGATCAAGACTCTGAGGATACTGAGACAGATGAGGAGGTTCACTACTCAGAAACTGTTATAGATGATACGAGGACAGTAGAAACACCTCCTAATCCTAAATCTGACAAGGGCGAGACTCCAGTTGATGAGCAGGAAGAAGAAGAGAGCTCAGATGGAGAGCCAAAGGATGAGGATAAAGACTATAGAAAAACACTGAAGCATCTCAGGCTACAACATGTTGCTGAGGAGTTTAATCTTCAACAGACTTGTGGCCCTGGAGGTTCAAGTGGTGGCTCACAAACAATACCAGTTCTCGATGAGGTTAATCAACCCTATAAGGGAACTGGTACCACCACCCACGAATCTGAACAACAACAACAAGAGGATGAAATTATCTTCGACTTTGAAGAACCAGAAAAGGAGAAGGATGAGAAGATTACAGATGAAGATATTGCACAAGCAGACAAGGAAAGAGCTGAAGAGGAAGCTCGAGCGAAAGAAGAGGCCAGGGTTAAAGCTGAAGAACAGGCTAAAGCTGAAAGAGAAGCTGATGATTATCTTTTAGATAATCGTGTACATAACCCGGAACAAATTTCTGAGCCTCCAAATGACCCAGAGCCTTCTCATGACTCATCATCGTCTGACTCATCATCTTACTCATCACCACCACCATCTAAAGATACCACCATCAGATCCGCATCCAGATCTGTAAAGAAACCGACTGATACTTGCGCATCACGTGCAAAAACAAAGATTGTCAAAGCTGTCAGGCAAGTAAGGAAGAAAAATGTGGTAAACAAGAAACTGAATCAGCTTGCGGACATACTCAATCTACTTCAGACTGTGATAAATGAGTTTTCGGGAGAAAGGGAACAGATTCAACAGTTTCTAAATAGAGATATCCAAGGGGAAATGGACATGACGATAAGAGAATATACTCTCAAGTTTCTTCTCGACACCGTCCCTGGAGTGACAAGAGAGATGTTCGCCAGACAACTTTATCCTAATCTCATGCGATTGGTCAAGCAAACAATGCAATCTACTCCTGTAGCAATGTAAATCAATCCAGTCGAGCCTACGGTTGTCTCCGATGCAGAATTGATTTCCAAGCTTGTTTTACAAATGTCTCAACGATCCGCAACATTTACTTCTGACAAAGCTAATCTATTTGAGGCATTGCTAGAATATCAATTCAAAACTTCATGCAAAGAGTCAGCTGAAAGGGCTAAGCGTCCAAGAGACGATGATGATGCGGATAAGGATTCTGAGCCGAAACGTAAGAATAAAAATGACAATTCATCATCTATGCCGCCACCAACCCAAAGGACCTCCACCTCTAGAAGATCTCCACAACGTCCTCCTGCAACAAACAAACCTCAGGACTCTGTGTCTCCACCATCAACGGAGAAAACTGGTGATCACTTTGAATACACTGGTGGTGACAATGAGGAGATTCCTGAGCCCCAACAACATCCTTCTTCTTCTACAGCAACCAAGCAACCAGCATCATCATCAAAGCCAAAGAAGAAAAAGTTAACTTCAGTTGTGTCATGGCTAGATAAAGATGAATCTGAAGAGTATGAATGGTTTTCAAAGCTTGTTGATGCAACCCCTCAGTTACCGGAAGGCCAAGAACCGGTAGATGGTAGAACTATGGAGCAGGTCAAGATTATCCAGGAAAAGTTCAAGGTGAAGAAGATGATGAAAGCAGAGTTGAAACGAATCAAGAACGACGCCTTTCAACTGCTTAAGGACAGCTCTGCCAGTGCCATTGAAGTCGAATATCATCTCGACAACATAGCACGAGCCATGTCCAACAACATTGATTGGCTCAACCCTGAAGCAAATATCGACTTCACCAGACCTGACAAGGCTCCATACTACACCGACTGGACTAAGCCACTACCGACCATTGGCCGACCGGATCAACCAAAGATTCCCTACCGTTATTTCTTCAATAATGACCTAGAATTTCTTCAGCACGGTACAGATGTTAGCACAAAATACGCTACCTCACTCACCTTCCCTTTCCCGGCAGCAATCTACTCAAACAATATAGCCATCGAGGAAGAAGCCACACATATGTTTGTTGACAATGTGGTAAAGTATGACCTCGATGCACTGTATGGGATTCATCATTGGCCAGAACGAAGAAGAATCTACTACAGAAGCTGCCAGGTACTAAAATTGAAAAAGGAGGTATTCAGTGACGAACGGATCATTGCCATAATGCATGTTACCCTGTCTTCTAAGTAGGACTACTCATTCCTGAATAAAATAGTAGTCAAATGCCAAGACGAACAGGAATATGACATTTCTGAAGCGGATTTCCCGAGATTGTCGCTCAATGACATTGAAGATATGTACCTAGCCAAGGTACAAGGATGAATGCGACATTTCTCCACAAACATCCAGCTCCAGTACATCAAGTCGTTGCTAATCTTCGTCAGAAGCATCGTTATCCAAGAACGTGTCGAAGATATTCAACTTGCCGTGGAATCATACCAGAAACGTGTTAATCTCACCAAACCACAACTAGACCTTCCCGATATCAACCATCTTGCTCAGTACACCATCATTAAGAAACCATTTGGGGTAGTTTACCGCAGTGAACTTCACCGAAATTGCTTCATGGCGTGCAAGGAGCTGCACAAGTTTTCTGATCACACTTTAAAGAAGGTTCGGGACGGATTAGCATATTGGTTAAAGGAGATTAATGAAGGCATAGGGTCGAAGAAAAGGTGGAATTCTAGGGAAAAGAGGGATGCGAAGAAGATCATTACCAGGATTGATGAAAGGTTGTTTCGTAGGGATCAGATACGGACATTAGAGAGTTTCGTGGGTGGACATCCGAGCATATCTCTAACAGGCTACCAAAGTCCAGACAGAACTCCTGGCGTTATTAAAGGACTCCCTGGTACTCCTTGATTTGTTTCTCTCATTATTATTTAGATGTGTGATTTATATTTGACAATGGCTTGTGCACACATAACAGTGTACAACCCGTACTTGCAATGAAAGGACCCCGTGGTACGCATCAGTGCCACAATCCTATAAAGGAGCGAAAGCTTCTTACTTTTGAGTAAAACTAATCAAAACTTTCACTTTCAAAGTTTTGCTCAAAAGAACAAGTACTTCCCCTTATGATTTTCAAAACCTCAAAAGTTAATATCACTTTTTAAGGGGGAGTATTTGCTTAAAACCTTGTTCACAAATTGTTCTTTGTTGAAATCTTCCCACAAAACTCGAAATGGACATATTCGATATCAAAATTTTGTCAAAATAACATTTATATGCCATTTTTGAGGGGGAGAAAAATTATGTGTTAAGAAATATGTTGTGAATTGCTATTGAATCTTCGTGCTAAAGACTTAACCAATGAATTGACGAGCTATTAAATGTTAGTAACTCGAAAAGACTTGTCCGGGACGGGTACTAATTTCAAGCTAGTTTGCTAGTGATGTAAACATGTCTCGCAAAGGACTTGTCCTAGTAGAATGTACCATTCGAGAAACTCTTGGTAGACATGAACCTTGACGGGTCAAACCTCCTCACCAAGGAGTGTTTACAACTTCAAGTTGACCTAGTCAGTGATGTAACCGTGTCTCGCGGGGAATTGTCTATCTTAAGTTGCTCAATTTAAAAGTGCGCGCTCTTCCCTCACCGTGCAGATTTTTGTCAAAATATTTAAGCACGTGTGGAGGGGGAGTATTTCTGCTAAATAAAAAACTCTCACAGTGGTACAAAATGTTTTTTAATCATAACCACTTTTAGAGATTTACATGAAAATGGTTTTATGGCAACATAGGCTAGTCATGGAGTTATAAGGTGACTAAGGTTAGGAATAACCGTCCTATGATCCGACAGAGCCGGAGGGATCTAACCAAAAACACCACCAATAGTTAGAATTTAGAAGTCCTTAGGTATGATTATAAAAAGGAGAAAATGAGAATCGGAGAAAGAAGGAGTTGAAGAATTAAAAAGAAATGTAAAGAAAAGGGTGAAAAGAAATAGCCCTCCAGATTATTCAGCTTAGGGCAGACACCGGGTTCAATACATATGCTACTGGTTGTCACTAGACGACACCGGTATTGAAGATCAAAGTCGTCATGGTCCCAGTGACGCATGCACTAAACTTTCTTAACCACTCAAGTTTCTCTCAACAGAAGCTTGTTTCATTCTCACTGGGAACCCTACGTAAACTATCGGCTTTCTCTTCGAGATTGCTGGTATTGAAGAAGGATACCCTCTCCCTAGTCTTCACTCAGGAAAATCAAAGCACACTATTGAGTTTAAAGCCACGAGATTCATCAAAAGATCTCTTAGGAACACTTGACATTTCATCACTTGTCGTTTAACAATAAGGACGCAAGTGATACATTCTAGAGTCCTTCACAGATCTTAGCAATCTATCAAGAACATTTATGAGGGGTTCACAACAGTGATCCTCAGTGATTGAATGGAAACTCCTGCCAGGGTCAACATCAAACAGCCCTGACAACAGGTCACTTCGGTAACTCCTTGTGGGTTACGCTTAGTGTGTCTCAAACGGTCTACAGTCGTGGGGTGATGCTTCGGTGTACCTCAGCGACTCACCTGAACCGTAGATATAGTTCGGTATGTCGTGTTAGCCTTCTTGAGGGCATTCGGGTTCAGGAACAGCCTTTGCTAGAATTAGAGTTGTGTCTTCACATTATGCTGTTGACAATCTCGAAGTTCGAACTTGTAAGTGCTGGAAATCCCGCTAAGGAGATTCCTTTCAAGAATCGAGTCCTGAATATGTGGGTCATTACTTGAACTTGTTCAATGTAATGCCAACTGTCCCTTACGGGATTCGGACGGCTGATTTGCCCAGCCAAGGTGAATGAATCAAGACATTCATTAGCAAAAAAATTGTAGTAATCAATTATTTATGAAAAGATTACAATGATCAATTGGTGTTCGTGACTGTACCGGAGATACTGCTGCTGATGGATGTTCGCGGGAGCTGATTCTCCACATGCTCATACCAACAACAACACTATTTGAAGTTCTCTCAAAAGGCAACAGAAAGTCAAAATGATTCTTCGTCAAAGTCAAAGAATCTACAAAGTTTAAAGACTAAGAGAACTACGTCAGTACAGAAATCCAACATCAAAGAGCGTGTGAGCGTGTTGGAGAATGACGTGGAGACAACGGAGCAACGAAGCGGACCTGATGCAGATTACCACAAGTTACTATCACAACCACCACAAAGAACAAAGACCTAAAGAACAAAGAAATCAAAGACGTCAAAGCTGAAAAACTTCAAAGAAACAAGATCCCTACACTGGGGAGATTGTTGGAATCAAGGCACTTCTTCTCACAAGAAAAAAGAATGTCAGAATACGTCAAAGAAACTATTACATCAGCACCAACAACGTTTCAATATTACTTAAGTCATTAATTACCAACACTTAGGGGGAGATTGTTGGAATCACTCCTAAACTATATTTCAAGTGTTTGTAATCAATATGTAATAGCTTGCTTAATTAGGCTTTTAAGTTAGTATTTATGGCAAGCCTTATGTACAAAGCCCATAAGCCTTGATCCAAGCCCAATTAGGAAAGGAAGGGAACTTGTGTGTTGCCTTAGTTCCTTCCTTGTAAATAATCTTGTAAACTCCCATTTGGGAGTTGGTTGTTCACTTTTACATTATATCCTACGCATAAACATTCATCATTCTATCGTTTATATTGTGTTTAAGTGTTCATCCGATCTTTCTTACCTTATTTCTTATTCATTGATGCTTGTGTTACAATATGGTGACCTAACACCTAAACATAACCTTTTCCTCATTACTGCACCCTGGCCATTCCATCAATAGGGCATTGATATATGCGGACCGTTCCCGGCTGCCCCTGGAAATGTCAACATATGATTGTAGCCGTAAACTACTTCACCATATGGGTCGAAGCAAAACTACTAGCCTCCACCACTTCAAGAAAAGTCTTAACCTTCGTCTACGATCAAACACTCATCACTGAAAACAGAACCCAATTCATCGGCGAAGCAATCAAATAATGGTGCAAAAATCAAGGTATCCTCAGGGCTACTACATCTCCCTACCATTCTCAGGCTAATGGTCAGGCAGATGTAGCCAACAAGGAAATTGTGAAAGAAATCATGAAAAGAATGAAGGAATACAAGTCTTGTTAGGTGGACAATCTCTCAAGCGTACTATGGGCACGCAGAACAACACCAAATGAGAGAACAAGTTAAAAACTCTTTAGTATGGTCTATGTAGCTAAAGCCGTGATACCTGTTGAACTACTCATCCAAACTCAAAGAGTTGCTATGGAAAACGAGGCTGAAAATGAAGATTCCCTCAGGCCGGACCTAGCACTAGCCGAGAAAAAGCGCAACCTGGCCGCCATCCTCCAGCACACTTCAAAAACAAAATGGCAAAGTATAACAACAAACGCGTCCACCCAGAGTCTTTCAAACCTGGCGACCATGTAATGCCCAGTAATGAGGTTAGTAAGGCCGTAGGTCAGGGAAAGCTCGCTCCCGATTGGGAAGGGCCATACATCATTTGTCTGGAAAATGACAATGGTTCCTACCTGTTGACAATGCCTAAAGGGGACTACATTCCCATAACATGGTACACATCCAACCTCTAACGATGTTACATCTAAGGTGGATTGCTACACTAAAAACAAGCCGTGCCTGCTAGGCACCACCTAAGGGGGATCACACTCCTTTCTAATGGCAAGCATATAGCATGTCATCATGCTACACTTAGGTGGATTTTACTTTATATTTTCATCAAGGCTTCTAATAGTCAGGATAGCTCATCTATACTATCTCTAAAAATATGCAATGACAAATCCAACACTTCTTATAAAGTGTCATATACAATTGACTATTCATATAAGCAAACATTTACTCGAACATAGATTAGCCTTTATAAACATGCTCATGAACAAAAGGTGTCTATGGGTCATAAAGTAGGGAATACACCCGACGACGCTTTAGATAAGGTTTCATCGCACAAGCCTATTCTAAAGTACACATATGTACAACTTGCCATTAGTGAGTCGCTAGAAGATAACTAGTCGATAATTACTAGTTATAATGTGCATGGCAAAACATAAGTACTTATTATCACAAAAATCATGGTCAAACCGATCCTCGATCAGGATACACATAACCAGGCTACACATTCTTCATATTTAACTGATCACTAAACACAGAAATATAGTACATAAAATTAATTGGCTTGAACGCTAATTTCATTAAGAGTTCAAGGTTATAACACCCTAAGTAAAAACCTAAGCCTACACGCGCCTGGTAACATACATACAATAAATTAGCTTTAATGCTAATTTCATTAAAAGTTCAGGGTTACAACATCATAACTAAAAACCTAGGCCTACACGAACCTGGTGAACACAAAATAGTAAATTTATGAACAATTAATTTCATTATAAAATCAGGTTAAACTACCTTATTACAAAACCTAGGACTATACACGCCTGATACATTCTACAAAACAAACATGATACATCACAGATTACAACTAATATGATCTGAAAACATGAGACTCAGAACCTATTGAAAAGGGAGCCTCAAAGGGAGGAGCCTGGTCCATGGACAAACCCAAGAGCTCTAGAGGAATTCTAGACCCTACCATAATGAGACCTCTTTTGTAGATAACAGCCACTCGCCGCAGATGTGTTTCTCTTCAATCGAGAACATAGGTGGAACCCGACAGGGACAACCAAGAAAGAGAAGGCATGTAGCAGGTGGTATACCGCTCCCAGGATAGTATTTCCCAAGTACGGGGTTGATCCCTTACGAGCAATTAAGGATTAGACTCTGCCACCTGGAATCTGCATAGCCTGTGCTAGCGAATACCTACAACCCTTCTCTCAACGTTGTGATAGCATGGCAGGTTGTGGCACATCAGAGTGGAAATTGCTTCAATTGGAAAAAACTACCAGTGCAAGGATCCACACATGCTTTGACATAGCATAGCCATAACCCTGTCGGCATGACGGGCACGACTCCTACTCCCATATACTGTGAAGCATTTAAGTTTCACCCCAAGTTGGCCAAGCCCACCTTGAATATAAAGTCCGTTGCAAGACCCTCCGTGCCTTCCATCCTACCAGTCACTTGTAAAACTCCAACGGGATTAACTTACTCCCAAAGGATGGCAACGTTAGACAAGGATGGAAGAGGAGTAAGTGTCCTCATATCCAACCCCCACAAAGGGGTAAAAAATACAATGCCCTTCGTAAAACATGCAATGAAAAACCTACAAAAAGTCTTCTTGAAAGAAGTTTTTAGGGTTTGGGAATAATATAGAAAAATGGAAGAAAAAAGGTTATATTGTTTCAAGGGTAACCTCCCCACCTTTCAACCCTATTTATAGGTAAATAAAATGAATCAGTGAGTTACACTTGGCAAACACCCACTGGGTCAAAGCACATTTAATAAAGCGAGTGATAAACACCCTGCAAAGGTGCGAGTATGATGTAGGTTTTACTGACCATGTTTTAATATTTATAATTTCTCGTTATACCTATGGTCTACCCAAATGCACAAACGGGCAGTGTACCTGATCGTGTGTAGTGTAGTATTTCGGTAAAACCGAGGTCGTCCCAAGAGCTATGTGTGCGGATTTAAACTAAGTCTGAGTGTCACAGATTTTAATATGATTATGATATAATTAACTACTAAAGCAAATAAAGGCGAGGTTTGTGATCAATAGAGGAGAGGGGTGCTAACCTAGTTACTCATCCTAATTAGTAGTGTTTACGTCTAATTACTTCCAATTACTTCAGGTGGGGTCAAAGTCGCTAGGACAGCAATTGGTCAGTTCGTCCTAACCTATCAGCAAAGAGTCCCACTGGAGAAATCAGGTGACCCGTCATAAGTCCAGTTGTTCTTAGTCCCCTAAGCCAAGTCATTAAGTACCGCTACATGCTAGATTCATAACAATTAGTGCCCGGGCACTAACAACTTAAACACTCATCCCCGACTTCTTAAGTTCATCCAAACGGTAGGTGATCAGTTGGTCAAATCGCACAAGCAGAAAGGGTCGTCATTTGGTCATATCTTACCGTTCCCACTCAGTCTACCTACTTAGGATCAGTTGGTCATATCTCCTAAGTAACTAGCCACTACCGCCATTCAAAACTACCGAAACAAGGGTAGCTACCAACAAACTATGCATGCAAACACTTAGAAATAATTATGCGGAAGCAATGTAAACGCAAAAAAAAAAAAAAAAAAAAACAATTAAGGAATCAAAACTAGGCCAGCACCAGAAGTGCTTAGCCACTCATATTAACTAAAACAATCAATTCAATGTTTAACATTACAAAATACATGAATTGAAAGTAAAGAAAAGATAAAATGCTAATGCTTATCATAGGGGAGTGATTTCTCCCTTGGAGATTGCTCCATATGCTCCTCTAGATCTGCCTTGGACTTCTACTCACGTTCACTTGATGTTGTATGTGAAATGGGATGCTTTGAAATGCTGGAAATCGTGGGGTATTTATAGGCCAGATCTGGTTACGGCGTAACTAATGCTAAGAGTTACGCCGTAACATCCAATTCTTCGTATTTTGCACTAAAAATGCTGGTTACGGCGTAACTCTGGAAGGAGTTACGCCGTATCTTCAATAAATCTTGGTTACGCCATAATTGAGACAATAGTTACGGCGTAGCTTGCAGCGGCGCGGAACCTCATTTGACCTAGTTGGTTACGTCGTAATCTTTGGGAGAGTTACGCCGTAATCTTCTGTTGAGATGGTTTTCTAAGCCACGCTTTAGTTACGGCGTAATGTGAGAGAGGGGTTACGCCGTAACTTCTTCAAAATAAGCATACTATGATATATCTTCATAAAACTCTCCAAATCCGCGTCTCTTTAGCTCCAATGCTCGTAATTTACCTGAAAGTGAAATATAGAGGAAAACAAGCGTAAATCCATATAAATGATATAAAATATGAGCATTATCGGGGAAAATTGACACTTAATATTCAGAACTATTTGATGTTATCAAATATCCTCCAACTTGAACTCTACTTGCCCTCAAGTAGACCTTATTAGATAGATTCCTAAAATGATATCTCCCATTACCTGGAAAATATAAATTTACAAATCCCTTATGCTATATTAAAACAAAGCAGAACACCTCACGAAATGGGAACAAAACACTAAAATATCTCAACTATTCTAAGTGTCAATTTTAGGGTGATCACTCATTGCACAGTCATAGCATGTATTTTATCATAAGCTTGACGGTTACACAAATCTCCACCACTAGAGTTAAGGACTAAAAAATTCTCGAAAGCAATATGGGTAGACACAACAAAGGTTAAGGGTGATTTGTCATTACTAACATGTCACGGCAAAGTGGACAAAATCAATGATACATGACCAAATCCATGGCCAAGACACTAAAGATTGCTCGCTGCATCACCTAGACACGCTTCATGACTAAAGGGTAGGATAAGACATGGGATAAAATTGGTGTAAAATAAAATCAAGCAGATAGTCTAAATCTACAACTAAGTAATCACCACTTACCGTCCGCCCGAAGTTCAAGTTTCGAAGTCACAAAACCGGATCATGATATAATCAGGTAGATGTGCCATTAGAAGACGTCATGATAGGCACACTTCCAACTTTATTCTTCAAATGTGACCAAGGTGGCCTCCTCGATACTAAATCTATATTAAGCTCATAACACTAGTGCTTATAACATCGCACTTTTACAATAAAAATAACTACCGAGGTGGCCTCCTCGATACTAAATCTATATTAAGCTCATAACACTAGTGCTTATAACATCGCACTTTTACAATAACAATATATATATATATATATATATATATATATATATATATATATATATATATATATATATATATATATATATATATATATATATATGATTATAATATAATAACATAACATCCCCCCACTTGAGATGAACAATATGAGGAGTTAGGGGGTCTTCAATGATCTTTAAGGATATGTCGTCGACGAGAGCGTGATTCCCGAACCTTTCCACTTGAACCTTGAACTTAGGCAAATAATGATTTCCCAATTATAAATAAAGACTACAGGGTAGGCTAAGGTGTAATAGTGTATCGAAACAATATGTTGGGTGAACAAATTGAAAGGAATGGCTCAGAAGGGTGTATATAGGGGTATCTTGCACTAAAGGTGAGTGCAACAAAGGGTTTAACATGGGGGTCGAGAAGTCGAGGTGACTAATCAATAGACACACAATGGTAGGCTATTTGGGTGATAATCCTATAATACTGCCTTCTTAAACTGAAAAGTCCAAATACATCGAGCTAACTCAACATACCTCGTCTATGGTCTCGAAATGATGTAAAGGCCAAGTTCTAAAGTTTACAAGCTACCGGCACACTCATAATTTGGTGGATTTGGGGTAAAAATTTGGAAACAGATAAGGCTAATCTCACCATATAATATCAAGGGTTATAAAGTGCTCGGCTAAGGTCTAATCTAGTTAGGTTAAGAAAAACATGTCAAAATTTTAAAAATGGCATAATTTTTCAAAATAAACTAGAAAAATGAGGGCAAAATAATGTTCAAGAGACAATTCTACTCCCTTCCCCCCACTTGAAATGTACAAAGTCCCTTTTGTACTAAGCGTTAAATAAAGGTGAAGAGAAAAGTAGAATTAGAGCGAGAACTTCCCTGAAATTTGCTCCAAAAAAAGAAAGAAGGCCCACGAAAGAGTCGTGCCTTCGCATAAGCATCCAAGAGCAAACTTCAATCCCTGAAATCACACTACCGACAAGCATAATTCTAAAAAAGAAAAAGAAAAATTGAAAAAGAAACCTAACTCACTTTCGTAGGAATCACGGTTGCATTTAGCGTATGCAACAAGCCTTTTAAACCACTTGGTGTCCCAAGTGGACGAATGTAGTCTCGTGAGGGGTTACAGGGAACATACCCACAAAGTTCATTTGAAAATTAATACAAGGTTATTGGTTTAAAATGAAAGAAGTGTTACAGAAGGAAGTTACGTCGTAACTCCCATAAGGAGTTACGCCGTAATTAAGACCTGAGATGCTACACAAGTGTGGCTACGGCGTAACCATTTCCTGGGTTACGCCATAATTGGAAATGCTCTGAAGAAGATTGCTGCACAAAAGGTATGTTACGGCATAACCATAAGGATGAGTTACGCCGTAACTATGGACAGATCAGGTCCCCAATCAGCATGCTGCAGCAACTTTTCCCGAAATCCTGCAAAAATGGTTAGAAACATAAAACCCAACAGAAAGGAAATAAAACAAATGAAAGGGATAAATCGGGTTGTCTCCCGAAAGAGCACTTTTCTTTATTTAAGAGTCTTTAAGTTAGACTTAGAGCCTCTAGGCCTTATGGTGGCCTTTGAACTTGGCCAACTTCCTCCATGTCCTTCATCAAGTTATGTCTGACCCAAGCAACATTGGTAGCAGTGCGGAGGTACTCTTTAGTCTCGATCTTCTGAATTTTGCAAAACTTTTTGTAGGATCATAATATTTATTGTGTTTGATGATTCGGGTGGTCGTGGATGATGGAAATACATGTTAGCCATTTAGAGAGAGAAATAGATGAGAGGGTGTTTCTTGCTAGAGACTTGCTTTGTAAATTATGAAAGGTTAAATTGAGAAGCACCACCCCTTCCAAGGATGGAAGGGGTATTTATAGTTACAAACAAAACGACCTCCTGACGGCCTGTGGATCAGGTATACAGTGGGTAAAGACCCGTCCTTCCTCCACGATGTAACACTAAACTAAACTACGCTACAAACTAACTAATTGACTACTAAATAACATAAATAACGACGCGTCTACGAGCTAACATATGCTAGACCATAATTGGGGTGACCGACACTTAAACATGGAATTTCTAATTCCTAACAATCTCCCCCTAAGGGAGGTCACCCCATGAAATACATTTTGAATCCTAGCATTCTATCTTTGTCTTTAGTTCTGAGCTCGTAGACTTCAATTCTTCAAGTTCCGCAATCTTTGTGCTTTTGTAGCGATTCTTCAAAGTCCGCATAGTTTGTACTTTCCGTGGAGGTCTTTAACTGATCCACATCTTTGATGACCTTCGAGCTTTCTTTGAGATCATCAGCCACAGTAAATCTCTGGATCACCCATTGTTGTGTTGCCATCATGTGATGTTATGACTTTCGGACCGACATGCTCACACTTTCTGGATCATGACATCTTCTCATCAGAGTTGCGGAAGCTTTTGTTGATTCATAATGTTTCCAGCAGTGTAGCAGAAGCATAGATTGAAAATATCAGAGTCAGTTGATGAAGATATGCACTTATCATGATTTCTTTAGATTGTGAAAGCGATGTGTGAGCATGCGGCTATGGATTGACTCCTCAATTCTGATCAACTACAACCGTCCAAATGTACCTGGAAACAACAGTTAGCAATAAAACACAAGAAAGTGTCTTTGATCACTTTCGTTGAATTGAGGTACACAGCCCACGGTTCCCCGTTGATCAGTACAAGTACTGCCTGTGATCAGGTATAATTCTGAAGAATCTCCTTGACATGGTTTCGCAGCTGTTCAAGTTGTTCTCAAACCAGAACGCCTCAAAGAAGACAACACGGAGTGAGTGAACCAGCAAATTGAGATTTACTGATTGATTAAAAATGATTTGAAAACAATCGCGTATTGCTTAAAGAAAGAGTTTTGCAATACGACGAAGGTTTTATAAGAAAAATCAAATTTCAATCATAAATACCCTTTTAATTTTGAAAACTTAATACACAGTCGATGTGCAATGGAAAAGAGTTTGAGCACACCAACCAGTTTTTTCAAAGGTATCCGTCAATCCATTTCCTGGACCAAGGTTGATTCAAGAATGAATCGCCCCATCGTTTCTATCCAGTTGTCATGTTGGAATCACTCCTAAACTAGAATTCAAGTGTTAGTAATTAATATGTAATAGTTAGCTTAATCTGGCTTTGATGTTAGTAATCATGCCAAGGCTTATATAGAAAGCCCATGAGCCTTGGCCCAAGCCCATAAAGGAAAGGAAGGGAACTTGCATGTTGCCCTAGTTCCTTCCTATAAATAATGCTTGTAAACCCTCACTTGAGGGTTGGTTGTTCAATTTACTCTTCACACTTTACGCATAACCTTTCTATAATTCATATCATGTGTGTTTGATATTGTTCATCCGATCACTTCTCTTCCATTTCTTCTATTAATGCTTGTGTTATGAATATGGGAACCTAACAGTGGTATCATTCACTAAATAGTTGGGTGAAAAGGTTTTGTTTTTGAAGTTGGTTTTAGTCTTACGCGTAACTCACGGTTCTCAAACTTTGTCACACTTAAAAACTCATTTTTTACACTTTTCAATCCAAGATTCTTGTACTTTCAACATTTTTAAGTGTTAAAATATCTGTTTTTGGCAAAAAGTTTCGAACTTTACGTGTATTTCATTGATTTTAAACTTGGTTTTATACGTAGGATCATTTCTACGCATAAGGTGTTTCTAAGTTTCGGATCATCAAGTTTCACACTTTTGTGTTATTTTGGTGATATTGAAGCTGTTTCATCTCAAAAATCTGGTTTAGAAACACTTTGGGCTAAAATTCAATTTTTGTTAAGTTTTACGCGTAACTAAACCCTAAAGTTACGCATAACTTTTCCTTGGATCGATCTTCAGTTTTTGTGGTTTACTCAGTGTTTTCTTGCTTGGATAAGCCTGAAAACACTTCGACTTTGGATATCCTTTACACTGTGATAGTGTAAAATATTTTTTTGGGCAAAACCCTTATTTTACGCATAAGCTCAATCTTACGCGTAGAACTCTTTTACGCCTAAGCTTAATCTTACGCCTAACCATTGTCTTACGCATAAGTTTTCTATGCCTAACTTTCAGTTTACGCCTAATCTTAGTGTTTCTCAATTCTTACGCGTAAGCTAATCCTACGCGTAAATATCACTTTTACGCGTAAGTTTGGTGTTTTTACGCCTAAGTGTTGCTTTGCCTAAACTTGGTTTTCTACGCCTAAGGATACTTCATCAACAACGTTTCATTCGACTACAAAGATCCATTTTACAACACAAGTTTTCAACATGTCTCAACCTCCATACTCTAACTACTTTCCTTACACGTATAATCAACAACAACAACAACAACTTAGTCCACAACATCAACAATTCAATCAACAACAACAAATTTATCAACAACAATTTAATCAACAACATTATCCACAACAAGGAGCAATTCCACCACAAATGGTTCAACCACCACCTAGTCTTCAAGTACAACCTTACAAAAACGTTTACAATCAACATCCATCCAGGAATACTATGAAGGAACCGACTTGGTTTGCAAAGATGTGTGAAGCTTTAAGAAGCCAAGAATCCATTCATGAGGCAGGATCACTTGATAGACCTCCAATGCTCACTCCCGGAAACTATGATCAATGGGTAATCAGGTTCTTTAGGTTTTGTGATCTAAAGAGGCCACATGGAAAATTCTTAAAGAAGGTTATATTGGAAGGTCCATTCCAGATGCCTATTGTCACTACACCCGGAGATCCTAATGTTATTCCACCAAGAGATGATCTCACAAACATTGCAACTGTTACTGACCTTTCTGGTGATGAACTTCTACACTACGAAGCTGATGAGCTTACAATGCAATATATCCTTTTAAGATTACCCAATCCAATCCTTCGAAGTATTGATGCTCAAAAGACTGCAAAAGCAATGTGGGAACATATTCATCTTCTTATGGAAGGCACTGCACTCAATCAAGAGGATATGGAATCCAAAATTTACTTGGCTTATGAACACTTCATGATTGAACCAGGAGAGACATTAGAGTCTTATCATCATCGATTCTCAGACATCATCAATGATTTGGATAAACACAACATCATCATGCCAAGAATTGCAGTCAATACTAAGTTCCTAAGTAGTCTTGGTCCCGATTGGGAGAAGTATGTCATTTTCATCCGTCAAGCTAAGAATCTTCATCATGCTACATACGGATTGTTGAACGACTATTTGAAGCCTCACCAAAAAGAAGTTGACAAAGAAAGGGCTATCCGTGGACTCTCGGCTCCACCGCCACTTCCGGACAATCAACAACTTGCTTTGTGGGCTCAAACTAGTTATCCTCCTCAACCCGCTCCTAAACCCGCTCCTCAACCAACTGCAACAATTACACCATATGATCCATCACAGCAACAAATTCAACAAAATCAATTGGTTCCATACAACAACAACAATGATCAAGCACTTTACAGTGAAGCTAATGAGGACTCAGATGCTTTCGATGCATTGCAACAAGGATTTGTTATGATCGCTAAAGCTTTTGGCCGTTATACAAACAAATCCAACAATCGCATTCGTTCCTTATCAAACACAAGGAATCAGGCTGTTGTGAACAATGGACGAGTTGAAGTTCAGAATCGTGGTTATGGTCATCAGATGGGAGGTGGTCAAGGGTTTAATGCTATGGGAAGGAATAACATGGGTGCTCCACAACATCAGAGAGCTCAAGTGGTTGAACAGGGTAATGCTCAGAATGGGATTAATGGTCTTCGTTGCTACAATTGTAATGAGAAGGGTCACCTAGCTAATGCATGCCCAAAACCGAGGACTAGAGGCAGTGCTTATCACAAGGAGGCTCTACTTTTGGCTCTTAAGGATGAAGCTGGTGGAACCCTCACAACCAAAGAACAGAGCTTTATGGCAGATGCAAACTCAGATGATGATATGGAGGACTTGCAGGCTAATGTAGCAGTGATGTTGATGGCACAAATGCAAGCTCTTCACGTGAGTGACACAGGCCCAAGTGTATGACACCGATGGCTTGTCTCAGTACCCAACAAACCATAATCATCTATGATCTACTATGTCCGCCAACATCTGAATCCGACGAGGCTCATAATGTTCAACATGAGTAGTCCACATCTCATTTTGACGATTCTCAACTAGACCCCGTAGTTACATTTGATGATCAAGATGATCCTTTGGTTACCTTTGATACTGAAATTGACTCCGTGGTTATACTTGAGGATCTGAATAGTGATCATGTTGTGAATTACGTTGAACACGCTGAACCTTTGCCTAATCCAGATATTGACCTCTTACTTAAAGATTATCAATCCCAAATGGATGAATGTCGTTCATTAAATCAGCAATTTCACAAGAAAATGCACTGTTAACCAGGGATGTTGAATGCTTCAAACGGCAACTCAATTTTTTCAAAACTCAAGAAAAACGTGAAAAAGGTTTTGAAGTCGCTTTTGATAAATCACACCAAAACGAAAAATCTTTGGAACGACAGATTCGTGATCTAACCGCATCGAAGAATGCTTTGTTGTCTCAAATAGAACAACTGAAACATGAACATAAAAACAACTTAACGCTCTTACTTTGGAAACTCAAAAAGCCAAGGCTGAGTTGTTAACTTGTCAACAACAGTTCTCTGCGTACAAAAAGCATTCAACGAAACGAATAGATGACCATCTTGAAGAAATTTTCGGCTTACAAAACAAACTTAAAGAGTTTCGAAATGTTGTTTATAAACATGGTGAGTCAATCACAACTATTCAAAAGTTTACTTTAAAACCCAATCCAAATGGATATGGACCGAATCTTGCTAATTACAAACCAATACTTTCAACCAAAGCATTCAAACCAAATCTTGAAGTTTCCAGTGCAGAATACAAAATTGAGTATTCTGTTATGAGTGTTGTTGAATATCATCGTCAAGAGGAATTAGATGCAGAAGACGAGAGTCGATCAAAATTAGAAAATGTTGTTTATAGCAAATCATTTAACTATTTAAAAGCCGTCACTTTCGTCACACCAAAGGATTCTTCTAACACACCTAGGATTATCACAAAAACGTCTGAGTCTTCTAATGTTGCTCCCCAACCAAATTATGCACAAATTTATGGTCCTTTACCTTCACTCAGTGAAGTAAAATCAAAACCCAAAAATGTCAAATTCTTAGATACTTTGATATTTTCACTTCTGACCTCAAACTTTTAGAACGTCAGATTGAATTTCATTCTGAAATAAAAGTTGAACATTTTCAATCGCCTCAGGAGCGAGAACAAAGAGATATTTTTCAGAAAAGAATTTTACCCCATGTAAAAATTTTGAAAAAATGTGCATTGTATTGGGAAAGGGAATTTCATAAGGAACTTGGATTGATGAAAATCATTTTCGAGAAAACAGAAACATCTATTTCGAATACAAAACGTAAAAAGAAAATGTTATGAAAAGATGTTGATCGACTCTTGGAAGATGTTATCTGTGCTGATATCCATAATGTTGTGTTATTCCATACTTTTTCATATGCATCTGATTATATCTCTGCTGATTCTGTTGAAAATACTGATAATGTGCATTAGATCGAGTCTTTAAAAGTTGAAAATGAACGAATGTTAAACGAGCTTTCAAATGCAAAACGTCGTCTTCAATGGTGTCAAAAAGATTGTCATTCTCGTGAACTCGCTTGGCAAAACAAAATCGCTCAGTTGCAAGCAAAAACCTTTAATTCAAAACCTGAGCAACTGGATGATCAAAAAGCGTCTTTGAAATGTCAAATCTCAAAATATGAACAAGAACTTGAAAAATTTTAAAAGGAATATGGTGTCAAATTTGATGTACTCAAACAGACTCGTGATGAAGCATTAAACGAACTTGATCATTATCTTGCACACACTAAAGAAGTCATGAACTTTTCCGGAAATCTTCATTCTGAAAATCAAGATTTAGTGCACACTATCATTAAGTTAAGAGAGATGTTAGGAAAGTATGAACAAGTTCAGCCTAGCATCATTATGAAACTTGCACCTGTAACACTTAGCAAATGTGACCCCAGAATGCCTACTGACAAACCACAAGATACTAATGTGCTTCCCTCATCGAAAGAATAGTTGCCCCTTTTCCCAACGTCCGCACTTCACAGCCTAGGAGCAATACAAGGAAAAATAGGAAGTTGCGACCTAAGAAAAGAACAACAAAGAATGCTGAAGTAGAAGAACACCCTAGGACTTTGAATAAGACCCAAGTTGCACCCACTTTAGATATTACGTCTGACAAATGTAATGGAAAAAGTGTTGTAACGAATGCTGAACCTTTATGTATTTTTTATATTAACTCTGAAGCTTCTTGTGTTATATGTCGTAAAAGTATGCTTTCTGATTGTCATGATAAATGTGTTGCTAAAGCTATCTTGTCTCGTTTACGAAATCCTAAGAAACGGAATAACTCTAGGCCCACTAATGCTTCTAAGTCTGTGCTTGGTAAACCACCCTCTTTAGATTCTAAGAAACGCATTGATGTCCTTGTAGTCCCAGTATTACCTCCAAGGAATGTAGTACCACATAGTACATTCACTAAGACTAAAGCAAAGACTAGTTGGAGATGGCAGAAATGGATACATAATACACTAGGATTTAAATGGATGCCTAAAATCATTGATGTGTGTATCTCGACTATAACTGCATCGGACCCTCTAACTCCTCGGGTTCCACATCTACTTCTATTCCATCTGTCGTCGGTGTAATGCGGTGATACAGATCATCCTTTGGATTGTTGATAGCGGATGTTCCCGACACACGACAGGAAATCTTAAACTGTTAGCAAACTTTGTTGCAAAGTTCATTGGCACTGTCAGATTCGGGAATGATCACTTCGAGCTATCATGGGATACGAAGATTACATCAATGGAAACATCGAAATTAGCAGGGTTTATTATGTGGAAGGTCTCGTCACAATCTATTTTCGTTGGCGGTTCGTGATGGAGATGTGGAAGTTGCTTTTCGGGAGAAAACTTGTTTCATTCGTGATCTACAAGGAAACGATCTTATGTCTGGAACTCGCAATTCAAGTCTGTACACAATCTCAATGCAAGACATGATTGCTTCATCTCCTATTTGTCTACTTTCAAAGGCAACATCAACAAAATCTTGGCTATGGCACCGACGTCTCTCACATTTAAACTTTCAAACCATAACCAACCTTGCTCGATACAAACTTGTTGAAGGTCTCCCGAGATTATGGTATTCTAAAGATCACCTTTGCTCATCTTGTGAACAAGGGAAAAGCACTCGTGCTCATTTTCCTTCAAAGGTGGAACACAGCTCTCAGCATGTGCTTCATCTTCTTTACATGGATTTGTGTGGTCCGATGCGCGTGCAGACGATTAATGGCAAACACTATATCTTGGTAATTGTAGATGACTACTCAAGATGGACTTGGGTCTACTTTCTTAGAAGCAAAGATCAAGCTCCACAAATGATCATCACCTTTCTCATGAAAATTCAAGTTCAGCTCCGGAACACTGTCAGACAAATCAGAACAAATAAAGGAACTGAATTTGTAAATCAAACTCTTCGGGAATTTTATGAGAAAGTGGGAATTGAGCATCAAACATCTATTGCACGCACACCAGAACAAAACGGAGTTGTTGAAAGACGGAACCGTACGTTAGTGGAAGCTGCAAGAACAATGTTAATCAATGCTAAACTTCCAGATTACTTGTGGGATGAAGCCGTATCAACTGCAAGCTACACTAAAAATTGCTCAATGATTACTAAACGCCACAACAAAACACCTTTTGAGCTTATCCACAACAGAAAACCGAATCTCAAACACTTTCATGTGTTTAGATCCCTTTGCTACCCACATAATGATCATGATGACTTTGGAAAGCTCAAAGCCAAAGCCGACATTGGAGTCTTTATTGGATATTGTGATAATTCTAAAGGTTACCGGATCTGGAATCGTCGTACAAAGCAGGTTATGGAAACGATTCATGCAAATTTTGATGAGCTTATCTGAAATGGCTTCGAGCATAACAGCTTAGAACCCGGTCATAACCGCTTAAACTTCCTCAAACCCCATCATCACCACACAAGCTCTCACTTACTCGTCAACAAATTGAAAAGCTATTTGCTCCTCTATTTAGTGATGATATTGATGAACGTGCTCCAGGTGTATCCATTGTTTTCGCCGCTCAACCGATCATATTCCAATACCGATACACTGCTAAAACAACTACGTTGAAGAAGCACCACCGTTGACTCTACAACAACAGTTGAACAAATCGCATCCAACGACGAACCATGATGATGTTCAACAATGAAGTACACCCACCGCATTTTGATCCAAATGCGTTCTTCAACCAATTTGCTAATGAAACTGCTGCACCAGATGTTGCGGAATCATCTACAAGCCATATGATGTTGCAGAATCATCTACAAGCCATATGAATCCTCCCAATCTTCAGAATGTATATCAACATCAACCATCCACTCATCGTTGGACAAAGGACCATCCTCTAGAGAATATTATTGGTAACCGAATCAACCAAAGTAACGCGACAACGCCTTAACACAGACGGTGAACATTGCATTTATGTACTCACTGCTGCCAATCTGAACCTAAAACATTAAATATGCATGACCAAAGACAACCGATTGAATCCATGCAAGAAGAACTCAATCAGTTTAAACATCTTGAAGTATGGGAATTGGTTGAAAGATCAACAGGGGTCTTCATCATTGGTCTCAAATGGATTTGGAAAACAAATTGGATGTCAAGGAACCGTAATCAGAAATAAGTCACGCCCGTGGCTAAGGGTTATAGACAGGATGAGGGTATTGACTTTGAAGAATCATTCGCTCCGTTGCTCGCCTTGAGGTTGTAAACGGATTTTTCTGGCGTTGCGCTCACATGAACATCACGGTCTTTCAAATGGATGTCAAAACCGCCTTTCTCAATGGACAACCGAAAGAAACGGTCTATGTTAGCCAGAAGGATTCGTTGATCCGAGTTCCCTAATCACGCTACAAACCGAAGAAGCCTCTACGGTCTCAAACAATCCCCTAGGGCGTGGTATGATAAGTTATCATCCTTTCTTATCGCCAATAATTTCGTAAAAGGTTCGGTCAACCCTACTCGTTCATAAAATATCACGGGCTCACATTTTAATCGTTCAAATTTATGTGGATGACATCATTTTTGGATCAACACATTTAAAATACTCAAACGCTTTTTCAAAACTAATGAAAAAACATTTTGAAATGTCCATGATGGGTGAACTTACGTTTTTTCTAGGACTGCAAGTTCATCAATCACCCCGTGGTATTTTCTTGAGTCAGTCCAAATATGCCCTTAAACTTTTAAAAAAATTTGGAATGCAAACCTGTGACACCTATGCCACACCAATGGTACATACCAAGAAACTAGACGCTGATTGATGAGTGCTTATTCACTCATCGTTTTTACCCACATAAGACCACAAAAATGACCAAAAACACCCAAATATGATCAAAATATGTTAAAAATATCCTCAGAGTGTGTTTTGTGTCTTGCAGGTACAAAAGGATTGAAAACAAAGTGAAAACGAGCAAAATCGAGCCAAAAATCAGAAAAGAGCTTAAAAGCCGATGCCGGGATGTGATTTTCTACGATCGTTGATCAATTGAAGACAGGACCCAATGCTTTTGGAGTGAGAATGGGAAAAACAAACCTGAAAACCTAAACCGAAACCAAAATCATCATTTTACCAATCCTCGATACTCAAATGACCAAAATTCCATTTTAAACCCAATAATCCAAATAAATCCCATTTTACCCAAAACCTAATTTTTATAAAAACTCATTTTTTATTAACACCAATTTTAGTTTTATTAAAAAAAAAATACATTTTATAAAAAAACTTTTACAAAACAACACAAAAGCCAAAATAAACTTTAACCACCCAACCCTTTAACCCTTTCTACATCCCTGCTTTACCCAAACCCAGAACATCCCAATACCCTAAAACCCTTGGCGCAAATTAAGTCAACAATCCCCTTTCCCTCTCAATCCCAAACTCCTAACACACTCACCCCATCACCCAATGCAATGTCACGGGTTACCCATTCCACCCTGGCAATCCTAGGTGCACAAGAAGCCATGAATGGCCAAGATTAAATGGAGTGAGATCAAAGGAAAATGGATGTCCAGGATTAATGCAAGAAAGCACAAGAAGCTTTTGGCTTGCTTACACTCACAAAACTAACACAGAAAGAAAAACACAAGAAGAGAGAAGACAGAAGTTACCCTTTTTTTTTATCTTTGTATAAATAAGCTCTTAGTGATAGAATAGAGACTTGTCTAGAAATTCTGTTCTAGTCCCATTTTTATTTTATTGTCATTTACCTTCATTGTACTCTTTCAATTTTCAATGCTACTTAAATTCAGTTTTAATTTATT
This sequence comes from Chrysanthemum makinoi, assembly GCA_910596185.1. Taxonomy (NCBI): domain Eukaryota; kingdom Viridiplantae; phylum Streptophyta; class Magnoliopsida; order Asterales; family Asteraceae; genus Chrysanthemum; species Chrysanthemum makinoi. Next base: position 1,921,544 of record OU343218.1, on the reverse strand, counting down.
TGGTTTATGCAATTTCTAAGTTCCAAGATTTTTTTTTCTGTCTCAATTACTTGTCAAAAGTGTTAGCTACAGTTGATTAAACCCATTTTGAGCTTGTTTTGATACTGCAAATCAGTTTTTAAAAGTTCTTTACATTGTCAAAGCTACTTTCTGCCCTGTAGGAAGCGTTTGGATCAGTTTAACTTTTCGGTCAAAATTCAACTTTTGACCCATTTTTGGTCAAAAGTCATCTCATTTTGTTTTAACATAGTGTATGTTGATTGGTAGTTTTGTTAAAATGCAAGTTAGAATCTCAAGTCGCTTTTAAATCTCATAAGTCTTATTAAATAACCTAATCACAGACATCACAAAGAGGTTCTTTCCTTTTTTTTTAGCTTTTAATGTTGAATTATTGCTTATTAGGTCCCTTTAGGCCTTTTAGATAATGTAGATTAGAGTTAGCTTTTGATTAGTTTATTTGTAGCTTTGTTAAAATGCAAGTTAGAATCTCAAGTCGCTTTTGAATCACATATGTCCAAACACTCCAACATGCAGGCCAAACAAGAGTTTTTAGCTTATGGATGTCTTATTTTTGCTTATTTCTATCCCCCCGAGTGCTCTTTTAGGATGAGTAGATTAGGAGCGTAGTTTTAGTCTTTTGATTAGCTTTTTGCAAGCTTTTTATTGTTTTTTTCCTCTCCCTAACAAATTTTTGACCCTTAGCTTATTTTTTTAGCTTATGTTCTTATTTTTCTTATCACAATGAAATTTATTTCCCAGTTCATAAGATTAGTTTTTATTCAAACAGTTGCTTATTTTATCTCTTGTTCAGTTGCAATAAAAAATCTAAAAAAAAAAAAAAAGAAGATTGAAGGAAGTGGGATTCAAACTTGGGACCTGATGCACTCCTGCCCCACGACAACACCCACACACCTCTTATCCAACTGTGCTAGGGACTTGTTCATGTTTCATATTGCATAATTAAGTCTTTAAGGTACGTTTCAGTTTTAAGAGTAGTGCTTATTTACCTTTTTCACAGCTTATTTCAAATAGCACAAGTAACTTATTTTTTATTTTTCCTTGATTCAGTATCATGTAAGGTATTTTCTGTAATTTTTTCATATTTTTCCACAAATGTTTAGTATTTTTAATAATTATGTTAGTATTAAATAGTTTTTAATTCGTAGAAAATAAAATAAAAGTCGAAAAAATACCCGACTTTTTCCTAAAATCATTTTTTGTCATGTAGAATGTAGGAAAATTGATTTTGCACTCGTAGGACTTAAATTGCATATTTTTCACTTTCGGGGCTTAGTACGTTCCCCCTTTTTCCATTTTAGCACCCTAGGATGTAGTTTAGCTTCGTTTTATTATTCCTTAGGCTTAGTAGTAGTATAATTAGTGTTTATTTAGTTTTACGTGCTTTATTTTCATTCCCGCTTCTTTAATTGTAGATTAGCGTAATCAAATCCAAAATTTCGTTTAACCAATTCAAGTCCTAATCACGAAACTCAACGACCCCGTCAATTTCACACCTCGTTGAGACACGACCGGGAAATCAATTTCCGATCACTTTTATCACATTCGTGAGCTTTGGCATGTTAACCCTTTTCCTAAAAGGTTGATTTGTCGAATTTCACGATTAATTTGATATATTGATATTGTGTTTATTATTCACCACACTCACAAAACAATCGAATCACTGTGTTTATCATTGGGTCTCTCATGTATCTAACAGCTAGCAGGCCTGATATTGTTTTTGCCGTATATCTTTGCTCCCGCTATCGAGACCAACAAACCCACCTCTCGAGGCTAAAAGAATCCTCCGATACATTAAGGAAACCATTAATTTGGGGATCCGTATCCAAAGGATTCGGTTTTGAACTAATAACTTTTTCAGACGCGTGACCACGCAGGATGCTTAGATTCACGAAAAATACTTCAGAGCACTACAATTTCTTGGTGATAAACCTGGTGTCATGGCAATCGAAGAAGCAGATTGTACATCACCGTCTCAACGAATAATATGTAGCCGTCGGCGTGTTGTGCTCAAGTCATTTGGATGAGAACACAACTAAAAGATTATGGTTACGTATTTGACAGTAATCATGTATCACAATCGGAGTTATTGCGATCTCGCAACTCTATTCAACATTCAAATCAAAGCACATCGATCTTTGATATCATTTCATCAAGGAACACTACTGTTGAATTATACTTTGTGGGTACTGAATACCAATTGGCAGATCTTCTCACCAAAGCCTTAGTTCCTGCTAGGTTTAATGAATTGGTCCACTGGATTTGTATGAGGTGTTTGACTCCAAAGGAACTGGATGAACTTTTAAAACATTCTTGAAACCAGTCAAACACCAAAACCTTTTTTTGTAAATATTTTCAAAAACAAAATACAAAATTATAAAATCTGATAAAACAACAAAAATATTCTTATTTCTATAATTCTTTTAACATTGCAAGTACAAATCTTCCATCAACACTTTAATCCTTCAACATTCAGTATTTTCTCGATCAAGTGTTGCGGGGGAGAAAGCAAATATTTTTCGGTTTCATAAAACCTTGTACTTTCATGTTACATCATCCCGGTTGTTTCTTTAATAATGATGGTCTCATTTCTGGTTTACTGACACTCCTCGGACTAAAATTTATAAAATTTCATTATTTCTGAGGTCGAGGGGGAGTATCATCAAATTTCTTTCCAAATATCCTTCGTTTGGTAACCAAAATGGAAGTTATGGGCATGGGATGTAAATGGTAAAGCTGGAGGGACTAATTGTGCCAAAATGTTAAAGTATTTTTAAAAAAATACACCACCTAACTCATTAATTCATCACATTTAATATCCACCAACCTCATCCTACGCCTAACATACAATCTGCAAATCCGTCCTTTTGATCATCAATCTGTAAGTGTTAAAACGTTCTTTGTATTAATCTAAACATGGGTTTTGAATCTTTTTTAAAACTAACGGTTAGATTTTTGTCTAGATGTGATTTTGTGTTCTACGCATAAGCGTATGAACACACAATCAAGTGTGAGTGTTTGTGGTTGAAATGATTGTGTCAAAACGTTTGTATAATCACTTTGATCCATTTTCATCATTAATGCTCACCCAGAAACACGAATTGAATGAATATTGAAAACTAGGGTTTATGCGTGAATTGGGTATTTTCAAATGTGAATGTTTTTTGGATAAAAAGATAGTTGAGTGATGTTGTTTACAAGTTGAATTGACCATATCCATGCTTAGAATTTACCCAGAAACAATAATTGCATGGAAATTGAAGATTAGGGTTTATGTTCATAAGTATTTGGGTATTTTTTATTCGCTTAGATTCTGATGTTAAAACTTGGATAGAACAACTCATTAGGCTTCTTAGTCTTACCAGAACAAGTTTTGTCCAATTCCTATGGCTAGAACGCTTACTCGTAGAAATTAAGCTTTAGGGTTTTAACTTTTACGCGTAACCAGTTTTCTACGCATAACTGCTTGAAAGTGTTTCCATGATTAGAACTGAAAAGGAATGTATATAGATGATAATATTGGTGTTATGATGTGTTTATTTCAGGTTTCTACACGTGTATAACTCAGAATCAAGGTTACTTGAACATCTACGCATAAGGATCACCTTACGCGTAGCATGTTATGCGTAAGAGTAATCTTACGCGTAACCTTTACGCGTAAGGTTATACAATGGGGACTACGCGTATCCTGTGAAGGATATGCGTAAACAGTAACCTCTACGCATAAGGTTCACTCTTATGAGTAAGCCTTACGCGTAAGGTTCCATATACACTTACGCGTAAGCTTTACGCATAAGGTCCTCTTTTCTTACGCGTAATATTTCTTACGTGTAAGTTAAGAACCTACGCATAATCTTACGTTTACGCGTATAATAACTCATGTTTACGCATAAGCTTGCAATATCTACGCCTAAGCCTAGTGTTAACCAAAATTATGAATTGTTACGCATGCAAACTTGTAAATAAATAAATCATAACGCCACGAAACCAACATGTCACTAATAAGCTTAAACGTTTAATAAGTTGTGAAAAGTAAGTGAAAACTTGGAATTTAAAACTCAAAGTTAACCAACTCACGAAACTTTTCACGACGTCTTTGGACTATTGGGCTAACAAGTGACATTGGACTCGTAAAAATCATCGACATATCACATTCAAATAATAGACAATAAAATCAACTATTGACTAACGTAATGTCTTTCGATATGTTGGTTCTTTTGGCTAAATATCTTTCAGATCACGACATGGACGCTCAAATGCAAAATGTGGAAGCACCAAACGTTCTCATCAAGTTGAAGATATCTTCTGTAAGATATTGGATTTCATAAACACATATCAAACACAAGTATAGATCGAATAGTATGGAGAGTTTAGAGAGAGAAAGTAGAATGGGAGCCTTTCTAGAGAGAGAAAGTGAAAGAAAACATAGAAGGTTAGATTAAGAATGAGAAAGGTCCAACCCTCTACCTTGGGAGGTAGAGGGTATTTATAGTTACATAATAGACATCCTCCTTCGGACTGTGGATCAGGCATACAATGGGTAAAGACCCGTCCTTCCTCCTCGGTGATGCACTAAACTAAGTAACTAACTGAATAACTAGTAAATAACGTAATGTCTACGAGCTAACTTATGCTAGATTATATTTGGGGTGACCAATACTTCACTATGGAATTTTCTAATTCCTAACAATCTCCCCCTAAGGGAGGTCACCCCATATTTTACATTTCGAATCCTAGCATTCTATTTAATCTTCAGTCTTGAGCTCGTAGACATTAATTCTTCAACATCTGCATCTTTGTGCTTTAGCAGTGATTCTTTAAAGTCCGATAACTTTGTACTTTAAGTGGAGGCCTTTATACTGATCCACATCTTTGATGATCTTCGAGCTTTATTTGAGATCATCAGCCACAGTAAATCTCTGGATAACCCTTTATAGTGTTGCCATCATGTGAAGTTGTGACTTTCGGACCGACATGCTTACACTTTCTGGATCATGACCTCTTTTCATCAGAGTAGCGGAAGCTTTACTAGTTCAAGATATTTGTAGCAGCGAAGCAGAAGCATAGTATAAAAATATCAGAGCCAGGTTCTGTAGATATGTACAAGTCATGATTTCTTCAATTAAGTGTGGATGTTGTGAGCATGCGGCTTTGGATTGACTCCTCAATTCTGATTAGCTGTAACCATCGGGTGTACCTGCATACAACAGTTAGCAATAAATCGCACGAAAGTGTCTTTGATCACTTTCGTTGAATTGAGGTACACGGCCCACGGTTCCCCGTTGATCAATACAAGTACTGTTTGTGATCAGGTAGGATTCCTAAGAATCTCCTTGATAGGGTTTCGCAGCTGCTCTAACTGTTCTCAAACCGGAACGTCTCAAAGAAGACAAAACGGAGTGAGTGAACCAGCGAATTGAGATTCACTGATTGATGAAAAATGATTTGAAAAACAATCGTGTATTGCTTAGAAGAAAGAGTTTTGAAATACGACGAAGGTTTTATGAGAAAGATCAATTTTCAATCATAAATACTTTTTATATTTAAAAAGAGTACACATTCGACGTGCTAGTGAAAAGAAGAGATTCGCACATCGAACGGTTTTTCCAAAATTATTTTTTCAATCGGAGATACTTTTTGAGTTTGAAAATGAATACACATTCGACGTGCTAGAGAAAAGAAGGTTTGCACATCAAACGGTTTTTCCAAAAGTGTTCCTCAATTCCAATCCTGGACCACGGTTGATTCCAGATTGAATCTCCCCATCGTTGCTATCCAGTTGTCACAAGCTTGATCTTATGAGAAGATCTCACATGTCACCCACCAAGAGCTTGTTTTATGTTGGCTCTAGAAGGATTTCCATCTTCATCGTGAATACTTTTACGCATCACTCGGATGTTCTGGCAATACCACAAGGATAATGCGTATGACTCTTAATATATTCTTACTTTCCACATTGTGTGAAACATCAAGTCTTCATTAATTTAGTGTCCTAATGAGATATTGTGGATGATCTCTTGGCTCTAGACTCAATAGTGCACATTTGGTTCCTATGCCGGAGACTAGGGAGAGGGTCTCCTTCTTCAATATCAACAATTTCTAAGAGAAAGTCGATAGATTATGTAGGTTCCTCGTGAGAATGAAACAAGCCCTTTTAAGAGGAACTTGAGTAGCTTGGGAAGGTTAGTGCAGTGCGTCACTGGGTCCATGACGTCTTGTCTTCAATACCAATGTTACCTTAGTAACCACCAGTAGCATATGTATTGAACCCGGTGTCTGCCCTAAGGTTGAATTATTGGAGGGCTATTTCTTTTCACCCTCTTTTCATTTCATTTCTTTTTCATTCTTCAACCCCTTCAGTGCTTACCGAGACTTCATAACTAGAACCTTGTTGGGTTTATTCCAGTACTAGCTCAGACTCAGTCGGCACTCTTCCCATTTCTCATTTTTCTCCTTTTTTCAATATACCTAAGGACTTCTACACTATCTAGTGGATTGTCCCTGGGTAGATCCCTCCGGTTCTGGCGGATCGTGGGAACTAATACCTAACCTCACCATCCTTATAACTCCATGCATAAAGTAAAATGGTCGGTCTTTTGGTACAGTTTATTCTTCCTTGAAACCAATTGAAAAATCATTTGGAAAAACAATCAAGGTACTTGTGATACGAGATCAAAGCATTTTGTACCTTAATAGTTTTGATCATTTAGAAAACCTCCCCTTCAACATGTGCATATGATTTAGAAATTGTTTAGCACATGGAGGCAAGAGGACTTTGAAATATTTTCTTTGATCACAATTTTCATAGAAAAAGCCATTTGATTTTCTTGGTAAATTTCTCCCCCTCAATATGTGCATAGGATATATGAAATCATTTTATCACATAAAGGCAAGAGTTCTTTTGAAGTACATCCATGACTATATTGCCATACAGAAAATCATTTGCTCCCCCTCAATATGTGCTTCGAGATTCGAAAGCATTTAGCACATATGAGAGAGCAGCCTGTACATTTTCATCAAATCGATCATCATTCATCAGATTTCATAATTAAATCATAAATTCTCCCCCGATCAAAAATATCAAACCCTTTGAGATTTTGGATCCCAAGTGATTTAATACGGTTTAGAAAACATGGGAGAATATGTGGCCAGGTTTAAATACTCATCTTGTTTTTGGATAAATCCTCCTCCTCAACATGTGCATTGTGTTATTTGAAATCGTTTGGCACATGGAGGCAGGAGTGCCTATAAAGGACTAAAACCGATTCCATTAAAACATATTTGAGATTTAAATCACGATCTCTCCCCGGATCAAAAATTTCAAACCATTTGAGATTTGTGATCCCGAATGATTTAAGTCATTTAGAAAATTTTAGGGGAAAGACGTGGCAAGATTTAATTTTGAAAAAATGACAGATAAGGACCAATTTAAGATGTTAAAGATTGTTATTGTCAGGTATGATTGTTTTAAGAGATCTTTAAGTCAAATAAAACAATTTCACAATCAAACAAGAATAGAAAGAATTTCATTTTGAAATACCTTGATTCAAAAGAAAAATCATACCATGACATAACATTAAATCTTTATATCACCACATTTTAACATACAAACCGGAACTTTTATGAAGAACTATTGTTTGAAAATATTATATTTTAAATCACTCTCCCCCTCAATCGATGACCGTAGTCGTTGATTGAGTGACCTAGGTTTTGATAAAAATGAAGTCCGGTGATTTACAAAATTTAGTCCAATTTATTTCAAAACAATATTTTTCCATTTTTAAAACAATTTTATTCAAAGTTTTAGAAAAATGGTATCCCAGCACAAAGATATGTTAGGTGGTTGAGAAGCTTATGTTGTTGCGGTAGGGCTTGGAAGAAAAACCGTCTGCTGATGCAGTGAGACTTCTTACATTGCATTTTAATGCCAACTGAGGTCAAATTAAGCTCCGTTTCTTCATTTGCTGTTGAAGAAAACCGTCTTCTGATGCAGTGAGACCTCTTACGTTGCATTCATGCCAACACTCCATAGAAGTCCAATTAAGCTTCGTTTCTTCATTTGTCAACCCAAGATATACTTACCCTTTCCTTTCGGCATCCAATCATATTCAATTGTGGGATCCGGATCGGGAACATTCTTATATACCAATATACATGCATACGTTAGTGAACACACATACAGATATATGGTGGTCGACATCACCCAAACAGCAATCGACTAATAAAAGTCAATCCAACATATCAATCAGATCATGTAAGGTATGGGAATAATGTGTTCTTCAAACTCTAATCATCTAATACTAACAATCTTATCCTAGGCACCTAGTCCTTCAACGTAGGTTAACAACATTTTTAATTAAGCATATTAGGATAATTTAAGAAAGCCCGTTAGATGATATAGATTTGAAAACATTCTCCCCCTCAATCAATGACTCATTTTTCTAAAAGGTTTAACAGCGCTGAAGTCATTGATTGAGTTTTCAATTTTTTACGAAAACTCTGAATCTGAAAGATTTTAAGCAACTCATTTACCACCATTTTGAAAACAACAAATATTTTTCTGAAGAATTTTAGACGGAAAAACATTTGTGTAGGAACAGCAGTCCTTCGACATACTTTCCTCAATTAGTTTTAGGATAAGTGCACGAAATTTTTGAAAATATGTTTAGTGCAGCACTTTCCTTCTTTTGAAGAGCGGGTTACTATCAGAAATAATAGCAAGCCATGGTTTTAGCGCGGGTCACAGTCTGAAATAACTGCAAGCCATTTTTGAAGTGCGGGTTACAATCTGAAATAACTGTAAGCCATTTTTTGAGACATGTTTAGAAAGAAATATTTACACCTCCTGCTCGAACTTCATCTAAAGTCCCGTGCCATTATTGAATGACATTTCTAAGATCGTAGATGTTATCGATACCAGAAGACATGTCTTGAGAAAACATATTTTTGGTATTTTTAAATTTTCTGATTTTTATGGGTTTTAGGTGGTTTTATAGTTTTCTATTTTGATTTTGTTGGTTTTATATTTTTGTATTTTTCTTTTTGAAAAATATATACACAGATAGATTAGATGATATAGTTTAAGAAGATGATGATACGAGTACCGAGATAAGGATATCGAGCAGCCCCGTTGTAGAAGATAGAAGTCATCGTCCCTAAAACTTTCACCACCAAAGCTTCTGAGGCTCTTGAATGTGCGACAGAAATTGAGCCTGCAGAAAGTGAGACTTTGGTAGCTTCCCCCATACCGTTAATCTTCGAATAAAGACCATTTCCCCAAGAAAAAGAATGAGAAGAGAAACAGTCTTATTGAATGAAGCTCAGCACCCCGAAGAACATGAGAACACCGAGGTAACAAGTTAAGACATTGATCATCTTAGCGGTTATCAAATCCGGAATAACTGATGAAGACCGATCACATGAACCTGTTGTGCATCCCCGATGTACACATTACTCTTCGAGATTGACCAGTTGTCTTATTCAGGGGAACAATACATCAACATCTTCATTTTACCAAATGCATTCCAGTTATCTTCCATATAACCAATCAGCCCATAATGTGCACAAGTACCCAACCAGAGTAGAGACAACGACATCACGATAACTTTATCATCGGAATAATCATTACACTGTGTACATGAAACACTAACCGGAAGCACTTTATCATAAGACACGTAGAAGATGTCGATAAGCAATATCATCTCACGTTCCAAATATTCTTCTCATATTTCTTTCTACTGAAGGCTGAGTTAACACATACCGAAAGTATCAAGAGACCACTTCCTCCTAAATGGTTGGAATAACACACCAAAGGCTATGTGAGTTTCTCTACGGTTATGACATTTGTCTTTCCCGGGATTACTTCAATAGAGAAGAAGTATTAGTTTCATCACGTGTACTCATTGTGTGTTTAGATGTATGTCTCCTTCCCCCTTGCAGGTTTTAATACCTCAGAAACAGCAACATATTATACATACAAAATATTCTTGAAGTAGAGAAGAACAACAATTAGCTCAAATGAATCCAGTGAGAATCAACTGCTAGAGAAACTCTCTCTGACTATCTTTATCAACCCATATGTAGACAATTTGAAGTGACCACTGATGAAGAACACCCGATATACCAAACTTGAAACTGACGTCAAATTCCCACATTTGTATCTTAAGCTTGCGCTTAATGATGGAAGAACGGTGTCAAGAATTTATGCTTCAAGCAAATTTCTAAGTACTCACTACTCAAGCAAAGTATGAGACATTAACACCTCTTACGATTATCCACACCGTCATATGCGTGTGACACTGAGTAAAACAAAGTAACTCCTAATAGTGATAGTTAACCAGGTCTTCAACCATCCACCTCGAATGCTGGTAACTAGATAACCCAAGACTTCAACTCAAATTCTTAAGCCCGAGCAAGTTATCAGATAAGAACACGCCTTTGTGAATGTCAACTTCAACCTCAAATAAGTGATAAAAGAGCATCTTCGAAGTAATCAACTTGTGTCAAATGTCCAACACGTGAATAAACATACAATCGGATGAACATTGACCCACTGAATGGACCGGAGCAAATGATTCCTCAACATCAATGAATTCTTCCTTAAGGTATACATGTAGAAGCTGATCTAGAAGATTTACCAAAAATGTCTTCTAGCGGATGAGGTAGTCATTTTCCTTAATGTTCATGTGGTTGATTTATAGCGTGCACAATGAGAGGAACAATAATCCGTGAAGATTTGGCAAAGGAATACCAAAGAGCGGATCATTATTCATGAACGATAATCCGTGAAGATTTGGCAAAGGAATACCAAAGAGCGGATCATTTTTTAGTAGTGAAACTATTACTATCATGATAGTCATTATCAACGCCTTGTAAAGTAACTGAAGATAAGGTTTCTTGAGAATTCTGAGAAGTACTTCTTAGATGGTGAACCAGTTGAGTCAGTAGGAACCGAAGCATGAGCTATCGGATGATCAACATTCGTTGGAGGTTGGAAGTACTCATCAAACATATCATTGAAAAACACTGAGTCCCAAACAATGAATCCCAGTTATCCTTAGTAAGTGAAGCATTAGGCGTTGGAGGAGAGTCATCAAAAATCAAACAATGAATCATTGCTAAAGAATATGAGCAAGTCTAATTGGGGATTAAATTTGGCTTTTAAATCTCCCCCAATTAGTGCTCTCCCCTAAACTGATGAAGATTTTCAAGTGTTCTTCTCAGCCCGGATTAAGAAGAAGTCTTGAGATCATCAAATGCGATTCATCTTTAGTCTTCTAACATGCATCAGAAAATGTAGAACAGACTGTGGACTCGACCTTCTTCAAGATTGTCCAGTTGGGGAATAGATAGTTAACATCTTCATCACACCAAAAAGCATCCCAATTAACTTACCTCTTGCAAGTCCCTTTAACTAAAATCCCTCCCAATCAAACAAGAACAGAAAGATATTCATCAAGGAAATCGACAATCAGCCCACAACGAACACACTAAATGGTAACATCAAACTACCAATCATATCAAACAAGAACATATAGATTGTTCGGAAACATCATGTTGATGTGTACGTGAAGCATTAACCTGAAGCACTTTGTCATTAATCATATCAGCCCGTGTGAAGATGTCAACCAGCGGCTCTTAGAAGAAACTGCATGTGAAGATAATCCGATAAGAAGAGTCTCAGTTCTTACATGAGTTAGGAGCCGTTTGACCATATATTATCAAATATCAATCAACTATGCAAAAAATTCACACTTCTTCTCCCCCTCAAGAATTGCATACGGAGATGCCATTCTTGATTAAACAAGTGATTATCATCAAAATGTATTCTATTCACACTTCTCCCCCGCAAAATTAGCACATGATGTCGCCATCTTCATTATAGATGAGCAAGTGTAATAAGAAAACAATCAACAGTAGCCCGGTTCACTTGATAATTGAAAGCGCATGGAAAAAGCATGAAGCATATTGACGAGAATGGTCATAAATAAGAATATTTCTCTTCTTCCGAAGATAATGCACACTGAAGCGTACACATTTCTTTTCTTTAGAGAACGAGGCTTGAACTGTTGTGTTCAAACGTCATAATGTTGAAGTACAAGGCCTGAACTGATGTGAACAGACGTCATAGCCGATTGAATATCAATGTTGAGTAACTTGAACCCGTGAGATATGAGATGTCAATCCTTTTGTTATCCATACTTTAAGCCAGTCCATGTATTGAAGGATCGAAGTATCTGCAACTGAGTAAGGACTACCTGCACTAATATTACAAACTTGATTGCATATATTTTGGTTAGTGACATCAGTATCCAAACCCTTTGGGGTTTCACGGTCAACTTTGAGATTGCCATTGGTAAACATCTTTCTTGTAGGTATCCATCTAAGTCCAGCATCCTTAAAAATTCTATCAGATGGTATCCACTTATGGCAAAGTCTAGGATTGTTAGGCTTCTTATGCATAGTCGAAGACTTATCCTTATTCCTAGTTTCCAAAGATTTAGCAGTTGGTAACCATCTAGGCGAGGCTTTTGGTTTCATTTGCTTCATATGCACTGTGGATGACTTAGTGTAAATCCTAGACTTAACAGGTTGTACCATTGCATGAGCATTTACTTTCTTCAGGGATTTTGTGAAACATTTATCATGATTAGCATTAAAGATACATTTCTGACACTTTGAGCAAACAGCTTGTTTGGATTCAGAAATAGATCTAGATTTCTTAGAGTGATCTTCTATAGGAATAGCTTTAATCGAAACGCAACTTCTCTTAGCTGTAATCCAATCCCTAGTCTTTAGATTAGTGTTCCTAGGTAATGGTTTAGAACTACTAGCAGTGCCTTGAAATCTGGAAGAATTCATCATCCTAGGTCTTGCACCTAAAATTCCATCTTTGCGATTCTGTGCCTTCTTTCTAGTCATTTCTAGATAACAGTTCTTATACAAGTCATTCATATCAATTTTCCTAGGCAAGTGAGGTGAAGTGACTGGTTTTGTCAAAACTTGTTTGGCATCAACTTGGGAGGCAAACCGCGTTTTTGAAAATTTTGGTCGTTCAGATCTAAACGCATTCGGTTGTCTAATAACTGGTTTCCCCAAGTTTGATGGTTTTGATAACTTAGTGTTCACACTATTCCCTGTTGTTTTTCTGAGCTCATTTTTTAAAGCAACAATAGCGAACTCTTTTCCTGGAGTTGAGCTTTGAGATCATCAATTTTTGCTATCAAAGAGTTTGTTTGTTCCATTGACTTAGTTCTAGCTTCTTTGACAGAGTCACTTAGTTCTATGTGATGCTTTCTCAAAGACTCCTTTTCCTTTAGTAATTTGGCCACACAAACCGCTAGCTCATCATTTCTCATTTGAATATCATCAATAGCATATCATCAGAATTACTTGTGACCAAATTACTTTTCACATGCATATCAGAAATATGTTTCTTCAAATTATTGATAGTCGAGTTTTTGGCTTGAAGCTGAGCTTTTAAGTCATTTAATTCGAAAAGTTCACAGAATTCAGGAAGTTCCGGATTTTTACATGGTTTGTTAAGTTGAAAACTTTGTTTTTGACTCTGTATTGCAATTTCAAGAGAAATGCAATGTTTTTCAAGATTTGAGAATTTGTTTGAAAGTTCATCAAAAGCCTTTTTATCAACCATATCTTTTGTATTGAAACACTTAATCTCAGACTCAGCCTCAACCAAGGAACATTTATCAGAATCATGTTCAGCATTAAGATCAGATTGTTTAGGTACATTAGCAGATGCAGTATGTTGAACAGTTAAGGGTACCTCATCATATGACACCTGTTCATTTATCGGTCTGATATCTGCATCCACATCATGTGTAATAAGAGTCACTGAACCACTGGTTGTTTCAAGCGTATCTATCCCTGAGCCTCTGTATTCAGTGTCAACTGATCTATCATCAGGTGCTTTACCCGACTCAACACAACAATCTTTTGATTTAGCCCGACATTCATTCCCTTTTCTGATTTCTGCATCAACTTCTTGTGTGTTATGAGTAACTGAACAGCTGTTTTCATCATTATTTGTTGTCTCTGACATTCTGCATTCATCAACACCCGATCTTTCGACTGATACATTACCCGACTCATCACAACAATCTCTCAACTGCACCTGACACTCATCCACTTTTTCATCTTTCTGTATAACTTCCTCAATGTACTTCTCCACATTATCCATGAGTTGGATAAATGTCTTAATGAACACGCTAATTTCCATTCCAGTGTGTCTCTTGAAAGACATTTCAGTCAAGTATTGATCATAATCTGATGTGAATTCCCTTCTAATGAATGACTGAAATTGTTTGTAGATCACTTGAAGTGCAGCACTAGAACTATCCTTTTGAACCTTCTCTTTGTCAAGTTGTAGTTCCAATTGCTCTAGGTTTAACAGCAAAGTTCCTGTTAATGTGGATAAATCTTGACGAAAAAGGGCATTGCCTGTTCGTTCCATTCCTATCGGTGTGAGTAACATGAGGTGTGAGTGAAGTTGTTGATAAGGTTCAATGCTACTTTCCTTTTGCATGACATTCTGTAACATTGACTGGTGCATTTCTGTCTTTTCAGAGTCTGATCCCAGAGAAATCACATCCTCGTTGATTGATTCAATCATCTTTAACCGTTCAGTGTAACAAATATTCTCATGATTGTCTACAACATCATACAATTTAAGTTCTTCTGAAATTACTGAATTAGGAGTGTAAGACATGATGTTGCTGTGTACACGGGATTTTACAAGTATGTGATTTAAACCGAGAAATAGGTTCTTTCGCGGGATTTTACTAATATCAAGACCAAACCGTGTTAAGATGACTAATGGATCGACACAATGAAAGAAAATTGTGTGTTAGGACTTATGATTGTTGTAGGATTAGCAGAGATGTTGTTTGGTCGAGATTTGGATTGGTTGATGCACGATTTTACGGAGAAATTTAGGTCTAAAAACTTAAAAAGCTCAATAACTTCCTTCCGGAGAGGATTTGGGCCTCAAAAAATTCGTTTCACGACTTCGTGGTGAAACCTCACCATATTCAGGCTGTTCCGCTCGTTTTGACTGGTATTTCGCTAAAAACGGAGTTACGGTTCAAAAGTCAACTTTTGGTCAAACCACTTCAATCAACTCGCATCCAGGACAACTCGCTTTGATGACAACTCGCTTAATAGACAAGTCGCATGAAAGACAACTCGCATAAAACACAACTCGCATAGGAAACTCGCTTAGGCAACTCGCTTAGGCTCAACTTGCATTGGATACGTTGAATCTGGACAAGTCGCATAGGCAACTCGCTTAGGCAACTCGCTTAGGCTCAACTCGCTTAGGCTCAAAACTGTCAACTCGCATAAAGAAATTCAGTCAACTCGCATTGATGAAAATAACCACAACTCGCATCCAAGAAATGCACTACGTGACTCAACTCGCTTCCAACCACTATTCAAAAAACACCACTTGTCAATCAAAAAACAATCCAACCAAGATGATTCAAGCCTTCTAAATCAAAACCTAAACACATATGATGATTCTAAACACAAAAGTACAATCAAAATCCAAACTTTAACACTAGAAATTGATCAAAGGATTCAAACTCTCCTAAACACCTATAACCCCAAAAACCTTATGAAATCCACCAAAACAAAGAGCATGAAAGGTGAGTGATTAAACCATGGCTCTTGATACCAATTGTTAGATATTGGATTTCATAAACACATATCAAACACAAGTATAGATCGAATAGTATGGAGAGTTTAGAGAGAGAAAGTAGAATGGGAGCCTTTCTAGAGAGAGAAAGTGAAAGAAAACATAGAAGGTTAGAGTAAGAATGAGAAAGGTCCAACCCTCTACCTTGGGAGGTAGAGGGTATTTATAGTTACATAATAAACGTCCTCCTTCGGACTGTGGATCAGGCATACAGTGGGTAAAGACACGTCCTTCCTCCACGGTGATGCACTAAACTAAGTAACTAACTGAATAACTAGTAAATAACATAATGTCTACGAGCTAACTTATGCTAGATTATATTTGGGGTGACCGATACTTCACTATGGAATTTTCTAATTCCTAACATCTTCCCTCATGGTTATCCAATGAAGATCGGAAAGAATAACCTTCGAGTTGATTTTGATAGTCTCACCTGCTCATAGTCTTCTTGTCTGATTGCTGTGGACATTCTAAAGAATCACCCTTATCAGAACATGCTCACCAACTCTGCTACAGTGCCGGAGATCTACATTCACCAATTTTGGCATACAATGCAAAAGATCAAAGGTCAAAATGTTGTGACGGTGACGCTCAACCACAAAAAAGTCACCATCACACCAGCAGACTTAAGGGCTATTCTTCTCATTCCCACCATTGAGCCAACCGAATACAATGCCACACCAACTAAAGAGGCCGTTTTGCAATTCATGATCGACATTGGTTATGACGAAGCTTCAGGAGTAATCACAAAGCATTCATACGTGGATCTTAAGAATATTCCTCAGCCATGGAGAACCCTCTACATTATCATCACCAAATCCATTTCTGGACGTGATAGTGGTTATGAGCATCCCAAGCTCATGGAACTACAAATCTTTTTGGCTTTGGTCAACATGAAACACATTGAAGTTGAAGCTCTGATATGGGACGACATGATGTCTTTCCTCAAAAAGCTTGGCTCCAAGATACCATATATCAGATATACCAAACTGTTGATCCAAAGAGCTATAGGGAATAATCCTGATATCCCCTTGAGACTCAATGACCCAAACAATCACTCCATGTTGTACGAGCCTACACTCACAGTCAGATTTAAGGAATCGACAACAAAGAAACAAGGTGCAGCGTTGCCAGATCACCTTCTAACTGATGAAGTCAAACAACTTTATTCATACAAAAGGTATCTGGTAGCGGTTGATGAAGGCAAAGTGGGTTTTCTTGATGAAAAGTCCTCTGGTACACCTACTAAGAAAACCAGGAGAGGCAGTGCAGGGAGTGTTACAAGCATCGAGAGTCAAAGAAAGTTTCCTAAGAGGTCACATACTGTCAAAAGGAAAGTTCCCTCTAAGGAAGCTATTCCTATTCCTATTACCAAGCCTGAACCGCAACGAAAGCTACTGGATGAAAGCTCTGAGGAAACTGAATCAGACGAAGAGGTCACCTACTCTGAAACTACAATCGATGGCACTCCAACAGTAGCTAAACCTCCCAGTCCAATAGCTGAAAAAGGCAAAGGAAAAACTCATATGCTTGAGCATGATAAGGAAAGTTCTGAAGAAGAACCATTTGATGAGGAAAGAGAATATCAAAAGAAGTTGAAGAACCTCAGACTCAAATACCTTGCCGATGAATTTGTAAAGGATCAAACTCGTGGCCCTGGAGGGTCAAGTGGTGGAACTCAAGCCACACCAGTTTCCGATGCGGTTAATCAACCCGATAAGGGAACTGGTACCACCATCACCCACGAACAACAGCAAAGGCAGATTGAGGATTCCATCAGCTTTGACAAAGAGGAACCAGACACGGAAAAGACTGAGAAAACTTCTGGTGAAGATACTAAGGCTGATGAAACGGCTAAGTCTGGAAATGATGAAGAAACTGATTATGATAAATTTCTTCTGGACAGTCTCGCACGCTCCAAGGAGGAAACTTCTGAGCCACCTAAGGACCCTGAGCCACCTCACATCTCCTCATCATCATACTCATCTTCTCACTCTTCATTTCCACCATCCAAAGGAACAACAAGATCCACATCTAAATCTGTGAAGAAACCAACTGACTCTTGGATATCCCGGGCTAAGACAAAGATAGTCAAATCTATCAAGCAAGTCAAGAAGAAAGATGTGATCAACAAAAAGCTGAATCAACTTGCTGACATAATCAACTTTCTTCAAAACCAGATAAACGAGTTATTGAAAGAAAGGGAGCATATCCAGAAGTTTATCAAAGGAGATTTCCAAAAGGAAATGGAGCAAACAGCAAGAGAATGTACTCACAAGTTTCTTCTCGACAATGTTCCTGGAGTTACAAGGGAGATGTTCACCAGACAACTCTATCCTAATCTCATGAAATTGGTCAAGCAAACAATGCAAACCACCCCGGTAAAGATGACGATTAATCCAATGGAGCCTGCAGTTCTCTCTGATGCTGAGTTGATTTCCAAGCTGGTGCTACAAATGTCTCAACGATCTGCAACTTTCACCTCTGACGAAAGTAAACTATTTGAGGCACTACTGGAATATCAACTCAAGACTTCATACAAGGAGCCAGCTGAAAGGCCTAAGCGTCCAAGAGACGATGATGATAAGGATAAAGAGAAAGATAAAGAGCCTAAACGCCTGAAGAAAACTGATGAATCATCATCCATGCCGCCTCCACCCCAAAGGACTCCATCTCAACAACGATCTCCTCCACGCTCTTCTACTGACAAACCTCAGGTCTCTGAGTTACCACCTCAGACAGAGAAAACCGGTGATCACTTCGAGTACACTGGTGGTAACGATGAAGAGACACCTGAGCCCCAACAACAACCCACCTCTCCCGCTTCAACAAAGAAACCAACATCCTCATATAGGCCAAAGAAGAAGAAGAAGACGCCTAAGGCTGATGTCATCTCATGGCTAGACGAAGATGACACCGAGTTTGAATGGTTCTCTACACTTGTTGATGCTACTCCCGCCCTAACTGATGATCAAGATATGGTAGAAGGTCAAACATTGGAGCATGCTAAGTTACTTCAAGAGAAGTTTTGGGTGAAGAAGATGACCAAGTCAGAGTTAAAACGCATCAAGAATGAAGCTTTTCAATTGCTCAAAGACAACTCGAAAAGTGCTATCGAAGTTGAATACCATCTTGAAAACATAGCACGAGCCATGTCTAACAACATCGATTGGCTCAATCCTGAAGCTAAAATTGACTTCACACGAAAAGACAATGCTCTATACTACTCCGACTGGACCAGACCTCTACCAACGATTGGCCAACCAGATCAACCTAAGATTCCATTCCGCTACTTCTTCAACAATGACTTGGAATTTCTTCTACATGGTAGCGATGGTTCAAAGAAATACGCTACATCACTTACACTTCCGTTCCCGGCAGCCATATACTCCAACTGCATAGCTATCGAGGAAAAGGCTACTCACATGTTTGCCAACAGCGTGGAACGGTATGACATCGATGCAATGTATGGGATTCACCATTGGCCGGAACGCCGAAGAATCTACTACAAAAGTTGCCAGGTTCGAAGGTCTAAACATGAAGTATACAGTGATAAAGGGATCGTTGCTGTTAAGCATGTAGCTCTCTCTTCTAAATGGGATTACACTTTCCTCAACAAAATCGTGGTCAAAAGACAAGACGAAAGGGACTATGATTTCTGTGAAGCGGACTTTCAGAATTTGTCTCTCAACGACATTGAAGATCTGTATCTTGCCAAGGTACAGGGACGAATGAGACAATTCTCGACAGAAATCCATCGTGAATACATCAAGTCCCTGCTAATCTTCATCAGAAGCATAGTGATCCAGGAACGTGTAGAAGATCTTCAACTTGCTGTTGAATCGTATCAGACACGTGTCAACCTCACCAGACCTCAGCTAGAACTTCCTGACATCAACCATCTTCCACAATACACTCTCATCAGCAAACCGTTTGGAGTAGTTTACCGTAGTGAACTTCCTCGCAACTTCTTGATGGCGTGTAGAGATCTTCATAAGTTTGGAGATCACACACTGAAGAAAGTCAGGGACGGGCTTATAGGTTAAAGGCGATACAGCAAGGCATTGGGTCACAAAAGCGATGGAATTCTCAGGAGAGACGGGATGTGAAGAGAATCATCACGCGAATTGATGAAAGGTTATTCAGAAGGGACCAGTTCAGAACTTTGGAGAGCTTTGTAGGTGGTCGTCCCAGGATTACCCTCACAGGCTATCAACACCCAGTTCGCATTACTGGAGATATTGCTGGACTTCCTGAATCCCCTGGTACCCCTTAAGCTGTTTCATTTTCAATATTGATTTGGATGTGTGATTGTTTATGACTATGGCTTGTGCACACATAGCAGTGTACAAACCGTTCTTGTAATGAAAGGACCCTATGGTACGCTTCAGTGCCACAATCCAATAAAAGGAGCGAAAGCTTCTTACTTTTGAGTAAAACTTATCAAAACTTTCATTTTTCAAAGTTTTGCTCAAAAGAACAAGTACTTCCCCTTATGATTTTCAAAACCTCAAAAGTTTATATCACTTGTTGAGGGGGAGTATTTGTCAACCAAAATCTTTGTTCACAAAATTGTTCTTCGTAGAAATCTTCCCACAAAACTCAAAATGGTCATATTCCATATCAAAATTTCATCAAAAATAACATTTATATGCCATTTTTGAGGGGGAGAAAAATTATGTGATAAGAAATATGTTGTGAAATTGCAAATGAATCTTTGTGCTACAGACTTAACCAATGAATTGACGATATCTTAAATGTAAGTAACTCAAAAAGACTTGTCCGGGACGGGTAATAATTTCAAGCTAGTTCACTAGTGATGTAAACGTGTCTCGCAAAGGACTTGTCCGAGTAGAATGTACTATTCGAGAAACTCTTGGTAGACATGAACTTTGACAGGTTTGACAACCTTTTGAGGCTTTTCCACACCTTCAAGATAGTTATTAGAGCTAGTTGTCACCTAAAAACTGACAATGTAACTCTTTAACTATGCTACGTAACCGTGTCTCGCGGGGGATTGTCTATCTTGAGTTGATCAATTCAAAAAGTGCGCGCTCCTCCCTCACCATGCAAATTTCTGTCAGAACACTTAAGCATGTGTGGAGGGGGAGTATTTCTGCAAAATAAAAACTCTCGAAGTGTTTCAAAAAGTTTCTTATTCATAAAC
Organism: Chrysanthemum makinoi; assembly: GCA_910596185.1. Classification (NCBI taxonomy): domain Eukaryota; kingdom Viridiplantae; phylum Streptophyta; class Magnoliopsida; order Asterales; family Asteraceae; genus Chrysanthemum; species Chrysanthemum makinoi. Next base: position 1,900,644 of record OU343218.1, on the reverse strand, counting down.
ACTTTGGGAAATTTTCAAGAAATAGGTTTTATGGCAATGGAGTTATAAGGTGATTAAGGTTAGGAATAACCGTCCTATGATCCACCAGAGCTGGAGGGATCTACCCCAAGGACACTACCAATAGTTATAATTAGAAGTCCTTAGGTATGATTATAAAAAAAGGAGAAAATGAGAATCGGAGAAAGAAGGAGTTGAAGAATTAAAAAGAAAAGCAAAGAAAAGGGTGAAAAGAAATAGCCCTCCAGATTATTCAACTTAGGGCAAACACCGGGTTCAATTCATATGCTACTGGTTGTCACTTGATGACACCGGTATTGAAGATCAAAGTCGTCATGGACCCAGTGAAGCATGCACTAAACCTTCTTAGCCACTCAAGTTTCTCTCAACAGAAGCTTGTTTCATTCTCACAGGGAACCCTACGTAAACTATCGGCTTTCTCTTAGAGATTGATGGTATTGAAGAAGGAGACCCTCTCCCTAGTCTCCACTCAGGAAAACAAAAGCGCACTATTGAGTCTAGAGCCACGAGATTCATCAAAAGATCTCTTAGGTACACTTGACATTTTATCACTTGACGTTCAACAATAAGGACACAAGTGATACATTATCGTGTCCTTCACAGATCTCAGCAATCTGTCGAGAACATTTATGAGAGGTTCGCACATGTGATCCTCAGTGATTGAATGGAAACTCCTGCCAGGGTCAACATCAAACAGCCTTGACAGCAGGTCACTTCGGTAACTCCCCGTGGATTACGCTTAGTGTGTCTCAAACGGTCTACAGTCGTGAGGTGATGCTTCGGTGTACCTCAGCGACTCATCTGAACTGTAGGTGTACTTCGGTACATCGCGTTATCTCACTTGTGGGACTCCAGTTCAGGAACAGCCTTTGTGAGAATTAGAGTTGTGCTTTCACACTATGCTGTTAACACTCTCGAAGTTCAAACTTGTAAGTGCCGGAATCCGTTTATCACTAACCATTCTTATGTTTTCTTCTTATGGAAGCTCTGGAGCGGACTAATCGTGCAGATTCTTCACATGCTCATACCAACAAAATAACTAATGGAAGTTCTCTCAAAAGGAAACACAAAGTCAGAATGATTCTTCATCATGTCAAAGAATCTACAAAGTTTAAAGACTAAGAGAACTACATCAGTACTGAAATCCAACGTCAAAGATCATGTGAGCATGTTGGAGAAAGACATGGAGACACTGGAGCAATGAAGCAGACCTGATGCAGACAACAACAACATACTATCACTACCATCACAAAGAACAAAGAACAAAGAAAATGATGACGTCAAAGTAGAACCTTTCAAAGGAAACAATTTCTCTACACTGGGGAGATTGTTCGAATCAAGGCACTTCTCCTCACAAGAAAGAAGAATGTCAGAAGACGTCAAAGATACTATTACGTCAGCACCTTCAACATTTATATTATCAATCACTAACACTTAGTGGGAGATTGTTGGAATCACTCCTAAACTAGAATTCAAGTGTTAGTAATTAATATGTAATAGTTAGCTTAATATGGCTTTTATGTTAATAATCATGCCAAGGCTTATATAGAAAGCCCATGAGCCTTGGCCCAAGCCCATAAAGGAAAGGAAGGGAACTTGCATGTTGCCCTAGTTCCTTCCTATAAATAATGCTTATAAACCCTCACTTGAGGGTTGGTTGTTCAATTCACTCTTCACACTTTACGCATAACCTTTCTATAATTCATATCGTGTGTGTTTGGTATTGTTCATCCGATCACTTTTCTTCCATTTCTTCTATTAATGCTTGTGTTATGAATATGGGAACCTAACATGTCACAAGCTTGATCTTTAGAAAAGATCTCACATGTCACCCACCAAGAGCTTGTTTGATGTTGGCTCTAGAAGGATTTCCATCTTCATCGTAAATATTTTACATATCACTCAGATGTTCTGGCAATACCACAAGGATAATGCGAAGGACTCTTAAGATATACTTACTTTCCACATTGTGTGAAACAACAAGTATTCATTAATTTTGTGTCCTAATGAGATATTGTGGACGATCTCTTGGCTCTAGACTCAATTGTGCACATTTGGTTTCCTAAGTCGGAGACTAAGGAGAGGGTCTCCTTCTTCAATATCAACAATCTCTAAAAGAAAGTCGATAGATAATGTCGGTTCCCCGTGAGAATGAAACAAGCCCTTTTAAGAGGAACTTGAGTAGCTTGGGAAGTTTAGTGGAGTGCGTCACTGGGTCCATGACGTCTTGTCTTCAATACCAGTGTTACCTTAGTAAACACCAGTAGCATATGTATTGAACCCGGTTTCTGCCCTAAGGTTGAATTATTGGAGGGCTATTTCTTTTCACCTTTTCCACATTTAATTCTTTTTCATTCTTCAACCCCTTCAGTGCTTACCGAGACTTCATTACTAGAACCTTGTTGGGTTTATTCTAGTACTAGCTCAGTCTCAGTCCGCACTCTTCCCATATCTCACTTTTCTCCTTTTTTCATCATACCTAAGGACTCTACACTATCTAGTGGATTATCCCTGGGTAGATCCCTCCGACTCTGGCGGGATCGTGGGAACTAATACCTAACCTCACCAACCTTATAACTCCATACATAAAGTAAAATGGTCGGTCTTTTGATACAGTTCATTCTTCCGTGAAACCAATTGAAAAATCATTTGAAAAACAATCAAGGTACTTGTGATACGAGATCAAAGCATTTTGTACCTTAATAGTTTTGATCATTTAGAAATGCTCCCCCTCAACATGTGCATATGATCTTGAAATTGTTTAGCACATGGAGGCAAGAGTTCTTTGAAATAATTTCTTGATCACAATTTCCGTAGAAAAAGCCATTTGATTTTCTTGGTAAATTCTTCCCCTCAATATGTGCATAGGATATTTGATATCATTTTATCACATAGAGGAAAGAGTTCTTTTGAAGCACATTCACGATCACAAAAGCCATTACGAAACCTTTAGAAAATCAATCAAGGTACTTTATGTTGAAACAGATAAATCTTTGTACCTTGAAAGTTTATTTTCTTTTTGAAATGCTCCCCCTCAATATGTGCTTCGAGATACAAAAGCGTTTAGCACATATGAGAGAGCAGCCTGCACAATTGAATCAAAACGACCACCTTTTATCAAATTTCATTATTAAATCACAAATTCTCCCCCGATCAAAAATATCAAACCCTTTGAGATTTTGGATCCCAAGTGATTTAATAAGTTTTGGAAAACATGGGAGAATATGTGGTCTTGTTTAAATACTCATCTTGTTTTTGGATAAATGCTCCCCCTCAACATGTGCATTATGTATTAGAAATCATTTGGCACATGGAGGCAGGAGTGCCTTTTAAAGGACTAAAACAGATTTGAGATTTAAATCACGATCTCTCCCCCGATCAAAAATATCAAACTAATTGAGATTTGTGATCCCAATTGATTTAAATCGTTTAAAATATTTTAGGGAAAGACGTGGCAAAATTTAATTTTGAAAAATGATTAATAAGGAACAGTTTTTCGACATTAAAGATTGTTAGTGTCAGGTATGATTGTTTTAAGAGACCTTTAAGTAAAATAAAACAATTTCACAATCAAACAAGAATAGAAAAAATTTCATTTTGAAAGATCTTGATTCTAAAGAAAAATCATACCATGACATAACATTAAATCTTTAGATCACCATTTATTTTTGTACAAACCGGACTTTTATGAAGAAATATCGTTTGAAAAAATACGTAAGTTTGAAATCACTCTCCCCCTCAATCAATGACCGTAGTCGTTGATTGAGTGACTATGTTTAAAATGAAGTCCGGTTGATTTCCAAAATTTGAGTTCAGTTTATTTTCAAAAACAATATTTTTCCATTTTCAAAAACAATATTTTCAAAATTGTTTTAAGAAAAATGGTATCCTGCACAAAGATACGTTCGGTGGTTCAGAAGCTTATGTTGTTGCTGTAGGGCTTGGAAGAAAAACCGTCTGCTGATGCAGTGAGACTTCTTACGTTGCATTTTAATGCCAACTGAGGTTAAATTAAGCTCCGTTTCTTCATTTGCTGATGAAAAAAACCATCTGCTGATGCAGTAAGACCTTTTACGTTGCATTTTTCCATGCCAACTCTCCATAGAAGTCAAATTAAGCTCCGTTTCTTCATTTGTCCACCCAAGATATAGTTACCCTTTCCTTTCGGCATCTAATCATGTTCAATTGTGGGATCCGGATCGGGAACATTCTTTTAAACTATGATACCAGCATATGTTAGTGAACCCACATACAGATATATGGTGGTCGACATCACCCAAACAGCAATCGACTAATAAAAGTCAATTTAACATGTCAATCAGATCATAAAAGGTATGGGATTTATGTGTTTATCAAACTATAATCATCTAATCCTAACAATCATATCCTGGGCACCTAGTCCTTCAATGTAGGTTAACATCATTTTTAATTAAGCATATAGGATAATTAAAAAAGCCCGTTAGATGATGTAATTTGAAAACATTCTCCCCCTCAATCAATGACTTATTTTACTGAAAAGTTTAAAAGCGATGAAGTTATTGATTGAGTTTTCAATTATTATAAAAACACTGATTCTGATTGATTTCTCAAGCAACTCATTACCACCATTTTTGAAAACAACAAATATTTTTCTGAAGAATTTTAGAAGGAAAAACATTTGTGTAGGAACAGCAGTCCTTCGACATACTTTCCTTAATTTGTTTTTAGGATAAGTGCACGAAAATTGGTTTAGCGCAGAACTTTCCTTCCTTGAAGAGCGGGTTGCTATCTGAAATAATAATAAAACCATGGTTTAAGCACGGGTTACAGTCTGAAGTAACTATAAGCCATAGTTTAAGCACGGGTTATAGTCTGAAATAACTGTAAGCCATTTTTGAAGCGCGGGTTACAGTCTAAAATAACTGTAAGCCATATTATTTGTGACATGTTTTGAAAAGAATATTTACACCTCCTGCTCAAACTTTATCTATGGTCCCGTGCCATTGTTGAATGACATTTCTAAGACCGTAGATGTTATCGATACCAGAAGACATGTCTTGAGACAACATATTTTTGGAATTTTTCAATTTTCTGATTTTTATGGGCTTTTGTTGATTTTATATTTTTCTATTTTGTTTTTGTTAGTTTTATATTTTTGTATTTTGATTTTTGAAAAATATTTACAACGATAGAGTAGATGATATAATTTAAGAAGATGATGATACGAGTACCAAGATAAGGATATCAAGCAGCCCCGTTGAAGAAGATAGAAATCATCATCTCTTAAACGTCCACCACCAAAGCTTCCGAGGCTCCAGAATAGAAGATAAAACCCGAGCCTTTGAGAAAGAGAGACTTTGGCAGCTTCCCCCCAAACCGAAATTCCTTATGTTGAGTAGATCCGAAGCTCTATTTCAAGCTTGCTTTAGCCAGGTGCACAAGGAAGCACACCATTATCATAAATCCCGCTGTTCCTTTTAAGAACGATAATCGAGATTCTTCGTTCGGGGTTATATCATCAACAAGAGCAACAACGTATCATCCCACTCTTGAAATTTCTTCTCAGATTTGATTACCACTGAAGTCTGAAGCGATCCAAACCAAAAAGTTGTCAAGAAAACACTTCCCCCAAGTAGATGAATTGATGCAGTCATTCTCTTAGACTAGAGCTCACGAACCCGAATACACATACCCGAAGACAAAGAAACTTATACCATCGAAGTAGCAGATTAAGTCCAATAGCCAAAGAATAACCCCGATGTATACTTTTTACTCCCCCTGAAGAAAGTGTATGAAGCTCAAGAACCCGAAGTACCCGAATGCCCAAAGAGAGAATAACCGATAACATTGAAGAAGCAGGCCGAATCACTGATTATCTCTGCGGATGACTATCTCTGCGGACGTCAACTCCGGAATAAGTGATTATATCTCTGAATCACTGATTAAGCTCTCAAGTGAGACAGCTGAGCGCCCACAATGTACACAATTCTCTCTCCCCTGATGATTTCGATAACATCGAAATCATCACACACTTGTGTACCTCTTTTTATCTTCAGAAACTTTCTCTTACATCACTTTCCCCACGTCGTTGGAATAATAACACTAAAAGCCTTGATGAGTAAAACCTTGAGTTTCTCTGCGGTCATGACATTCGTCTTCCCGGGATATCTTCAATCAAATTAAGTTCAACAAGTTTACTCGCTTTGTGTTGTTATGTGAGTCTCCTTCCCCCTTGCTGGTTTGGACAATTCAGAATCAGCAACAGATTATAAGCCCAGATACTTGAAATCTTTTTGAGAAGAACACTTTAAATCTTTATGAGAATCAACTTGCTGAAGAATGTGAGCAAGTCTAATTGGGGATTAAATCAGACATTTCACCCTCCCCCAATTAGTTCTCTCCCCAAAACTGACAATCTGTTTGATGAATGCCTTGAATAAGAAGAAGTCTTTAGATCGTTAAATGCAACTCGTCTTTAGTCTTCTAATATGTAGCAGAAAATGTAGAACCGACTGTAGACTCGACCTTCTTCAAGATTGTCCAGTTGGGGATTAGATAGTTAACATCTTCATCTCACCAAATGCGTTCCAATTACCTTATATGTAGCAAATCTCCTTAACTAAAATCCCTCCCAATCAAACCAGAACATAAAGATGTTCATTAAAGAAATCAGCCCAGCAACTAGAAGTACTTTGTCATTTAGTCATATCAGCCCATGTGAAGATGTCAACCAACGGCTCTTAAGAAGAAACTCCATGTAAAGATTACCCGATAAGAAGAAGCTCGGTTCTTACATGAGTTAGAAGCTGTATGACCATAAATTCTCATAAATAACTCAACATGCAGAGTTATCACACTTCTTCTCCCCCTCAATAATTGCATACGGAGATGCCATTCTTGATTAAACAAGTGATTATCTTCTAAATGTATTCTATTCACACTTCTCCCCCGCAAAATTAGCACATGATGTCGCTATCGTCAATATAGTTGAGCAAGTGGAATAAGAAAACAATCAACAGTAGTTCGGTTCACTTGATGACTGAAGCGCATGGAAAAAGCATGAAGCATGTTGATGAGAATGGTCATAATAAGAAGATTTCTCTTCTTTGAAAGATAAAGCGCACTGAGACGTACACTTTTCTTTTCTTTAGAGAACGAGGCATGAACTGTTGTGTTCATACGTCATAAGAAGATTTCTCTTCTTCAGAAGATAAAGCGCACTGAATCGTACACTTTTCTTTTCTTTAGAGTACGAGGCATGAACTGTTGTGTTCAAACATCATTATCTCTCTCTTTTCATCATCTCTTGGCTAAACTTGTAATCAACCCCATTATCATTCAGTAGGCTTTTTGTCGTGACAGCTGATGGAGAAAACCCAATATGCTAAATTTGACCTTGAAGTAAACTAACCCGAACTCGTGACTTAAACTTGCACATATGTAACAAAGAGAGGTGCCGAGACTTCATCCTCCATTGAATCTCTAAGTACTCTATACTCTTCATCCAACCAACCATCAAGTATAAGACGTACATCACCTCTTGAAAAACCACAATTAAATGTGACACTGAGCACTACAACGTAACTCCTTAAAGTGATAGTTATTTTGTGGTGGTAAGAGCCCAATTCCGCCAAGTGGTAAAAGAAAAGGTAAAAGACACCCAACAATAACTAGATTTCCAAGTCTTCATTTTAGATAATAAGCTCGAACAAGGATCTTGAAGAATCTTCATCCAACCATCCCCGATACCTTCAGATACTAAGTACTCTCGCCCGTGATATTTCACTTCAACCTCAAATAAATAATAGTGAATTAACCCCGTTGTCACATTGTTGGAATCACTCCTAAACCTTAATTCAAGTGTTAGCTTCTCATATGTAATAGGTAGCTTATTATGGCCTTTATGTTTGTTTAATGTCAAGCTTATGTAGAAGGCCTATAAGCTTAGGCCCATGTCCAATAAGGAAAAGGGAAGGAGTAGGAGTGTTGCCCTAGCTCCTTGCCTATAAATACTATGTAATAACCCTCACTTGAGGGTTGGTTGTTCAAGTTATTCCTTTCACTCATGCCCTACGCGTAACTGTCTTACTATATCGTGTGTGTGTGTGTTTGGTTTATTGTTCAATCGCCTTTATCTCTTTCTTGTAAGCTTTTGTGATAAAACTAGTGACCTAACAGTGGTATCAATCGCCAAATAGTTGGGTGTACGTATTGTTTGAAGTGGGTTTTGGTCTCACGCTTAACGTACGGTACCATAACTTTGGTTTGCTTAAAAACACATTTTTTACACTTTTTAATCCAAGATTCTTGTACTTTCACTGTTATAAGGTGTTAAACTCACTGTTTTTGGCAAAAAGTTTCGAACTTTATGCGTGGATCATTGTTTTTGAGCTAGTTTTTATTCGTGGTGTCGTCCTACGCGTAACTTTTTTAAGAGCTTTGCATCATCAAGTTTCACACTTTTGTGTCATTTTGGTGTTATTGAAGCTATTTCATCTCACAAAAACTGGTTTAGAAACATCTTTGGGCAAAATCAAATTTACGAGTAATCCTACGCGTAGCAAAACCCTAATACTACGCGTAAGATTTTCCTTGGCTTGATCTTCGTTTTCGTGGTTTACTCCGTGTTTTCTTGCTTGGATAAGCCTGAAAATACGTCGACTTTAGATATCTTTTGCACTGTGATAGTGTAAAAGATCACTTGGGATAAAACCCTAAACTTACGCATAAGCATAAACGCTTACGCGTAGAAATCCTACGCATAAGATTCATCTTACGCCTAAGCCTAGTCTTACGCATAAGGTAATCCTACGCCTAAGTTTCTACGCCTAACTTTGTGTCTATGCATAACTTTAGCATTTTTACCCTACTTACGCGTAAGCTAAATTCTACGCGTAACTCTTGATTGTTACGCGTAACTTTGGTGTTTTTACGCATAAGTACTACTTGGTTTATTGTGATTTCTACGCCTAAGGTCTCTTCATCAACAGCGTTTCATTCGACTACAAAGATCCATTTTTATCAACACAAGTTATAAAAAAAAAATTATTTTTTATGGGAGACAAAACGTTCAATTTTTACACGAGATTCAAATTTTGGTTTAACTGAAAATTTTGGTCAAAAATTCAAATTTTTTGGCCTAAATTCAAAATTTTCAGGTAAAATTTGGCGTCAAAATTGTCATATCTCAAAATTTTCTTACAACCTTAGAATTGAATTTTATAGTGAATTCCAAATTTTGAGAGTCAAAATTTTTCAAAATTATTTTTGGAGGGTAATTGAGATTCACTATATCGGCCTTTTGTGTGCTATATCGACTTCGCACCTTTTTTCTTTGATTCTTCTGCAGGGGTTTAAATCAATGGATTATGATGCTGAAAAGGTGTACGTAAGATGGAAACCAATCAAATTCCCCTTCCCAATGATTTACAATTCCAAGCGTTAGACATCATCAAATACTCGATATCCCGCAGTCGTGCAAGGTGAAAGAATTGATGTGCATGACAGGAATGTTCAAATGGACGTTGAGAATGTTGTGATTACTGCATCTGTCGGTAATGCGGACAATGAGGTTGTAGCATTGGAAAAGCAGGATGACAGCAGCAGATCTGGAGAAGATATCTTACTTAACTACGACACCGAGCCCAACTGTGACGAAGAACAAATGGTTGAGGAAGATATCTTACCCACCTATGACACCTGACACGAGCAGATGGTCGAGGTACAATCTACTGTTGATCATATGCTGACTGCAAATGCGACACAACATACTGAGCAACCTGAATTTAGTAATGAAGGAGAGGTTGACCAGTGTGTTGCACAATGTCCAGACAACTATCTCATGTCTGAGCCCTTACTTGTTAACAATTCAACTGAAACGTCAAATCAAACTCTTGAATCTGAAATCATTCTTCTCAAAAAGACCATTGCCAAGTTTCATAAAGATTTTTCAAAACTAGAGGCACATTGTGTTGGGAATTATGTGAAGTACGAATTACTGCTGATGAATTCTGCCGAAGAGTATGGATTCTGCTGAAGACGTAGTTCTGCTGAAGAATAGTTTGTTTCTGCGGAAGTTGTTATTCCGTGTTTAGTATATTTAGTTTGGATATACATGAGCTTTATTAGGAAGTGATTGTGTATATCTTATTTAGTTTTATGTTTATACGTTTCTTGGGAAACGGTTTAGGGTTTTGTTTTAGGGTTCCTTGTCTATAAAAGGAACACAATAGAATGAATTATGTACTAGAGATTAGACGTTTACAAGTTATTAATATAACGATCCATAGAGGACCAAAGAGTTCTTAGTTATTCGTGTTTTATACTTGTGTTTATATTCCGCTAAAGAATACAAGTTGTAGAGATTTTCTTTTAGTTTGGTTGTGATTACACAAGCAATACTAACGATCTACGAAGCTCAAGATCTATCAAGGTCTGCAAGTTTTCAACAAGTGGTATCAGAGCCAGGTTAGAGTCTCTACGATACTAAGGACAGGTTTTTCTAAACACCAATACAACCAAAACAAAAACTCACCATGCCTGGATCAGACGTTGATGCTGAAATCACCAACAACCAAAACACCACCAGTCTGCAACACCTAAGTCTCTCTAACAGCAATGCTAAGTTTCCTTACCTAAAAAGGGAGGAGTATGATCTTTGGGCGATGAAGATGCAAAACTGGATCTCCAACATTGATTGGAATCTATGGGAGATAGTACTGAAGGGAAACAGTTTGAAGAAAACTACCATAGATGCTGCTGGTAAGATGACTTATGTTCCTCCCAAAACTGCTGAAGAGTTACTGGCAGTTCAGAGAGAAACCAAGGTTAAAACCATTCTTCTTCAAGCTATTCCTGAGGATCACTTGAGTGATTTTCACTTCATGCAAGATGCTAAGGATATATGGTTAGCAATTAAGGCGAAGTTCGGTGGGAATGAGGAGTCTAGGAGAATGAGAAAGTCCATGCTGAGACAACAGTTTCAAGATTTTCAAATCTCTGAAGAGGAAGGAATTCACAAGGGCTATGACAAGTTTCACAAGATTTTAAGACAGTTAAATCAGCTGCAGGAAAATCCAGATAATGATGATTGTAATTCTAAATTCTTGAGATCATTACCTCCATCCTGGCTACAAGTAAGCATTGCTTTAAAAGCTAAAGGTGGCCTGGATATGCTTACTTTTGATGAGCTGTACAACAAACTTAAAGCTCTTGAACATGATGTACGAAGTCCTTTTAGATCATCATCTACTGCAAGTTACACAGCATTCGTTGGAGTCTCTACCCCTAAGATGAGTCATGGTCCAAGTCCAACTTACTCATCATCATCTTACACTACCACTCCATCAAGTTCTAAATATGGAGGTATAATGGAAGAGGTGCTTGGATCCTTCTTTGCTGATTATGATCCTCAGCAAGAACTAGCCTATGAGGATTTAGATCAGGTGGATCCACTGGAGATGGAAGAGATGAAGCTGAAGTGGCAGGTGGCTATGCTGTCCATGGATATCAAGAATTTTGAGCGCAAAGCTGGCAGAAGTTTTGGCTTCCAAGGAAGAGATCCAACGAGGTTTGACAAAAGGAAGGTCAAGTGCTTCACATGTCAACAGATGGGTCACTTCTCCAGAGAGTGCAAAGATAGGAAAGCTGGTGATGAGACGAGATACTCTACTTATCAGCAGAATCAGAGGGAGTCTGGAACTTCAAAGGGATCAGCAGCTTTGGTCACTCTTGACAGCAATGTGGACTGGACGCAACATGAGCAGGATAATGATGGTGCTGATAATGTTGGTTTGATTGCAAGCTGTACTTCAGAGGATAGGCATGATCAGATTGCCTTGATGGGCATCTCTCAGGTACAAAACTGTTTGTTTGGTTGTAGTGAGCGTTATAATGAACTCAAAGAAGCTTATGATATTTTGAAACCTAAATATAATGAATACTTTGTAGAAGTTGAAGCTTATAAACAGGCTTTAAAAACACTAGAAAGACAAAAGGTTTGGTTTCAGAAGAATCAAATAGCTTATGATGAGAAAATAAGTGTGTTAGAAAGGGATCTTGAATGTGCTAAGAATGAGTTAAAACACTCTTAGAAGTTGAGAGCAGATGTAGTGTCAGAAAATCTAGAGCTAAAAGTGAAACTAGATGAGGAAATTGCTAGGCATGATGGGCGTAGTACTACACCAGCAGGTTTAGCTAATTATGTCAAAGAAGGTGACCTACATGTTATACGTGGATCTATTAGAGGAATACCTATGCCTGTTGACCTATCCCTTACTGTTGACTTTGATGGATCACACCATTTATATGGCAAAAAGTCAAGTGACTTGCCAGACCTTAGTAGCAAAACTAATGACTCTGTTTCTTGTTCTAAAAGTGACAATTCATCAGACCTAAAGGCCACTGACTATGCCTCATGTGATTCAAGTGAAAAGTCTGACTCATCTAGGCAGACACCCAAGACCACACCCATGTCCAAAGTAGCTGATGCTGAGCCCAATATTGCTGAGCCCAAAACAAAGCCAGTTACTTATTCTATTAAACACAATTTTGCTGCTAGTTCTGTTTCTGATAAATTTAAATGTAATAAACAAAGTTGTGTTAAGAATAAGTCTTTTAAGAAGAAATCTTGTTTTGTGTGTGGTAGTAAACTCCATCTTATTAAATACTATGATTATCATGAGAAAAGGATGGGTGTTTCCTCTGGCCATAAGACTTCTAGACCCACATGGACTAATGTTGCTAGTATTCCTCCATTTGTTCCCAAAGCTGCACATGTGAGAGTAGGTAAACCAGTTCCCACTAGTAAGCCTAAGGTGTTTGCATCTGTTTCTGCTGATAGGCTTAATAGGCCTTCTCCAGTTCCCACTGGTGGAGGATATTCTTCACCAGTTACTACTGGTTGGTGGAACAGTAATGCTAGACTTATGCCCTATAGACCTACTAGTTCTTATTTTCAGTCATATACACCTTATGTATCTCATATGACTATGGCACATGGTGGAGTTAGAATGGCAACTGTTGTTAAGCCCTCAAAAGGTTATTCTTGGAAAACTCAAAGAAAAAGTTCATTCTGGGTACCCAAGAACAATAATCTTTGTCAGGTGCATTGATTGAGGGGAGGCATAAGCCTAAGGGGAGGCTTATTGTTGTATATTTGTCTTCATACCATTTTTGCAGATGTTCGATCCTTATACGCCTAAGGGGAGGCTTAGTGTTTCTGCTGACACTACAACTGTCTTTGGTTTCTACTGATGCTTGATGGCTTATTTTCCATGTTTTGGTTATTTATTTATTTTTTCTTTATTTTATATTTCGTTTAAAAAAAAAAAAAAAAAAAAAACAATCGTATTATTTCTTTTTCTTGATTAAAAAAAAAAACTCTAACCTGTCTGTGTTCAGTTTCTACTCTTTCTTGCTTGCAAGTTTTGGTGTTGGTTAATTACCACACAACTAATGGTTTTCATCTCACCATGTCTTTCTGACACAAGAGTTGACTAGCCCACAAGATTATGGCTTGTGGTAAAGGCAGCAGAAATCCATAAATGGTAATCAACTCACCATGATGATGACGGCATTCCATCAAAGAGTTGGCTAGTCCAAAAGCAAACGGTTTTTGGTAAAGACATCTTAATTCCGTTGGTAGTTGCTGATTTACTAAAAATCAGAGGGTTATCAATGTACCCCGGTCTCACACACCAAACATTGGCTAGTCCTGAGCAAACAGCTACAGGTAAAGACATTTCAAATCCGTTCAAGGTTGCTGATTTGCTAATAAATCAGATGGTTATCAGTGTACCATAGTTTTCGAACTGAAACATTTGGCTACTCCAGTAGTGATGGCTATTGGTAAAGAGACATCAAATCCATTATTTTCAATGATTCACCTCTCACAGGAGTTAACACACCTGGATGTGATGAGAATAGTTTGAAACTTATATGTTTTGATGTACATGTTGTCATTTGTTGCTGCAAAGATATGGAGTTTCAGAGTTTCTTCATCAAAGAGATGTTTTTGTTTTGATTTTTTGCTGATGATGTTCGAGTACAATCCTATAGTGCTGCAAGGTTAAAGATCTATCAAGAAACTGGAACTTAACCAAGTCAAATTCCAGTTTAGGGGAGGATTGTTGGGAATTATGTGAAGTACGAATTACTGCTGATGAATTCTGCCGAAGAGTATGGATTTTGCTGAAGAATAGTTTGTTTCTGCGGAAGTTGTTATTCCGTGTTTAGTATATTTAGTTTGGATATACATGAGCTTTATTAGGAAGTGATTGTGTATATCTTATTTAGTTTTATGTTTATACGTTTCTTGGGAAACGGTTTAGGGTTTTGTTTTAGGGTTCCTTGTCTATAAAAGGAACACAATAGAATGAATTATGTACTAGATTAGACGTTTACAAGTTATTAATATAACGATCCATAGAGGATCAAAGAGTTCTTAGTTATCTGTGTTTTATACTTGTGTTTATATTCCACTAAAGAATACAAGTTGTAGAGATTTTCTTTTAGTTTGGTTGTGATTACACAAGCAATACTAACGATCTACGAAGCTCAAGATCTATCAAGGTCTGCAAGTTTTCAACACATTGCATCTCTCTTGAACATAAATTACAAAACAAATCTTTTTCCTCAGAACACAATGGTCAGTATTCAAATGAACAAATTAATCGTGTGGATTTATTAGTAAAAGAAAATGAGCATTTAAAGGCTCAAATTCAAGCAAAGGGGCTTGCACATGTTGCTTTACAAAACAAACTGAGAAGATTAACTGGCAAGAGTGTGGATACTAAGTTTACAAAACCAACAATCTTGGGGAAATCGTCTCTTCAACCAATCAGAAATCAATCAGTAGTTAGACAACCAACTGCTTTTAAATCTGAACGTTCTAAATCTTCAAAACCACGGTTTGCCTCCCAAGTTGTTGAGAATAATCATTTGTCAAAACCAGTCACTCCACATTCCGGGCCAATGAATAATGCTTCTGTATCTATTAATCCTGCTTCTGTTATACCTGTTTCTGTTATATCTCAACAAGTGGCTGCTCCTGGCCAATCTAGGACTAGTTCAAACACTGTGTCTAAACTGAGCATTAAAAGTAAAGATTCATATGATTCAAATGACACATACAAGAACTGTGATCTAGAAAAGGCTAGGAAAAGGGCACTACTCCAAAGGATGGAATCTTAGGTTCACGACCTAGTGTGATGCCTTCTAGTGTGTTGCATAACAGCATGTAGTAGTAATCCAAAACCTAAGTTTACTCAACAAATAGTTAGAAATAAACCCGTTGATCTAAACGTAAAATTTTAGAAACCTACTAGGTGGATCAATATAGGACACAGACTCTTCCCAAAAGAAGTTTCAACATCCCTAGATCTTACCTTAGACGGATTCCAACGGGTAGAGTTTTCAACACTATTGGTCTTAGGTGGATTCCTACAGGCAAGATACTAAGTAGTTGCATCAACACAAGTGTGAAACCCACAACATCCATCCCTGAGGTAGGAAAGGAACTTATCAAAATAGCTTTTTCAGGTGTCAAGAAGATAATTGACACTACATCTTTATGCCTCTAACATGCGGAACCAGTTTGGGGATCCATGTTTCTTCTTTCTTGCCCCCTTCTATTTTTCTTATGCGGGAATTTACAGCGATGGCTCCTCTGCGTAGGACGTTCTCACCGTCAAAAATATCATGATCCATCAATTTGTTCCATTGTACTTAATCGTCATGAATTGGAAACATTGCTTGCTCCTACGGTTAAAGATTCGCGTGGGTTCAGATGTGTCGAATGTTTCGGCTGCACAACCGATAATACTCTAATTTCAGATACACGAATCTACAACAACAACGAATCTTCTATACCGAGAAGATCAAACGCTCCAACAACAATGACACGGTGATGATCAACATAATGAACAGAGATGTTTTATGTCGGTTGACTCTCGAAATATTTTTGGTACTTCACTTGTTCGATCAATTGGACATACATGGTTTTATTTGTCTTCAATTCATCATCAACATGCGTGGTGTATGATTCTCAATCATTGAAAACATCGAGGGAGAGTGTGTGGTGGTCATTGCTTCATTATTCTTCTACATGCTTCTTTGCGAAAACCCAATGCCTTCTTGAATTTCTTCAATTGGGAAGAAATAAGATGATCATTGGCTCAAACGTCTCATTTTGGAGTTATCGTCTCGATTTCACGGGTGATCTTGTGTGAAGTTACCCAAATATGATGTATGATGCCTCATACGGTCTTGGTATCGCATTATGCATATTCACGATGGTAGTATTCGAAAGACCACAACATTAGGGAAGTCGTTTCATTTCGTCTTTCCGTGGTTTGTTTGGTGTGATGCGTCTACATCATTGAGAGATCTTGTTGATTTACGGCATGTTACCCCGAGCGGATCTTCGCAATTAGTCGATTTTCCTTGTGCGGTTTTCGCTCTTCTACAAATTCTAACATCTTGAAAACTTCAAAAGTTAAAGAAATGTCTACTACATCAGGTGTTTCAAATCTGCTAAGACGATTTGTCGAGTTTGGGAAACCCGATTAAGAAACTTCATCAATATATGTTTATATTCACTATGGCTACGGTATAACTTAGAACCGGTGCACAACCGCTTAAACTTTCCCCAAACCCCATCATGGAACAAAGCCCCGACTTACTCGTCAACAAATGGAAAGGTTATTTGCTCGGTTACGGTGATATTGATGAGCGTGCTCTAGGTGTATCGATGTTTCCGTTTGCTCACCGATAATAATCTTATGCATACACTGCTACAACAACTACGGTTGAAGAAGCACCACCAGTTGACTCAACACAGAGGTTGAACAAACGCTTCCAACAATGATGAACCGGTGATGATGTTGAATAAGAAGTACCCCCGCGATTTCGATCCAAATCGTTCTTTTAGTTTGCTAATAGAGCTGGCGCACGGATGTCGAGAATCTTCAACAAGCCAATTGAATCCTCAAAATCTGCACAATGTATACCAACATCAACCCTCTACACATACACGAAAGACCATCCTCTGGAAAACATTATCGGCAACCCGAATCAACCAGTCGTTCAGGAACGTCTTCGCACCGGTGGTGAACATTGCATTTATGCACTCCTTTGCACTGTCCCGAACCTAAAACATCAAGGCATTGCAATGACAAAGGACAATGGATAGAATCCATGCAAGAAAGAACTCAACCAATTCAAGCGACTTCAAGTATGGGCGGTTGAAAGACCATCGAGGGTTTATGTCATGATGCGAAATGGATTTTGAAAAACAAATTGGATCTTTGAAGGAATGTTATCGAAACAATTCCGCGACTAGTTGCTAAGGGTTATCAGGGAAGGGAATAGACTTGAAGAATCTTTGCTCCGGTTGCTCGTCTTGAGGCATATTGGATATTTCTAGCGTTTACGGCTCATATGAATATGACGGTCTATCAAATGGATGTCAAAACGGCGTTTCTCAATGGACAACTTAAAGAAACGGTTTATGTCGACCAACGGATGGATTCGTTGATCGAGTTTCGAACCACGTCTACAAAGCGAACAAAGCTCGTATGGTCTCAAACAAGCTCTTCGGGCATGGTACGATAAGCTATCATCGTTCCTCATTGCTAATAATTTCACCAAAGGTTCGGTTGACCCAACTCTTTTTACACAATATCACGGGGCACATATCTTAATTGTTCAAATTTATGTGGATGACATCATTTTTGGGTCTACAGATAAAAAGTACTCAATCGCTTTGGCAAAATTAATGAAGAAAAATTTTGAAATGTCTATGATGGGTGAACTTACATTCTTTCTAGGATTGCAAGTTCATCAATCACCGGTAGTATTTTCTTGAGTCAGTCCAAATATGACCTTGAATTGTTAAACAAATTTGGAATGAAAACCATGACACCTATGCTACACCAATGGCTCATACCAAGAAGCTAGGCGATTTACATGGGAAGTGGTGGACCCTAAAATACGTAGTATTATTGGGTCTCTCATGTATCTAACAACTAGGACGATATTGTCTTTCTGGTATATCGTTGCTCTCGTTATCGGTCGCGACCAATGAAACCCACCTCTGAGGCTAAAGAATCCTCAGATACATCAAGGGAACCATTAATTGGGAATCATCAGAAGGATTCGGTTTTGAACAATCTCACGCTTTTGGGGCAATACGACCAGCGGATGCTTAGATTCACGGAAGAACTTGCCGGAGCTTACAATTTCTTGGTGACAAGCTTGTCGAAGAAGCGAGGTTGTACATGTTGCTCCTCAACAGGCAGAATATGTAGCCATGTCGGTGTTGTGCTCAAGTCATTTGGATGAGAACACAACTCAAAGACTATGGTTGTATTTGACGAAATCGATGTCTTTGCGAAAATCGGTATTGCGATCTCGTGCAACTCAATTCAGCATTCGAAATCAAAGCACATCGATCTTCGTTATCATTTCATCAAGGACCACGTTGAGCGAGGGGCATTTGAATTATACTTTGTTGAGTGAGATACCAATTGGCAATCTTCTCACCAAAGCCTCCTGCTAGGTTTAATGAGTTGGTCCAACAGTTGGTATGAGGTGTTTGACTTCGAGAGGTGGATGACCTCCTAAAACGATCTTAAAACTGTCAAACACCAAAATCTCTTTTGTAAACATTTTTCTCAAAACAAAATACAAAAATATAAAACACGATAAAAATACAAAAATATTCTTCTATCTATTTTTCTTTCAACAAGGCAAGTACATTTCTTACATCAACACTCTAATATTTCAAAATTCGGTATTTTCCGATCAAGTGTTGAGGGGAGAAAATTATACTCATTTCAAATCATCCGTGTACTTGCATGTTGTTATATCCCGGTTGTTTCTTTTATCAATGGTGGTAAAAATTGTTACGGTTTTATGACACTCCTCGGACTAAAATTTATAACCTTTCATTATTTTTCTTAAGTGAGGGAAGTGTGCGTCAAGTTCTTTCTTAAAATCTTTGTTTGATAGCAAAATGGAAGTTAAATGGCTTTGGATGAAAAGGAAAAGGTGGAGGGACCAAAAGATCAAAGATGAAAGTCATTTTAATAGACCACCTTCCACCTAACTTTTTCACCTCACATTTAATACTCTCAACTAACAAATCCTACACCTAAGATTCGTTCATCCAATCCGTGTTTTTGATCATCAAGTTTGTAGAGTGGATTAATGTTTCTAACATGTTTTTAAGCATTGGTTTTGATTCTCAAATGAATCCAACGGTTAAATTTGCTTATATGGTTGATTTTGTGTTCTTCGCATATGCGTAAGAACACATGATCATGTGTTAAGTGTTTGTGGTTAAAAAATTGTGTCAAAACGTTTTTAGAACATCTATAATATCTTCTTTATCCTCAAAATGCACCGATATACACAATTGATGGATTTTGGATATTAGGCTTTATGCGTGGTTTTGGGTACTTTCAAATGTGAAGGTTTTTGGTCTAAAAGATTGTCTTGTGAGGTTAATATGATGTTGAATTAATGATATCCAGGCCTATAACAACCCGACACTAATTAAATCGAAATTAGAAATTAGGGTTTAATGTTCTTGAGTTTGGGTATTTTTGATTCACCACGAATAGGGTGTTAAAACTTGGTTATAAGACTCTCATAACATCTAAGACCTACCAGAAAAAGTTTGGTGCAATTTCCATAGTTAGAAATCTTATGCGTAATTCATAACCCTTAGGGTTTTGACCTACAGCATGTGTTCTGCGTAAAATGTTTAACAAGTTTTTCATGCCATAATGCGTAATATGACTATACATGCTAAGATTGCGATTTGATGATTTTATTTAGGGCTAAACTTAAAATTCAGAATCAAGGTCATTTGAATCTGCATAAGGATCACCTTGGTAGAAAGTTATCGTAAAGAAATCCTATCGTAACTATTGCAGTAAGGTTCTACAATGGGACTCTGGCGTATCTGTGAAGGATATGCGTGGCAACTCGCTAAGGTCTACTCTTACGAGTAAGCCTTACAGCGTAAGGTCTTATATACGCCACGCGTAAGCCTACGCTAAGGTTCCTTTTTCCTACGCGTAACATTTCTTCGCGTAAGTTGGATCCTACATGAAAGCTTTACCTCTTGTATACAACTCGTTTACGTAACTTTATCATTTCTAAGCCTAAGCCTGGATTGACCTTAATTTTGAATTGTTACGTGTACCATCTTGTAAATAAACCATTCATATCGTCACGAAACCAATAATGTCACTAATAAACTTAAGCGTTTGATATGTTGTGAACTATAAGTGATAACATAAACTTTAAAACTTAAAAGTTAACTAACTCACGAAACGTTTCACGACATCATTGGACTATTAGACAAACAAGTGACTTAGGACTTGTAACAATCATTAGCACTGTACATTAAATAATTAGACAATAAAAACCTTCTATTGACTAACATTATGTCTTTCGATATGTTGGTTCTTTTGGCTAATGTTATTTCAGATCACGACATGGTTGCACAAATGAATGTGGATGCACCAGTTCTCACAATTGCGACATCTTCCCAATGGCTATCCTAGAAAGATTGGAAAGAACAACAGGGTTGACGTTGAAACCCTACGCGCTGCTCAGAATCTTCTTGCTGTTTTGTGGATATTCTAGGAATCATCCCTACCGAACATGCTCTCACACTCTTCTGATGCAGGAAATCTACATTCACAATTCGGAATTCAATGCGAGGATCACGGGTCAAAAGTGCGAGCGGTGACACTTAATCACAAACAAGTCACTATCACTCCTGCCAGACTTCTGGTACGTACTTATCATTCCGGACATCGTGCCTCACCGACTTCTTTGCCACACCTCTTGAAGAGACAGTTACGCAATTTCTACTTGATATTGGCTATGATGAAGGAATTATTAACAAACACTCTCACGTGGAGCTTAAGAACATTCCTCAACCGTGGAGAACACTCTACATCATCATCAAAGTCCGTCTCTCGGTGTGGCGGTGGCTATGAGCATCACAAGCTCATGGAACTGCAAGTCTTCTGGTCATTGATCAATAAGAAGGACATTGAAATCGAGAAGCGATATGGGATGACATGATGACATTTCAAGCTTGGCTCAAAGATTCCCTATGTCAGATACACAAAGCTTTTGATCCAGAGAGCACTTGGACTTAATCATGATATTCCCAAGAGGCTCAATGACCACGACAATCCGCGGCGTGTTGTCGAACCTATCCTTTCTAGAATCAAGGAATGACAACAAAGAAACAAGGTGTCGTCTGCACTGATCACCTCCGACTAATGAAATCAAAAAGCTTGAAACATACAAAAGGTATCAAGTAGCGATGCGAGAAGGCAAAGTTGGTCATCTCGATGAAAATACGGAACTCCTACTCGGAGAACGAGAAGAGGAAGTCTTTGGAAGTGCAATAAGCCGAGAGTCAAAGGAAGGTCGAGGAAACCTACTCCAAAGAAGAAAGTTCCCTCAAGGCTGCTCTATTCCTACACGAACCACGAAACTCTTTGGGCCAGCTCTAAAGATACACAATCGGACGAGGAGGTCCACTACTGCGAAAGCGACAAGGATGACACTCCATCAGTACCAAAACCTCCTAGTCCAATAGCTGAACATGCTAAAGGAAAGACTCCTGTACTTGTGCCATATGATGAAAGCTCAGAAAGTGATGAAGAGCAACGGATAAATCATACGGAAGAAGTTCAAATTCGTTCGACTTCAATACGTTGCACAACAATTTGCTCAAGAACAAATGGGTGGCCCGGAGGGTCAAGTGGTGCAGCTCAACCTTCACCAGTCGTCTGCGGTTAATCAACCCGATAAGGGATTTGGTGCCACCACTTTGGTACAAGACGCGTGTCGAAGATACTCTTGAGTGTGATTTTGAAGAACCGGATTCGGAAGTTAGAAGATAAAAGGCGATGAAGATGCAGACTAAAGCCAAAGGCGATGAACAAGCTAAGTCCGACAATGAAGAAGATGTTGAGTATGATACGTTTCTTCTAGATAGTCATGCACGATCAAAGGAAGAAACTTCTGAACCACCAAAGGACCTGGAGTCTCCTCACATCTCATCATCATCGGATTCTTCTTCTCACTCTTCACCACCACCATCAAAGAAATCAACCAAATCATCATCCAAATCATTGAAGAAACCACCTCGTTCTTGGATTTCTCATACTCATGAAAGAATTGTGAAAGTGTCCAACAAGTCGAAAGAAGGACATGCTCTCTGGAAAAATGAATTGGTTTCTTGACCAAATACAATATCTACATGATGAGAATGACAAGATCGAGAATGAAAGGGGTATGTACGAAGCTTCGGCGGGGATGATCTACAAGGGAAAATGGACGAAATGATGAAGGCTACACTACAAGTACCTTACGGATATCATTCCTAAAGTCACTAAGGAGATGTTTACCGGACAACTATATCGAATCTTATGCGGATAGCCAAGAAAACTATAAGATCTACACCACTTGGACAATCAATCCATCGATCCTGTAGTTTTCTCGGATAATGAATTGGTGGCCAAGCTTGTCACTTACAAATGTCTAAACGATGGGACATTTACTTACGATGAAGGCTGTTTCAAGCATTGTTGGACTACCAACTCAAGCATCATGATTCCGAGGTCCAAACGTCCTGAGACAATGAAGATAAGGATCGGATAAGAATGATGAAGCTAAGCGACAAAGAAGTGCGGTGAATCATCTTCATGCCACCTCCTCCCCAACGGCCTCCTCGCCAACAAAGGTCCCTCTCCTCGCTCTTCTACGTAGATAAACCTCACGATTCTCCTAATTGCCACCCCTCGACTCGTAAAACCTAATTGGTATACCGTGGTGAAGATGAGGAAGTCCGGAAGCCCCCTACAACAACCCACCCTCCCAAACAAGTAAAGAAACCAACCCCATCTAGGCCTAAGAAACAGGTGCGCCAAGGTCGACGCCCATCATGGCTAGATGAAAACACCACAGAGGAATTTGAATGGTTTTCTACACTTGTCAATTCCACTCCCTACCCTCAAGAAGGTCAGACCGGTAGACGGTAATACATTAGGGCATGCTAAGATTATGCAAGAAAAGTTCCATGTGAAGAAGATGACGAAACCGAATTGGCGTAATCAAGAATGAAGCTTTTCAACTGTGGAAAGATAGCTCGGAAAGTGCCATCGAGGTCGAATATCACCTTGAAAACATTGCTCGAGCTATGTCTAACAACATGGATCGGCTCAACCCAGAAGCAAACATCGACTTCACCAAACGGGACAACCCTCCATACTACATCGACCGGTCAAAACTCTACCAACAATTGGCCAACCAGATGAACCGAGGATTCCATTCAGATATTTCTTCAACAAAGACTGGAATTCTTCTACATGGTGGCGATGGTTCTAAGAAATACACTACATCGTTGACACTTCCATTCCCGCCAGCCTATATACTCAACCGCATAGCCATCGAGGAAACGTACAATCACTTGTTCTCCAACAAAGTGTAAGCATACGATCGAGATGCATTGACGGGATTCATCATGGCCGAACGCCAAGAATCTACTACGTAAGCCGCCGTTCAAAAGTCTCAACATGCGTATTCAGTTCTAAAAGTATCGCTAGCCATCAAACACGCCGATCTTTCATCTAATGGACTACACCTTCCTAAAGAATATCGTCGTCAGACAAGATGAAAGGGATATGCATTCTTCGAAGTGACTTTGAGAATTTGTCTATCAACCACATCGAAGACATGTACCTTGCCAAAGTACAGTGGTCGATATGAGACAATTCTCCATCAAGTACAACGTGAATTCATCAAGTCGCTCATCTTCATCGACGCATAGTTATCAAAGAACGGTAGAAGATCTCCTAGCAGTGAATCTTATCGCACCTGTAAACTTCACTCCACCACAACTTGATCTTCCGACATCAACCATCTCACAACTTACACTCATCAGAAACCATTCACGCCGTTAACGTGCTGGAACTTCAAAGAAAATGCTTGATGGCGTGCAGATCTTCACAAGTTTGGAGATCACACTTGAAGTTGGTTAGATGGATCGGGCTTATCTGCTGAAGGATATACATCAAAAGATGGGTCTCCTAAGCCGATGGAATTCTCGGATCGGCGGGATGTGAAGAGGATCATCACCATGATTGATAAACGGTTGTATAAGGGATCACCGTAATATTGAAAGTTATGTTGGTGGTCACCTCAGAGAAACATCATCTGCCAACGCCCGATTCACACTCCTAGCAATCTATCTCGACTACCCGTACCCTTTGAACCGCTTTTCATTATATATTTGATGTATGATTTATGGATGGCTTGTGCACACATAACAGTGTACAACCCGTACTTGTAAATAAAGGACCTTGTGGTACGCCGTCCACAATCCTTATATATGAGCGAAAGCTTCTACTTGAGTAAAACCTATCTAACCTTTCATTTTTCAAGGTTTTGCTCAAAAGAACAAGTACTTTCCCCTATGATTTTCAAAACCTCAACCGCTTATATCACTTATCAGGGGGAGTACTTGAATTAAAACTTTGTTCAAAAACTGTTCACAATGGTCATTCTTCCCGCAACACTCGAAATGGTCATATTTATTCTCAATTTTCAAAAATAACATCTCATATGCCATTTTTGAGGGGGAGAAAATAAGTGATAAGAAATATGTTGTGTCAATACAAATGAATCTCTCGTATAGACTTAACCCAAGAATTGATGAGATCTTAACTGTTAGTAACTCGAAAAGACTTGTCCGGGACGGTAATAATTTCAAGCTAGTTCGCTAGTGATGTAAACGTGTCTCGCAAAGGACTTGTCTCAGTAGAATGTACCATTCGAGAAACTCTTGGTAGACATGAACTCTGAAGGGTTTGACAACCTTTCGAGGATTGTCTACACCTTCAAGGTAGTTATTAGAGCTAGTTGTCACCTAAAAGCGGACAATGTATCTCTTTAACTACGCAATGTAACCGGTCTCATGGGGATTGTCTATCTTGAGTGAATCAATTCAAAAGTGCTTTCTTTCCTCACTGCATTTTGCTGCTAAAACTCTTAAGCACATGTGGAGGGGGAGTATTTATGCAAAATCTTATCTCAACAGGGGTACTAAAATGTTTTTCATTCACAAACACTTTGAGAGATTTTTCACAACAGTGGTTTTATGGCAACATAGGTTAGTCATGGAGTTATAAGGTGACTAAGGTTAGAATAACTGCCCCATGATCCGCCAGAGTCGGATGGATCTACCCAAGGACACCACAAATAGTTAGTATTTAGAAGTCCTTAGGTATGATTGTAAAAGGAGAAAATGAGAATCGGAGAAAGAAGGAGTTGAAGAATTAAAAAGAAATGCAAAGAAAAGGGCGAAAAGAAATAGCCCTCCATTATTCAACTTAGGCGACACCGGTTCAATTCATATGCTACTAGTTGTCACTTAGTGACGCTGGTATTGAAGATTAAAAGTCGCCATGGACCCAGTGACGCATGCACTAAACCTTCTTAACCACTCAAGTTTCTCTCAACAAAAGCTTGTTTCATTCTCACAGGAACCCCTACGAACTATCGGCTTTTCTTAGAGATTGCCGGTATTGAAAAGGAGACCTCTCCTAGTCTCCGCCAGAAAACCAAAATGCATTATTGAGTCTAGAGCCACGAGATTCATCAAAAGATCTCTTAGGTACACTTGACATTTCATCACTTCACATTCAACAATAAGAATTTCTGGTACATTTCGAGTCCTTCACAGATCTTAGCAACTGCCGAGAACATGGAGAGGTTCACATTTGTGATCCTCGTGATTGAATGGAAACTTCCGGGTCAACATCAGTCACGACGACAGCAGGTCGCTGGCAACTCCCCGTGGATTAGCGCTTAGTGGTCTCAAACGGTCTACAATAGAGGTAATGCTTCGTACCTACCTCATACTCATCAATCAGAGGTACTTCTGCGGTATCGTGTTATCTCACTTGTGGGACTTCGATTTAGGAACGGCCTTTGTAAGAATTAGAGTTGTGTTTTCACACTGCGTCTAACACTCTCAAGTTCAAACTTGTAAGTGCCGAACCGCTTATTACTAACCGTTTTCTTCTTATGGAAGCTCTGGAGCGGAATGATCGTGCAGATTCTTCTCATGCTCACGGCAACATCATCACTAATGGAAGTTCTATCCAAAAGCAACACAACAAATGTAATGATTCTTCGTCAAATCAAAGAATCTACAAAGTTAAAGACTTAAAGAACTTCATCAGATGAATTCAAACGCCAAAAGAGCTGTGAGCATGTTGAGAAAGACGTGGAGACATTAGCAAAAAAGGCACTGAGGCGACTTGATGCGCATAACAACATACTATCACTTTCATCACAAAGAACAATGATCAAAGAACAAAGTTAAAGATGACGCCAAAGCATAACTGCTCAAAGTAACTATCTCTCTACACTGGGGAGATTGTTCGAATCAAGCCATTCCTTCTCACAAGAAAGAAGAACGACAGAAGACGTCAAAGCTACTATTACATCAACGCTTTCACTGCCATCACCAACACTTGAGGGGGAGATTGTTGGAATCACTTCTAAACCTTAATTCAAGTGTTAGCTTCTCATATGTAATAGGTAGCTTATTATGGCCTTTATGTTTGTTTAAGGTCAAGCTTTTGTAGAAGGCCCATAAGCTTAGGCCCATGTCCAATAAGGAAAAGGGAAGGAGTAGGAGTGTTGCCCTATCTCCTTGCCTATAAATACTATGTAATAACCCTCACTTGAGGGTTGGTTGTTCGCTATTCCCACTCATGCCCTACGCCAACTGCCTTACTATATCGTGTGTGTGGGTGTTTGGTTTATTGTTCAATCGCCTTTATCTCTTTCTTGTAAGCTTGTGTGGTAAAACTAGGGACCTAACACACATCTTCTGGTTAAAAGCTCAAATCTAGCCTCCTTTGACGTTTTAAGTGAACTCTGATAATGGTTTCCATCCTGACCATGGTTAGAAGCACAGAACCCCGTAAAACCATGAAATAACCAAATTGCCATCAGGAAAATCCAAACAAACACCCAATTCATGAAGCACACCCTTTTATCCCTTCTTCGAAGCAGAAACCGTAGCACCAACATCAAGTAAGATCCAGAATTACACTTTCTCTAAGATGGTTCCATCATCACGGGATTTTACAATTCTATAGTTTAAACCGAGAAATAGTTTTTCAAGGGATTTTACAAAACCAAGAATATACCGTGTAAGATAGATCCGAAATGCACTTTACTATTACCGTGGTGTTTCCATTGTCACGGGATTTTACAAGTCTATGATTTAAACCGAGAAATAGATTCTTTCATGGATTTACAAAATCAAGACAAAACCGCATACAATGTCACTTTGAATGTGTTATGACAACTTTGGTTTTGTCAATATCTGCTTTAGGGGAACATGCACGGCTCATCAACAATTCTTTTCCACCATGAACAATTCTTCACAAACCATACTAAGTTAAGTAGTATATACTACTGGAGGTTGACCGTAACACATTAAAAGTACGCCCCCATGATGGTTTCAACTTTCGAAGCATCATAACGTAACGACCATTTGCACGAGAAGTTCTTGTCATAAGCACACATCTTGAAAAATCATAACTGACAGAAGATTCTTGAAAGATTTTGCTTAGACTATGAAGTATCATTGACATTATGTGACGTCGAATATCCCCAGAGAATTACTGTAAACGAACCTCCTTTGATCAACCGGCTAATATTAATGACCACATATTTCGCGTCAATAATACCGTACACAACCCCATAGTCATTTTTCACTTTTTCGCTCAAGCCGTGAATTTATGTATCCTCCGTGAAAATATACTATACCAAAAATACCACATATTTAATGAAATTTCATCCAATTTAAATTATTTGACCCATGCAGCCCGCTTCAAATAGCATTAAGAAACCCAGTCCAACATCAAAAAAAAATATCATATAACCATGTGTTATCACTACACAAACTCATATTATACCAAAACCCAAAATCACATAGTGATAAATTGATGCACTCAGCAGTCCACCAAAAGGCCCAAATCCATGTCATGATAAACCGACCCACGATCCACATCACATCCAGATCCAATAAGTGAAAGATAATGTACCGGTTATAAATTGAGATAGCCTAACTATCATTTAGACCTAAATCTTAGCACATTCATCACTTGAGAAAAATCCGCCTCTCTCCTAAAAGTCCTCACACCTAAAACCAGATCTGGAAAAAGTTTGCCTCATCTCCTATCATCAATAGCATCATAATCCGATCAAAACAAGCTTCTCATTTCAAAAAATAAAACCATAAACATGCGGCTTCAAGACCTTTTCAAAGATCACTGGTAGGTTTTATAGTTGAGATTTCTTGTTATGATAACGAACCAAGTAAAAAGAGAATAACAATCTTGTTTTTGCTCTAATACATTGATGTTCGAAAAAAATGAAGCAAGGCTTCAAATAAAATCAGTGATGACCTTTTCGTGATAAGGACCTTCAAGGTCGACATTCAGTAATGACGAAATAAGCTGAGATTAATTGTTGTTACATTTATTCATTTACGAGTCGTATGAGGTGATGATGGGAATTAGGATGAAGTAGGATTATGTTAGGTTTATAAACATGTCGAGGATGTGGCTGTTGTAACTTCATGTTTACATCAGTCATCCCTTTATATTTTCAGTTTTGATATTGACTTATGATGAGTTGGCTGAAGTCAAAGAGTATGTTGGTATTTGGGTTATGGTTTGGTCAATCATGGTCATCATCTCATCTAGTTTTTTAGTCAAGTCGCTATATGCAGTCAAGTCGCTACATCTTTGACATAAGTCGCTACTCTTAAAAACAATAGTCGATTAAAACAATAGTCGCTAACCTCAAGTCGCTAACTTATTTTAGTTTGACTCAAAAATCAAACTGCCACCAAGTCGCTACCATTAACAACTCGCTACTTGTTAAATAACAAGTCGCTACCATTAAAAAAAACACAAGTCGCTACTTAGATTCATAGTATCTGGACATAATGGACAACTCGCTATAAATTTATCTTTGACTTTTTCCGGCGAGTTATTCCACCAAAACCGCTCATATTCATATTTACCCGTAAAACACCATATGAAATCTTCTTTGACTGGTTTGACCACGAATACATTAACCATTTGACCACAAGAAAATGACCACATCATAAAAATTCTCTTTACACTTCCAAAAAACATAATTCCCAAAAGCAGTTTTGATGTAACAAGTCGCTATGAAGTTTTGATGTAGTTGAGTTTTCCAAAAGCACACCAAGCATTAACTGATATAGTAACAAGCAACAAATGACACAAAAAAGATTTATTGAACCATAATAGATTATGGACTCATGGAAAGTATTTGACCAATCATTTGTTTAAGACTGTTCACATCAACATCAGAAAAAACATAATTCCCAGCACACAATAGTTGTAAAAGCAGTTAAACAAAATGATTTGAACCAACAAAAATCAATGTACACAAATCGAACACAAAACAAGATAACAAACCACATCAAATCACCAAAAACAACACAACCTGGCTCTGGTACCATTTGTAGGATCGTAATATTTATTGTGTTTGATGATTCGGGTGGTCGTGGATGATGGAAATACATGTTAGCCATTTAGAGAGAGAAAGAGATGAGAGGGTGTTCCTTGCTAGAGACTTTCTTTGTAAATTATGAAAGGTTAGATTGAGAAGCACCACCCCTTCCAAGGATGGAAGAGGTATTTATAGTTACAGACAAAACGACTCTCCTACGGCCATGATTCGCGGTATACAGCCGATAAAGACCCGTCCTTCCTCCACGGTGTAACACTAAACTAAACTACGTTACAAACTAACTAATTGACTACTAAATAACGTAAATAACGACACGTATACGAGCTGATTCTTAGGAAAGAGATCAATAATAAGAAGTGTAGTAATGTTTGGGTAACTCAAACGTGTTAGGTTTGAGCACCGAGATCGTTCCGAACGAGGGTTGAATGGAATTTTCAACTCACGTCAGCGACATCTGATCCAATGGGAAAAGGGGATAATTGGGATTTCTAAACTACGGGGCAAGGGGAAGTAAAGGGAAGCATATAAAAGGGAATTAAAACTACGGGGAAACCTAATTACCCAAATTAAGACTAATACGATTTAAATTAAACGCAAATAAAATGCAACTACGTCTAAACTAAGTCCTAAAAATGATCTAAAATTATTTTAAAACTAAAAATGATATTTTTAAATTAACTAAGAATTAAAACTAATTTTTATGATTTTTCTCGAATTTATTTGACTTAAAAACCAATTAAAACTAATTAAATTGCTAAAAATTATAATTTGAACTAGGAAAATTATGGAAAAATATTTTTTTGGCTTTTTATATTTTCCTTAATCTCGGAAAAATGAAAATTATTTTTTTGAAGCTTTTCCGATTTGTATTAAAAGTAATTAAAACTAAAACTGATTTAAAATAAGAAAAAATAGTAAACAAGGCAGTAAAATTATGAAAATTCAGAAAATTCTAAAATATTATTCTAAATCTAGGAAAATAAGAAAACCTATAATTAGTGTGCAAGAATAGTGTTTCAGAAGGAAAGTGCTTATAAATAAGCACTTTAAAATAAGCAAGAAGCTGCTACAAAATAAATTTGAACTAGGAAAATTAAATTGCTAAAAATTATAATTTGAACTAGGAAAATTATGGAAAAATATTTTTTTGGCTTTTTATATTTTCCTTAATCTAGGAAAAATGATTTTTTTTTTTGAAGCTTTTCTGATTTATTTGTATTAAAAAGTAATTAAAAAGTCTTAAAAACTGATTTAAAATAAGAAAAAATAGTAAACAGTACTGGAAAAATTTGAAAAATTCAGGGAAATTCTAAATTATATTCTAAATCTATAAAAAATACTAAATCTTATGCTAGTGTGCAAGAAAAGTGGGCTGTAGTGAAACTGCTTATAAATAAGCACTTCAAAATAAGCAAGAAGCTGCTACAATGCACCAAATGATCACAGAGGCTATAGTATGCTAAAATAACTCAAAACCAACTGAATTCAACTACTCTAAACCACTAATGTACTGATCTCAATGATTTGACTAGTTTGATTACTTAAGCTAAAACAGCCTAGATCTACCTAATTGCAGCTTAATAAGCTAATCCAAAGGAACTGAAATGCAAACCGTAAGTTGAACTCTAGACTACCAACCCAAGATCCACTAAACCAAATTTCAGGTCCTAATGATCTAGATTGAACCTTGTGCAAGGCCTGCAAGTTGGCTGGCTCACACTCAGAACTAATGATATCAGGGCAAATCACTCTAAAGAAGAGTCGATTTAATGCTTATAACAGTTTTAAAAATTCCAAAAATAAGTTTTACAAAATAGACCAACCGAACTTGAAAACCCAAAATCTCACTTAATTTGAACCAATAATGAATCAATGAAAATTTCACAAACTTTTGCAAAAACCAGATTTTACTCTTTTTGACTTTTGACAGTTTTTGAAATGTTTGACCAAATTGAACTTTGATGCAAGCTAATGAACTGAATTTGATGAATTATGATGTAATTAAGCTAAATTAAGCTAACTTATCTATATCTAAACCTATATGCAAGATTCAGATTAATGATTCAAACAGATATAACCTCAAAATCAGTTTAAATCCAATTTTGACTAAATGAGTATGTAAATGCAATTTGAAAGCTAAAGTGACTTATAAAAGACTAAATAAGACTATCCTTAACAATTCTAACCACTAATGAACTCTAAAACTCCAAATGAAAGCCTAATCCAAACAACACTTAGTACTGATATGGCTTAATCCACGTAATCGAGATCCGATCCTCGCTATATTATAACTAGATTCAATAATCAATATTATTACTACTTGAACTATTAAAACACCTAAAGCTAGTTATGCAAATTTAAACTATTAGCAGATAATACTACTTATGATAGCACAAAAATAAAAAAATAACAACATTATTCTATCGAATTAAAACTAAACTAAGCTAGCTAATATGCTTAATTAAACTAATCTATAGCTATCAATGGATGAAACAAGAATAAGATGAGCTTTAGTACTTACAGTTGTCCAATGATGGCTTGCCAAATAATCAAAAACCAATATCTAACCACAATTAAGCCTAAATCAAACCAGTTGCTGATCCGCATCAATGATTCGAACCATATGCAGCTCCCTTTGACTTTTGTTGACTGAATAAGAGATTTAAATGAATTTTGAGTATGAAATGAAGTAAGCTCACTATAAGCTATAATAAGCTTAAATGAACCTTGTGAAACAGTAGCTGAAACTTTTAGTAACCTTATAAGAACTTGAGAGTATTTTTTTTTTCAACTATTTTTTTCTGATTTTTATTTTTTATTTTTGAATAATGAGAAGAACAAGTCAGAACTATCTTTTAAAAGCAATAATACGAATTAGACTAAATCAACAACTGAATTCGAACATTTTAACACTATTCAATGATTTAAGAAATAATAAGCTAAAAATTGAAATTTCATTAATATTAAAAACCGAGTACAACAAGGAAATTACAAAATTCGAGGAATACTTAAAACATTAAAATGAAATTAAAACTATTCTATACTAACAAATGAAAGTCAATACAACAATGAGTGAAGGGCTCTATTTATAGCTGAACGTTGAGGTCTTGGAAGGCTTGGAAGGCGATTGTGCTTTCTCCGATGGATATCAGTACTTTGATCAAATCCCATCAATCATCCTTTCATCATGACCCTTGGATTGTATTCTCCATTAGCGAAGCTTCACCAATCGGAGCAAGGGATGATGATGCACACGGATTGCCACCGTGGCACCCGTGTGTCAGTCACATGTCAGAGTTTAGTGTTAATTTGGCTTGAATTTGAATTTCGTTTGGGGAATTAATTAAATGGGATTTAGGGTTCATGTGCTGGGAAATTTGGGTGAAATAAAATGGCGCGTTTGTTTTTTATTTTATTTTGGTTTTGTGTTGACTGGGTTAAATGGAGGTTTGACCTGGGTTAAATACGGGTAAAAGTGGGAAACGGGTAAGAGATGGACCGGGTATGGTGTTTGGATTTATATTGGGCTTGGTAGTGTATTGGGCCAAGGTATAAAGGAATGGTCTTGGATTTAATATGGATCCAAAGTGTATCATAAGGATTAAAAGTGTCAAATCTGAAAATCCAAGGACCATGGCTGTAAATTCTGAAAATATCTTCCAAGGGCCATTGTTGTCATTCTTCAAATAAGCAAAGACTGATTATGTAAATTCTGAAACATCAAGGGTGTATTCTGCCAATTGATGAAAGTTCAGGGACTGATTCTGACAATTCTGTAAACTTGATCAAATCTTTCACGAATCATCCTTTGAGAATAGAAATCTTAACAGATGCACAATTCTGACCTTCCGGCTCAGCTTTAGCACTCTTTATCTCTCGTGCTCGGGTTTTTGTCTGATTTAGTTAACTTTTGTCTTTTTGTCATATCCGTACCTGCACATGCATAAACTCAAGAAAACAGCAAATATTAGCAATAAACGGCTCTTTCTTGGTTATTTTGGGTCTAATTTGATAAAGAAATTATATGTGTTTTTGCACATATCACGAGCTAACATATGCTAGACCATAATTGGGGTGACCGACACTTTAACATGGAATTTCTAATTCCTAACACTTTTCATCCGGCCCTAAATGGTATCGAGTGAATTCATACTTTGCGGCTATAATTGGTGGTTGCCTCTTATACGGAATGCCAAGAAGTTTGCACCTTTTTTTCTCATATGCTTCATCGTCGGGGTCAATGAATCCATCTTCACCTTGTAGTTCAAGGTAATCTATATCATCTTCGTCAGACTCGGTATCTTTAAGCCATTTATTGTCGAGTAAATTTTCCACTAGCACCTGTTTGCATTCCTCTTTTTCTTTCCTTGATGAATCCTCAGAACCATTATCCAACTCTTCATTTGGAACTTCTCCACTTGGTTCATCTTTAATCATACATCCGTTCCAGATCTTCTCCTTAGTTAGCGCATCTATCTTTCCGTATTTGATTTTTATCCAATTGCCGAATCCTAAATCGTCTAGCCACGGCAATTCTGTTCTTTCCGAGTCATTAGTTGAGGTCCATAGGAACTCATCTTCCCCAACTCTCTCTATACTGCTTCCCCCATTACATTCATAATCAAAAGGGTTGCAAGATGCCCAAAGATTTTCGTCAGGGGTTTTTATTTTCTCACACCAATGACTTCGAGTTCCTTCGTCATCGGTGTTGCTCGAAGGAATATCGTTGAAAGGTTTAATGGTCTTTCCTCGAAGAATATGTTTTTCATATTTGAGCTCCAAATTTCTCAATAAAACAGAATTAATGATTGCGTCCCCGAACCTCACTGAATACCAATCACCGAAGGATAAGCTTCCAAAATCAACGTCATGTCTTCCCGATTCATGAGGGCATATCCAAAATTCGTTCTTCACATTGCTACCCCCGTTGCAATACTCATGAAAGGGGTTGCAAGTTGGCCATGCTTGCGTGAACTCATCTTCCGTGATTAGTAAGGGCCTACAGCAGTGTTTGATGGGTGGTTCTTCCTCTTCGTTAATTGAGAATTTAGCTAATCTTTCTTCATTGTTAAGTGCAGTCCACATGTATCTGTCATCATTAATCCTCTCCTTATCGACCCCTCTATTGCAGGTTTCGTTCCGAGGGTCGCATGAGGACCATAGATCATAACACTCTCCATTATCAATTGCAATAGCCTTACACTAGTGATTCTTCCTTTTGGAATCGTCTATTTTGGGATACTTGTTGTTCCTTGTATCCAGGTTATGCCGTAACTCCGATGTTTAGTTACGGCGTAACTCTCTTCTGCCATCAGCATCATTGTCTTTATTAGACTCATCGGTGGATTTGTCATTTTCAAAACACGCTTTACATATTGTCGATTTGTTCTTTTGTGCCTCATTTATTCTTTGTACTTCGTCGCCAAGCTTCCCAATCATAGTCTCCAAGTTTTTTAGTGATATGTCATGGCTAGAAAGGCTCTTGTTTGTATTATCTTGGAAGTTTTTCAGCCATTCTTCTTGCTCTTTCTGTCTCTTACTTGAATCTACGAGGTACTTGTTAATTATTTCCTCCAAGTTAGCTCTTCTTTCACTACGATAATATGGGGAAGGTCCTCCACGATAGCCACTACCATTACGATTATCCCCGTAAAACGGTCGATTTTCTCTATATTTAGCTTCTTCGATTGTGTTCTCTTCGTTAACATGAGGACAATTCTTGGTGAGATGTCCTCCCCCACAGCTTTTGCAACCTACTTGGATGGCATGAATAGTTTCTATGATCTTGAGCATATCCCGACCGAGATTTTCTATTTTGTTAGTGATGGCGGCAATTCCATCAAAACTTCCGCCGTGGTTCTTTTTGCTTCCTCCATCGTGCCATTTCTAGGAATGATCAGCCATTTTTTGGATGGCTTCAATTGCGAGAGTAGGAGTCATGCTCGGAATTGGTCCTTGGTAGTCCAACATATGTCTGGTAGTCATGTTGATTCCTTTGCAGAATATGTTGACTTTTTGCTGGTTGTTTAGATCATGTTTAGGACACTTGTAGAGGAGATCGTTGTATCTATCCCAGGCTTGATACAACGTTTCATCGTCTTCTTGCTTGAAATTATGGATCTCCAAGAGCTGGTTAGATATCTTCAACGGAGGACAATATCTCTGGATAAAGTGCTTTTTTAGTAGAGCCCATGTGTCAACTGCCCCGACGGGCAATCTTTCGATCCATCTTCTTGCAGCCCTAGTAAGAGTCATGGGGAACACCCTTAGCATAATAGCGGCCATGAGACACACCCAAAATGTTGAAAAGGCTTGCGATGTACAAGACATTCTCAACGTGCTCATATGCATCTTCGTCCCTGTTTCCTGAAAAAGGGTTAGCACGAAGCTCCTTCATAAATTGATCTTTAATCTCGAAACGGACATTAGCTCCAATTTCCGGTCTTACGAGCTCCGACCCTTGTTCTTCTCATGTCAACGCTAAATATTCCTCAAGAGTGAGGTCATCAATGTTAACAACTTCCATGGTACCTGAAACTTGAAAACAAAACAGAAATGAAATACTTAATAAAAATCCTAATATAACTCCCCGGCAGCGGCGCCAAAAACTTGAAGCAGGTTTTACTGACCGGGTTTTAATATTTATAATTTCTCGTTATACCTATGGTCTACCCTAATGCACTAACGGGCAGTGTACCCGGTCGTATATAGTGTAGCATTTCGGTAAAACCAAAGTCGTCCCAAGAGCCATGTGTGCGGATTTAAACTAAGTCTAAGTGTCACAGATTTAATATGATTATGATATAATTAACTACTAAAGAAAATAAAGGCGAGGTTTGTGATCAATAAAGGAGAGGGGTGCTAACCTAGTTACACATCCTATTTAGTAGTGTTTACGTCTAATTACTTCCAATTACTTCAGTGGGTCAAAGTCGCTAGACAAAGATTTGGTCAGTTCATCCTAACCTATCAGCAAAGGGTCCCACTGGAGAAATCAGGTAACCCGTCATAAGTCCAGTTGTTCTTAGTCTCCTAAGCCAAGTCATTAAGTACCACTACATGCTAGATTCATAACAATGAGTGCTCGGGCGCTAACATCTTAAACACTCATCCCCGATTTCTTAAGTTCATCCAAACGGTAGGTGATCAGTTGG
Source organism: Chrysanthemum makinoi (assembly GCA_910596185.1). Lineage (NCBI taxonomy): Eukaryota > Viridiplantae > Streptophyta > Magnoliopsida > Asterales > Asteraceae > Chrysanthemum > Chrysanthemum makinoi. The sequence continues at coordinate 1,863,865 of OU343218.1, read as the reverse complement.
TCAAATCACACAAGCAGAAAGGGTCGTCAGTTGGTCATATCTTACCCTTCCTACTCAGTCTACCTACTTAGGGTCAGTTGGTCATATCTCCTAAGTAACTAGCCACTACCGCCATTCAAAACTACTAAAACAAGGGTAGCTACCAACAAACTATGCATGCATACACTTAGAAATAATTATGCGGAAGCAATGTAAACGCAAAAAAAAACAATTAAGGAATCATAACTGGGCCAGCACCAGAAGTGCTTAGCCGCTCATATTAACTAAAACAATCAATTCAATGTTTAACATTACAAAATACATGAATTGAAAGTAAAGAAAAGATAAAATGCTAATGCTTATCGTAGGGGAGTGATTTTTCCCTTGGAGATAGCTCCATACGCTCCTCTAGATCTACCTTGGACTTCTACTCACGTTCACTTGATGTTGTATGTGAAATGGGATGCTTTGAAATGCTGGAAATCGTGGGGTATTTATAGGCCAGATCTAGTTACGGCGTAACTAATGCTAAGAGTTACGCCGTAACATCCAATTCTTCGTATTTTGCACTTTGAAAATGCAGTTACGGCGTAACTCGAAGGAGTTACGTATCTTCAATAAATCTTGGTTACGCCATAATTGAGACAATAGTTATGGCGTAGCTTGCAGCGGCGCGGAACCTAATTTGACCTAGTTGGTTACGTCGTAATCTTTGGGAGAGTTAGGCCCTAATCTTCTGTTGAGATGGTTTTCTGAGCCACGCTTTTGTTACGGCGTAATGTGAGAGAGGATTTATGCCGTAACTTCTTGAAAATAAGCATACTATGATATATCTTCATAAAACTCTCCAAATCCGTGTCTCTTTAGCTCCAATGCTCGTAATTTACCTGAAAGTGAAATATAGAGGAAAAAAGCGTAAATCCATATAAATGATATAAAATACGAGCATTATCGGGGGAAATTGACACTTAATATTCAGGACTATTTGATGTTATCAGAGTAAACTGATGTTAACGCGCACGTCATGTACAGTCAAAGGGACTAAGCTATACACACCGCTCAAGAAATGTCAGGATGACGCCGTCTACAGTCTCAAATACAATAAAGACGTATCAAATCCCAAAGATAGAGAATAAACCCGAAGCGGGATATTCATACACTTCCACATGAAAACATCGAATATACACCTTTCCAAACTCAGCTTAAAACCTTGATCGAGGTAAAAATCTTGCATCTAGTCATCATCACAAAAGACAAATGTGACCATCAGCTTAGCAATAAAGGGCTTGGAAGCGAGCTTTGGTAACACAAGCATGGACCGGGGGACTGTGTACAAAAGTCCAAAGATCACTTCATCAGTGCATGATCTAATACTAGACTGGGGGCACTTGATAGCATATCAATATTAATGGCCCAAACCCACTAATTACATGCTCGAAGCAAGCCCATCACCAAGGCCTATTAACAATTGATAAAAGACCGGCTTAAATCCTAGGCCACATAGAGCTTGGAAAGACCTCTCAGGCATGACTGAGTAACATAATGCCACTGCTCTCTAACTGTCACTAGCAGTTAAGATGTAGCATCTGACACCACACAGTGGGGCGCACGACAAGCACCACTACGTACGAGCTAAAGGATGAATGACATATGTCCTCCTTTTCTGCTCCCGGATGATTAGCACCTGGCTATCTAATAACCGTTGATTATCCTCTAAGGGTTTATCTCTAAACCCTACAAGCCTCTCTATAAAAGGAGAGAAACACACACAATCACATAAGTTTTCACACACTTGGGCAGATATTGCCTCACAGCAGTTCAACATGGTTCTTGTTTAAGTGTTACCCGAGCTTCTTGATCTATATCAATCTGATCAGGTCCTTACCATTCAAAACAAGAAACCAAACAACAAAACCATTCCAATCTAATCTCTAAACCGATTTACATACCATACGTAAACATTTAGGGTAATAATATGTGTTTTGGCCTTTTATATAATCTTAATCCAGAGCCTTTATCATTTTGTTGTCTTTTATTGTATACTTCATATAAATTATTATTCTTCTGCTTATTTATAATGTTATAGTGCTAGGTGCAATTGGCGTCTATTATAACCGTTATAAGCGTTGTCATGTCAACTTTCTACTCTATAACATTCTTATAACACAAAACCAAAAAACAACCTCCCCAATAACATTCTTATAACACATCACCAATTAAACCCCACTAAAAAAAAAAAGAAAAAAAATTGTCGAAAAATGATCGCAATTGGGATGGCTATGGCCCTATAACGCTTAACCCCCGGTGCATCTAGAACGAGTATAGCAGTGTCATAGGGGAAACAATGGCCATATAACATGTTATAGGGCCACTACACCATGACCTCTTATATGCATAACGTGTGGATTATGTAGAAAGCCATACTTCGCTTATTATTTTAGATGTGGTTCTAACCTTTTGACCAGCAATTCATGTGGTTTGAACTCATCATTGCACATAACTAAATCAGATAAAACAATTTTTTAATAAGTTGGCACGAGTATTCTCCTACCCCTCATTAGTTATGTAATATTTTAGACTTAACTTTTTTTTTCAAACAAAAATCCTTGCTACATTTTTATAAATTTGAGGTACTTTACATAAAACTTCCCCTTTATGTATTATAAACATTTTGAATTAACTACTTAATGACAACAAAAAAAATTTTAGCCGATTAGATACGTGTTGAGAGAGAAAAAAACTTAAAAAATAATAATAAGTTTATGAGATATGTTGAGGGGTGGGGGTATGATTTGATATGGCTAGTAGGTTAAAATAAGAAAAAATTAAACAACTTGAACTTAAATGATAATAGAAGGATAAACCCTAGGTGTGTTTGTTTAAGATTATATGTTGGGTTTATGCTTATCATATAAACAGCTTTTAATGCTTATGTAAAATAAGCTCATATTGAGTGTATGTATTAATTTATTATATTGAGTGTTTGCATTAACTTATTAAAGTAAATTGATAAACCAACATCTTGAACTAAGAGCATCATCAACGTTCCACCGTGAGTGTGTGCTAGAACATTAGAGGTGCGAGCTAGTTATTTCCATATCTATGATCTTAATCATAATATTAAAGTTAACGCTAAGTAATGTGGAAATTGTGTCTTAATCCTCTCCCTAATTTGTTTAATCTATCGAGACGCGGGTTGGATATTAATTCTATAACTTGCCTGGTTTGTAACTTGATGCCAGAACGTCCTCTCACTATTTGTTCACTTGTGACCTCACTTCCTCTATCTTGGAAGTATCAAAACAATGTCATCTTTAATCCTCAATCAATGAGGAAAGTTGACATTCTAGATAATATCTTATCTTTTCCTCTTTTTAGTTAATAAATAAGATAAAAGATCATTTGAGGACAAAAGATTATTTACATACCAAGGGATCAATCTCCACCCTCCATTTTTATTTGATCTAATGGATGAGATTAATCCCAACAATTTAAAACCCACTTTCATCATCTTTTTTCAATATAATATCTAACTCCAAGTTAATCGCTAAGCCAAAAAAATAGATTATTATGACGAGAAGATGATTATCTTTCTATAGATAGGCACTTTGATATACGGCAAAAAAAATTTTTCGTATTTTTCACGTTTTTAAGTTTTTCGCTACTAAATTTGTGCATTGAAAATCATATATGATAAAACACTAATTTGAATATTATGTGATATTAGTAATATCATATATGATATGTAATATCACATATGATATTAGTGTAATATCATATATGATATTACATATAATATCACATGTGATATTCAATTTAGTGTTTTATCATATATGATTTTTTACGTAAATTTCAAAGAACGTAAAAACGAAAAATAACGAAAAAACTAAAAACGAAGTTTTTTTTCTTTTTTCAAAGTATAATCCGCCTCGCTTCATGTAAAGAAAGATAATTAAATGCTCGTCATGATGGTGTAAATGTTTTCACTTAACGATTAACGGTTTAAGAGATATTTAAATTATAAAAAAAATAAGGAAATAATAAATGCTTTTAATCTTAAATTTATGATTTCTTTTTAAAATGGCTATTGGATTTAGCCCCAGATGGTAGTGTTTTAGATGTAAATAACACCTCAATAAATAAAGGTGCTAATATTTATAATTGATATGATTGATTAAGAACTCCTTTGTAGTTTCTTCTAGCATCTTGCTAGAAGCTTTTGTTTTTATATATTTTTCCTCTTGCTGTTAAAAAAAACCATATACAAATCTTTGACTGATTTACGCATATCATATAACAAGTCGTGATACACCATTTCCATATTTATTTATGTACCTAAATAAAAAAAACAACATAAAAGCGTCTGGTTGTATTCTGATCTCTTAGAGCAATGGGTGTGGTGCCCTAAGGTTAAACTTTTAACACTTGCCACGCCGCCACATCAGCTTTCACATTTCACTTTAACTCAACAAAAAAACACCCCTTATCATAACTTACCTTAACTCACTTTAACTTAAATATTTTCAAATTCAACCCCTAAACTAAAACAAATACTTTATTTATTAAAAAACATATCACAATACAAAATAAAAAAAGTTACGAATTAAAAATATCACCACATAAAAAAACTAAAAAAAAAAAACTTTATTAGCTTAAAAAAAATTCTACTAAAACTATAGTGTAAGATATTGATTCATAAGATATATCAAACAATAATAGAATAACTTAGTAGGTTTAGAGAGAGAAACCGATCCTTTCTAGAGAGAGAAAATGAAAGAAAAACATAGAAGGTTATTTTAAGAATGAGGTCCAACCTCTACCTTGGGAGGAGGGTATTTATAGTTACATACTACACGCCCTCCTTCTCGAATCGTGGATCGCATATAGTGGTAAAGACTGGCCCCATTCCAAGTGTTTTAATAAGCTAAACTAATAACTAAATAACTAACTAATAATAAGTAAATAACGATATGTCTACGAGATAACATATGCTAGATAATATTTGGGTGACCGACTCTTCACTATGGATTTTCTAATTCCTAACAATCTCCCTAAGGACGCCACCACATGTTTTACATTTCAAATCCTAGCAATCTATTCTTGACTTGTTCTTGAGCTCGTAGACTTCAATTCTTCAATTCCGCATTCTTTGTGTTTTAGTAGCGATTCTTCAAAGTCCGTGATATTTATACTTATGGAGGCTTTAAACTAATCCACATCTTTGATGATCTTTGAGCTTTTCATTGAGATCATCACCACAGAAATCTCGGATCACCCTTATTGTGTTGCCATCATGTGATGTTGTGACTTTTGGACCGACATGCTCACACTTTCAGATCATGACATCTTTCAATCGAGTAGGAAGCTTTAATGCTCATGATATTTGCAAAGAACAGAAGGAAACATAGTATAAAATATCGCAGTGTTCAGAAGTTATGCACAAGTCATGATTTCTTCAAATTAAGTGTGGATGCTGTGAGCATGTGGCTTTGGATTGACCTCAATTCTGATCACCGCAATCGCGGGGTGTACCGCATGCGACGCTTAGCATAAAGCGCACTAAAGTGTCTTTTGATCACTTTCGTGAATTAAGGTACACGCCCACGTTTCCTCGCTGATCACATTGGTACGCCTGTGATCGGTATAATTCAAGAATCTCCTTGACAGTGGTTTCACAAATGTTTAGCTGTTCTCAAACCGTAACATCTCAAAGAAGACAAAGACGGAGGAGTGAACCAAATAATTGAGATTCACTGATAGATGAAAAATCGATTTGAAACAATCACGTATTGCTCAAGAAAGAGTTTTGCAATACGACGGGTTTTATAAGAATATCAATTTTTCAATCAAAAATACTTTTTATATAAAAGAGTACACATTCGATGTGCTAGAGAAGAGAAGAAATTTGCATTCGAACGTTTTCCAAAAGTATTTTTTCAATCGAGATACTTTTGAATTTGAAAATGAATACATTCTATGTAATAGAGAAAAGAAGGTTTGCACATCGAACGGTTTTTCCAAAAGTATTCGTCAATTCCATTCCGGACCAAGGTTGATTCAAGAGAATCGCCTCATCGTTTATCCAGTGTCACAAGCTTGATCCATGAAAGATCTCACATGTCACCCACCAAGAGCTTGTTTGATGTTGGCTCTAGAAGGATTTATCTTCATCGTGAATATTTTCATATCACTTCTGATGTTCCGCAATACCACAAGGATAATGCGTAGGACTCTAAATATATATACTCATTTTCCACATTGTGTGAAACAGCAAGTCTTCATTAAATTTGTGTCCTAATGAGATATTGTGGATGATCTCTTGGCTCTAGACTCAATTGTGCACATTTGGTTCCTATGTCGGAGACTAAGGAGAGGGTCTCCTTCTTCAATATCAACAATCTCTAAGAAAAAGTCGATAGATTAAGTCGCTCCCCGTGAGAATGAAACAAGCCCTTTTAAGAGGAACTTGAGTAGCTTGGGAAGTTTAGTGCTATGCCACTGGGTCCATGACGTCTTGTCTTCAATACCGTTATCTTAGTAAACACCAAGTAGCATATGCATTGAACCCTAAAGTCAGCTTCCTAAGGTTGAGTTATTGGAGGGCTATTTCTTTTCACCCTTTTCACATTTATTCTTTTTCATTCTTCAACCCCTTCAAGCTACCGAGACTTCATCACTAGAACCTTGTTGTTTATTCCAAAGATTTCAGCTCTGCTCTCAATCGCAGCCTTCCCTATTCTCATTTTTTTCTCCTTTTTTCATCATACCTAAGGACTTCTACACTATCTAGTGGATTGTCCTAGGTAGATCCCTCCTGCTTCCGCCGGATCGGGAACAAATACCTAACCTAACCATCCTTATAACTCCAATGCATAAAGTAAATTGGTCGATCTTTTGTGTTAGGAATTGGAATTTCTATTGTGAAGCATCAGTCACCCCATGTATAATCTAGCTTAAGTTAGCTCAGACATATCGCTATTATGTTAGTTGTTATTAAGTTACTAGCTTAGTTTTAGTCTAGTGCAACACCGTGGAGGAAGGACGGTCTTACCCTTGTATACCTGATCCAAAGCCGCAGGAGGTCGCTTTAGTTTGTAATTATAAATACCCCTACCTTGCAAGGTAGAGGGTTGGATGTTCATTGGGAATCTTACATTCCACAAGTTTCTCTTTCTAAACATCCTACTTTCTCTCTAGAAATCATCTATACTTAAGTGTGTTTGTGTTATGATGTCTATATGAAATCCAATATGTTACAAATGGTATCAAGAGCCATGGTTTGATCATCTCTTACATATCCTTGATTTCTAGTGACTTTAGATGGTTTTAGAGTTTGAAAAAGTTTAGTGGTTTTTGCATCATCTGGATCATTTCTAGTGTTAAAGTTTGAATCTTGGGTGTAGTTTTGTGTTTAGAATCATTGTATGTGTTAATTTATTTGCTGCTTGAATCATATTGGTTGGGTTGTTTTTGGATTGAAAAGTGATGTTCGTGAGATTTTCTAACTAGCTTAACTTGAGCCACTGATTGTTTTTCTAGCTAGCTGACTTGCTTGTGTTGTTAGCGAGTTGTAGTTGAAGTTCTTAGCGAGTTGAGCTTAGCGACTTGTCTATTGAGACAAGCCAACAAACAATACACTTAGTGGATTCTCCACCACGGTAGCTTAATTTCTGTGAAAGTTAGCTTAACTTGTACTTAAGGTTGTTAGCGATTTGGTGTTAGCGATTTGGTGCCTAGCGAAGTTGCTATTTAGCCACTTGACTGTGTTTTAGCGACTTAGGATTATAGAGACTTGTAGTTAGCTTACTTGGTTCAAGGTTACTTAGCTTACTTGGTTCAAGGTTACTTAGTACTCTGGTTGATTCTGTCAGAATACGTTTTCTTGATTTAGTAAAACTCGCGGAAAGAATCTATTTCCTGTTTAATCATAGAGCTATAAAATCCCGCTTAATCTGTAAACATGTCCGCCAACGTATCTACAATCATCTCCACTGGCTGAGGTCGCTCATGCGTAGATACTCGCCAACCCACAATGTCTTACATCATCGATCCTTTAATCACCAAAGTACTTGCACTCTATGATACCTCAAAGAATAATGAAATAGGCCGCTACCCGAATGCTCTAATGTGAATGATTCAAAGAACTTATAATCAAAACAATTTAATGAGTCACTTGATATTGACAAATGATGCAAGGCAAATGGAATGCAACATTAAGCCCTTTTCAACTACTTCATCGATCTCAAACTACTTTTATCTACAACTATGGATCGAACAAGCAGCTCTCCTTCGCCAGACTTTCCCATCCTGACAAGAACTATGCTAATTAACTTAGAACACCTGTGGTTTCAAATTACCAAAGAAAAATTCCCAACCGGATAAATCTAATGCAGCTCTACAAGTAATCTTCAATCAATTTCAACCACTTATCCGGGAATATTCTCGATTTTGATGATGACATGACCGAATTTCATTCAAGAAACACACCGAATGGAAATTCATGAGTTCAGAAACACCTTTATTTAACTTATGGGTAATATGGAATATACATAAGGAAGCTGCTCAAGTGAATGACAAGTCAATGAATTGAATGGGTGTCAAGTGATGTTAAGGGAAGATTGTGATAGGTCATGCAATGGATCAGTTGAACAAATAAGTGATACCGAATGGTTCTCAAGTTAAATAAAGAAGGATGACAACAACTATACTGGATCTCAAAGACTCAGAGTCCAAAAGAGGAAACAGCTTACATGACAACTCCTAAGATTCATGTGGTGAATACTGATGACATATCCTCGATGAACAGTTTCATGCAATGAGGTACCCTTAACTTATCAAAGTAATTCATGTGTTAATGTATCTGATCTACTTGATCCTAACTCAACATAATAACTGCTAAATCGTCTTGTTGAGCTCCTAATCTAAAACTCTTAAAACTAATGACATGATTGAAAAAAGGGTTTATGATGAACTTTCAAACAAATACTCATTCTTGAAAACATTGTATTTTGAAATTGCAATACAACAAAGGAATAAAGCTTTATATTTAAAAGACTTGCATTAATCAGAATTTCTAGAATTTCGAGAATTTTTGAAATTAATCACTTAAAACCCGATTCAGACAAAGACTCAACCATATGCAATCAAGTTACAAATCTCTAGTTCATAAATGTAATTGTCATGCAATGAGTGATTCACTTAAATCTAGAAATGCCGAATTGGCTCTCTCTGTGTCCAATCTATTAAGATTAAATGAGGCATTAAGAAAGAACTTAGAGGAGACCAATTCCAAGTTGCTTGATCAAACAAATTTTTGCTGATGTTAATGCTCAAAGCTCAAATTCAGGACAAGAGTTTCAATATTGTTGCCTTAAAAAATGAGCTTAGGAAATCTATTGAAATAGGGTGAACACTAAGTTTGCAAAACCATCAACCTTGGGAAAGTCAACTGCTCAGAACAACTCAAAACATACCATAGTTAGGCGCCCAATGCCTTAGAACTGAAAGATCTAAACCATCGAAATCCGTGCTTGCCTCCCAAGTTGATGTAATATCGCTTGACAAAACCACCACTTCATTACTTAGTTCCACTATGATAAATCACAAACCCTGTTGTTCAATGCTCAAAGATCGGAACACTAGGAGTCGACTAGTTCTCAAAAAGAAGCATCATTCTACGATCAATCCCCTAAGAAACAAATTAACTACAAAAGGACAAATAGTCTAAAACAGGAAGTGCACACCACAAATCTACTAGCAACTGCTTCAAATGGATTCCCACCTGGCGATTATTTAAGTTTACAAGATCCAAACGGACTTACATACCTAGATCTTGCCTTAAGTGGATGCCCACAGAAAATTCTTCAAGAATATTGAGCCCAAAGGGATCTCTAATAATGATATTTCTATATTAAACTGTGATACATCCAATAGTGAGATTACTCATGTCACTAACCCATCCATTTGCAATTCTACATGTGCTTCAAGTACAATGTGCTCTCAGCTTTTTCAGTGTACAATGCTCAATTCAATCAGAACTTCATGACTTGGTTTCCGCAGAAATGAATATAGCTCTCACCATGAGCTATAGCATGTAATTGATGTACCTCGTAATTTGACTCCTATTCAACTTGAATCAGGACTCGCCCTTATAAATCTGTGTACAAATTTATTTATTTATTTTTTTTAAAAAAAATTAAAAAAAAAATTTATACATTTCATTTGAATATTTAAAAATAAATAAATAAAAACAAAAATAAAAACAAAAAATTTCATTCTTTTAAATTCATAATTTTAGTCATTTACCTCAAACTAATAAAGGATATATTCTTTGTTTTCGATAACATCTACGGTCCTAGAAATGTCATTCAATAATGATCCGGGATCATAGATGACGTTCGAACAACTGATATACTCTTATTTTATAACGGTTGAATTCAATCAATGTTCTCTGGTTACATTGATTGAGGGGGAGAATGTTTCAAGTTATCTTGTTTATATCTCGCCAAGGGTGTTGGTTATGTTTTGTGCTCAAATGTGCCGTTGTTAGTTTGCTTATCCATTATGTTAGTTTGATTATCTTATTATATTATCTCTGTATGCGATATGTGCTAGCTTGCAATCTGATAAGTTCATGAAACTGATGAGTCTGTAATACATAATGTGACAAGATAGCAACTTGGTTTGGTAAATTTGAGGTTAGAGACTTACTTTGTAATGTCTTAGCGACTTATTAAGATCCTAGGATAGCGAGTTGCTAACCTCTCACAAAACTATAGGGACTAAATGTGACAACTTGGTAATCTTGCTTAAACCCTTCCCTATACCCTAGCGACTTATTGCCGCTTCATTTTTCAAAACTTAAAAATAATTATTTTCTTTTTTTCTCTCTCGTGTACTCTTATCATCCTAGCGACTTGAGTGTGGTAAGGCCATATTGATCTGCTTCTTGTCTTTGAATATGTAGAATATATGCATTTTCTAACTCTTTTTCCATTAACAGATTCCATGGATCTTAATTCTCATCTCTTGATTCCCTCATATAGGTTTGTTGGTTATTGATTTGTTGAATGGAACAACTGAGATATATGTGTTAATGGATTCCGGGTAGTTTTAATGCACTAGGGTTGTTGTAAACTCTCATGATTATATTTATTAATGAATGTGTGAGCGTTTTTTTTTTTTTTTTGTGATTCAAGTTTGGTTGTGTTTCTGAAATTGTTTGTGTGTATGGATTAACTGAAAGTGTTCCTGATAGTGGTTGGATTGTGTTGAATGGATTGCAATGATTATGAGAATAATATGCTTGTGTTCTTTATAGCGAATTATCTGCTTTGATAACGCTTTCTGGTAGCTTAGTTAGTGTATTAATTCTTCGTGGCGAGTTGCTACTCCTGAATACAGTCAAGTTAGCGACTTAGTAAAGTTAGCGACTTAGTGAACTGATTTGTAGCGACTTAGCAGTATTACTGTTGATGGCGACTTGTCTTTACAAGTTAGCGAATTAGTAATTTTTCATGTAGCGACTTGGCTCTTTTATCTTTGTTAGCGACTTGTCCTTATAAGATTAGCGACTTGCTGGTTCATGTTTTTAAGCAGAGACTTGGTTGATTAAAATATTTAAAGGCAAATTGCTAAGATAATCTCATGATTGCAATGTGATTCAAGATTTCCTGTTGCAACTTGTATTGACAACACACTTTTTTGTGACGTACTATAACACTTTTGTTTGAGCAATTGATACTTGGATTCTCTTGTAGCAACTTAGTATCACAACTTGTTTCATACAAATTGTTATATCACTTCCACATTTGTATCTTGTCTCATGACATTATTCCTGAGTATATGTGCATTTTTAATATTTTGATTCAAAAACAAATTGTCTCTTGAAAAATGTATCAAATGGGGTCCTTAATTTGAAAAACTCGCTAACGCTACTCAATCCATCTCAATATGCTTATGGAAACTCTGTCTGAGCTTCTAAGTTTGTGAGTTTATGAAATAATTCAATGATTGTCTAACTAACCATTTATAATCTAACATGTTCCCAATCATTGTTGTTGGTTGTGTATATCTTCAGATCTTCAATGGCAAACACAACCTCAGGTGAGAACATTACTTCTTCTGCACCACCCAATGTCCTCTCAGACGAAGAAATCCTTCCTAAAAGTAAATGGGCAGAAATTGGTAAAAGTAACTGTTATGTGGACTTACAAAAGTTGCAACAAAATCCTATCCTCAAAGTGTCTATTGATATCCTCAAAAACACAAACTTCTTCGGTGCCCTATCCAAGCAATGCACAGTTCCCACCATTTACATACAACAATTCTGGAACACCATTCAATGGAACAAAATCACAGCTAAATACTCCTGCAAACTAGTTAATAGGGAATTTGAGATAAATTCTGACACTCTTAGCAAAGCTCTAGGAATCACTCCCTGCAACCCCAACATAGGATCTGAACCTCCACCTAGTGCTGACGAACTAATAGTCTTTCTAATTGGTTTGGGATATCAGATTGCCATATCAAGGGCTTCTGACATCATCACCGGACACATGTATCAACCGTGGAGAGCAATGACAACATTTCTCAACTTGTGCTTATCTAGCAAAACATCAGGGTTCGATAAAGTGAGAATTCCCATCTTGCAAATCCTATGGGGTATCGTCAATGGGGGGAATGTGAATGTCTCAGAACGTATTTGGGAAGAATTTTTGTTGTCAATGAACACATTCATATCTGACAGAACAAACTTTCAGAATAAAGCTCAGGGTCGAAAGAAATTGAACAAGCTTGTGATTCCTAGCATCAGATTTTCAAAGCTTGTTATCCAGTACTTGCAACAGACTCACACCTTCAACCCCAGGATTGAATCAGCTCTACATAATGCAGAGGATGAATTTGTTCTGGGTAACCTTATATATGTTCCTAAAGGTGTGGATAAAGAGATCTTTGGATTGCCAATTCCTGATATTCTACTCACAGACGATATTAAGAAGTCAGATCATTTCAAACTGTACAAGAAAAGAGCTTCCAGATCATCTGATAATGTCTCACCCACTCCACCACAACCCAAAGCTCCCAAGTCCACTTCAGTCTCACAAGCGTCCTATGCTGTTCTTCCTAAAAAGAGACTTGAAAAGTCGCAACATACAGACACCACATCCCAGAAGCAGAAAAGTAAGAAGAAGAAAGTGGAAAAGGAATCTGTTGAGGAAACTGAGGTTTCGAGGGGTAATACAAGGTTAACTGATGAAGATGATGCTGCTCTGCAACTTGGAATCCAGCAAAGCCTAGAAAGTCATAATGTGAGAGCACCAGTTGGAGGAGTAGTGTTAAGAGAACCTGATCAATTGCCTCGACAAACAACACCAATCACACAAGATAAGGGGAAAGGGATTGTCGGCGTAGAACAACCTGCTCACATGCTCCTTACCTTCTCCTCTTCACCATCAAGAACTACCACTCAATTCGAACTGAAGAAAAGAAGTGTTGAAGCTTCATCAGCTCAAGAACCATCTAAATTGGACAAGGAAGCATCTGTAGCACACGAAGAAAATCATGCTTCAAGTGATACTCAGTATGAACAAAATGTTGAAGAAAAGTTACATAAAGACTCACAGGAGAATCCTGAGTCAAGATCTGATGAGACTATGCCCTTGGAAGAACCAAATCTGTCTACCGGTTCTCTATCTTCATTAAAGAACCTAGATACAGACTTGAATTTCGGTGATCAATTTTTAAATGACAAACCCATAGATACTGAGTCTTCTAAGTAGCATAATGATAAAGAGGATGCACAATCCATGTTTACTGTCAATATTCAGCAAGACACATCAACCATTCCACCTATGTCAGCATCTTCACTTGCAGCCTCACTTCCACCTCCCAAACCTGCTCATGCAACCGCACTTCCACCACCTGAATCTGCAAAGAATCTATCCCTTGAACCAGTGGTTACAGTTGATGATATGGAAACTCCACCTGCTTCACCACCTCAAATACTTACATAAGATCAATTGCTCGACAAAGCAGTGAAAAGAATTGAAGCTCTTGAAAGACAACTACCAAAATCTGTTGATGCCCTTGTGGATCGTGTCTATAGGTTGGAGCACCTCAACTTTGATGAAGGGGTTGCAGACGCCATTGAAGGCGAAGTTAGGGATGCTGTGGAATGGCAATGGAAGCTCCACTACTTAGACGGTTCAAAGATCTACCTATTGCATATATGAGAGCTGTACTTTCAGATAAAATGTATGATGCTGAAGAGCATAAGCATGAGGTCCATAAGAAGCTATTTGAGGCTCTCGAAGAATCAATTAAGCATGATAATCATGAACAGTTTTTGATCGGCATTGGAGAAAGAGAAGCAAAGAAGAAAGGAGGACCATTGTGTTGGAGACATTGCATAAAGGTCCTAAAGATCCTCCTCCACCTCCACCTCCAACTGGGGGTGCTGGAACTTCTGGAGCTGGTGGATCTTCTAAGACAACCTCTACACCTCCACCACCACCACCATCATCACCACCAAAGCCTCCCAATCAACCCAGTTCATCCGGAAATCAAGGAACACTGAAGAAATCAGCAGTTTGGACCACGGTTGATTCAAGGTTCACTTCTTCAGTCTCCTCTATCCCTGAAGATCAAGTGGTTCATGAAGTGTCGCATGTCATGACAGAATCAGATGATGATGATGATACTTCCACCAAGCATATTCCCAAGTCGTCTGAAGATGATTGGTTTGATTCATACGTGGCAGGTAATCGCACTAACACATCCAGAGTTGCACCTTCAAGAGATACAATTCAAAGCTGGATCATCGAGGAGAGACCTCATACTCCAGAACCTTCATGGTCTATCCCAGAGTCTGTGTTGGATCGATATACTTTAATCAAACTATCTTAACTAGCTTGTTAAGGTTTAATAACCTCGGATAAATCCTAAGTTATTAACAAAGAAACACTGAGTAATCTTTATTAAGTACGCGGAATTTACTTAACAAAGCTAAGAAGAATAACCTTTTATTATTAACTCTAAATCTGCTTATTATGCAGATACTCTAATACAACTCTAAGATAATCAAACTTTTCTCTAAAACTCTAATTTTAAAATCGTAAGTCATATCTCTAATGCCAATCTAGGAGTCCTTTTATAGGCTCAAGGATATCCTAGTCGGTTTACAATTGATAACCTTGTATGACAAGTAATCTAAACATAGAATACAATTCTTTCCATAAACGAATATAACAGTTCTTTTGTTCTTGCAGTACTTTGACTTCATATTGCAGTACTTTGACTTTATCTTTACCAGTACTTTGAGTCTTTAACTTCTTCCAGTACTTTGCAACTTACAGTACTTTGATATCTTCAGTACTTTGATATCTTCAGCACTTTCATATCCCAACAATCCTCCCTAACTTGAATTCTACTTGCTTGACTTCAAGTTCCTTTGTGAATATATCTTTAACAGCTTCATCTTTTAAAGACGGATTGTTTCTTAGTCTTTAAGCTTTTATCTCTGTAACATCTGTTCTTGTCAAAGTATCTCTTAGAATTGTTTTCTTTACAGCAGCATCCAGTAAGCTCCATCTTTTCAGCAACACAGCAACATATGACAATTTGTACATTTAATTCAGTTTAAGTTGCATACTATTCTCATCACTTTCAAGTGAATCATTGAAAAATAATGGATTTAGAACTCTTTACCAAAGCCATTATCTCGGGAGTAGCCAAATGTTTTGGTGTGTAAGACCATGGTACATTGATAACCATATGATTTTTAGCAAACCACCAGCTATCAACAGATTTGTTTTGTCTTTACCAAAAGTTGTAACCTTCTGGACTAGTTAGTTCTTCTATCTAATGGTGAACTAATTACCAATAATGGTTTTTCCACAGCCTTTACCACAAGCCATTTTCTTGTGGGCTAGCCAACTCTTCACATTACTGATAAGGTGAGTTGAATACCATCCAACTTATTAGCAAGTTGTCAACTAAAAACGGATTTGATATATCTTACCAGAGCCGCTTTGCTCATGGATTAGTCAATCCTTTTATAACCATGGTGGATTGATAACCTATTGATGTTATCATCACAAAAACCATTTATTCAACCTTTAGTTCAAAATATTTATTACTTAGCAAAAGAGGTTTCTTCTAAAATTTATTTAACTGGTTTAGTTCAAAGAACAGTACTTTGATGACAGTACTGTCTGATCAGCAGTACTTTGAATAAAAGTACTGATATATCAAAAAGTATTTATTCAAATAAAATTTATACCAGCTTATAGATCATCCTCAGCAATGGTAGTCCAGTTTATAAATAAGTTGATAACCATGCAAGCAGTTTCATTATCCTCTTCCACTTCCAATCCATGCTCTAGCATTCTTCTCATGAGCTCAACTGTGAGAGGATATCTTCTTTCTGCAAACATGTGTATCATTGTTCCATTTTCCAGCTCCAAAACATGAACTCCAGATTCTTCAAAGAATCTCCAGCAAACTATTTCCCAGCTTTCTTGATTCTTCCAGATATCATCAGTGCTTTCTTCTTCAGTTTCCCACATAGTTACGAGATCACCATGTAAAACCAATCCAATTCCTTCTAATGGATGATCTTCAAAATAAGCCTTCACAACATGATATAAGTAGAATAGGTCTACTCTATCAATAACATGCAGCAAATCCCATAACCTTTTGAAAACTTTAAAACTTTCATCTTCCTTATGAAAAACCATGTAATCTTTATTCTTGGATTTCTCAACTTTAAAAACACTGATCTTTGATCTATTCATCTTCAAATCATCATCTTCCTTGGTATAATCAAAATCCACTACTCTGAGATAATTCTTTAATTCATCACTAGTCTCAGATCTTAACTCAACCTTTTCTTTCTTTGAAAACTGAACATCTGTAACTTCAGTTTTTCTTTTTCTCTTCTTCTTCTTTTCAGTTTCAGTCCAGGTAGTTTCTTCTCTAAAATCTTTGATGCCTGCAACATTCTTCTTATAATCCTCCCTAGCAGCATCATATAATCTTTTCATCTCAAGATAATTAAACTTCTGTAATCCTTTATACCCTTGACTTTTCAGATAAGCCATCATAGCATTCCTGTCCTTAGCTAAATTTGGTCTTCTTGGCATATATCTAACAGGTGTAGGAGATTGTAAAGGTTCAGTAGCTTCAGCATCTAATTCTTCTTGCATTTTCCGAGCTGCTTCTCTATCTTTAGCTTCTTGAGCTTGCTGTTCTTCTCTGTCTTTAGCATCCAATTCTTCTTGAACTTTTCTAGCAGCAGCTTCATTCCTAGCTACTTCAAATGCTCTAAGTTCTGCCAAAGTGAGTTTCTTTTTCTTAGTTTCAACCAGAATACTTTTCCCTTTGTCTTTAGGATCAATAGCTGGTTGAGAAGCTCTTGGTTGTTCTTCATCTTGTACATCTCTAATAGTAACTCCTCCTCTTGGTTGTGACAAATCTAATATTGTAGCAATTACTTCATCATCACTAGCAGAATGGATAGGTATGTAAGTAGCTTCCTCCTCTTCTTCTCTAACAAATGTAGAAGGACCAGCTTCTTCTTCAAAATTCAATACCCTTGGAGTTATTGCTTCTTGCCTAGATGTATCATGAAAATCAGTACTTTGATGATCAGTACCTTGATCACCAGTACTTTGAACTTGCACTTCTTCTTCTTGTTCCTCAGAATCTGAAATAATCTTTTCTGCAGTACTTACAGATTCTTTCTTCTTTGCAGCATCTTCTTTCAAATTTTCTTTTGCTAAATTCCTCCCCAAGTTGACAGAAGATGACTTAGGAACTTTCTTTCGTTTCAATTCCTTACGAAGTGCTTTACGACGTTTGTTTTCCTCTTTAACCCATAAGTTGAATCCTTGAATATAGGGTTTAATAAAATTCCTTAACCAGAAATAGTTACGCTTCAACTTCCTAAGTGCTTTGGCTTGACGCTCAACAGTCTTGTTCAACCTAGCTAGCTCCCTTGTTAAGGCATAATTATCCAAAGTCAAACCTTCACGAGGTATAGTAGGAGCATCACCTTGATGATCTGAATGTGCTTCTGAAACAGGAACAGAATGTTGAGGAGATGGAGTAGGTGTTCTCTGAATCTCTGCTTGAACCTCAGGGCTTGGAGAAACAGTACCCTGTAAAGATGCAGTACTTTCAATAGAAGCAGTACTTTCAGATGCAGTACCTTGTGAGGCAGTACTTGCAGATGCAGTACCCTGTGAGGCAGCACTTTGTGAAGCAGTACCATGTACAGAATCAGTACCTTCACTTTCTTCATCCTCTCCAGCTTCATTACGTATAGCTTGAACAACTTCCATCATTGTAGAAGTTAATGGAATATCTCCACCTCTGAACAAAGCACTTCTCCTAGCCATAAATGTAAATATTTTGGCTTGTTGCACAATAACAGGTAACAAAGTAGCAGGTTTTGGAACATCAGCCAATTGCTTGTTCAAGAAAACCTGGACAAACCTTGGGTACATCAACCATTTTGACCCAGAAGATATATGTGATAGCATCCCATCCAAAATAAGCCTTGAAAAATTAAACATTCTGTCTGTAGCTAAACCAACCACTGCAGATGCAATATTCGAACCAAATTGCTCCCAAGAAGTGCTTTTAGAACTTATACAATGAAGCAAAACATGAATCAAGAACTTCCATTGAGGACAGAATAACGCTTTCTTGAAGGTTTGTTCAGTCAATGATCCTTCATAACCAAGATTTCTAAAAGTATCCCAAATTAGTTGCTTATCAAATCTAATAGCCCCATCTTCATCTCCAAATAGTAAATCCTCTCGAATAGAGGCTTCAGTAATCTTGATAGTCCGTCCAGCAACTGTAGATCTAATATAATATGCATCCTCCTCCATGTTATCTCTAGCATTAGCCCAAAATTCTTGAATCCATGTTTCAATAACATCTGGTTCAACTAAAAGAGCATAACTAATATGCGACCCAGTAAGATAATCAATAATATCATGAAAAGCTATATTCGCCTCAGTCTTGTCCAAATTAGCCACCATATTGTGCTTTGAAACAGTTAAACGATTCGCCATTGTTGAATGAGTGAGCACAATAAAGATTTTATCGAAGAATAAAGAGATGGTGATCGGGAGATAAGTATGGAATAGATGTAAAGTAATAATATGAGAGGGAAAATCGGAAAGTAGTTATTTATAGGTAGGATTTGAAAAATCACAGCCTATAATAACAAAGTTACCGTTATTATCAATTACCCATCAATATTACTGTTGGAACAGTACTTTAATACGACAAACAGTACTTTCCACATAAGCAGTACTTTCCCAAGCAGTACTTTCCAAGCAAGATACTTTCAGAAAAACAGTACTTTTCCAAAATTTCTTCATATAAACTAAGTATCAACAAACATCCTCCCCTCAAGCAATACACAGGACTATACTAACACCTTATAGTCCTCCCCTTAAACGAAGCTTAGTAGTTAATCATGCCAATGCTCACAACCAAGTGATTGAATCGTGACACATCAAAACCTTTTGTGAGTAAATCAGCTACATTGTCATCCGTGTGAACCTTAACTACATTGATGAGCCTATGCTCATAACAATCTCTGATAAAGTGATGCCTAATCTGAATATGCTTTGTCTTGGAATGATACACAGGATTCTTAACAATACAAATTGTACTCTCATTATCAATATTGATAGGAGTATTTTTGAAATTGAACCCATAGTCCAAGAGTTGATTTTGCATCCACAAAACTTGACCACAACAACTTGCAGCAGCTACATATTCAGAGAGATGATGTTGCTGCAATTGTCTGCTTTTTGCATTGCAGGAGACTAGCCTTCTTCCAAGATATTGGCATCCACCAGTTGTGGATCTTCTATCATAATTATCACCAGCATAGTCACTATCTGAAAAGGCTTCCAAGTGAAAAGGTGACTCTTTAGGATACCACAACCCCAACTTAGGTTGTTGTTTCAAATAACAAAAAACTCTTTTAACTGCATTCATGTGAGAGATCTTTGGTGAGACTTGATATCTTGCACATAGACAAACTGCAAACATGATATCAGGCCTGGATGCAGTAAGATACATAAGAGAGCCAATCATTGATCTATAAAGCTTGACTTCAACAGGGTGTCCATCTTCATCTTTACCCAATGAATTGATAGATTTAATAGGTGTAGTAACATCCTTCATATCATCAAAATTGAATTTCTTAAGTATGTCAAGAATATACTTGTCTTGACTGATAAAATACCTTCCTTTGACCGCTTAACCTCAAGTCCTAAAAAGAAAGTCAACTCTCCCATGGAACTCATTTGAAATTGCTTCGCATCACTGCCAAACTCCTTAACCATGGACTGTTTGGTAGCCCAAAAGATGATATCATCAACATAAACTTGAACTAACATGATATCTTTCTTGTCTCTCTTGATAAACAAAGTCTTGTCAATAGCTCCCCTTCTATATCCGTGTTGCAATAAGAAAGTGGAGAGTCTCTCATACCAAGCTCTAGGTGCCTGATGAAGGCCATAAAGAGCCTTAACAACCTTGTAGACTTTGTTTGGATGTTTAGGATCTTCAAAACCAGGAGGTTGTTTGACATAAACTTCCTCTGTAATCTTGCCATATAAAAAGGCACTTTTAACATCCATCTGGTAGACTTGAAAGCCCATATAAGAAGCAAAGGCAAGAAATATTCGAATAGCTTCTATTCTTGCTACAGGAGCAAATACCTCATCATAATCTACCCCTTCCTCCTGTCTATAACCTTGAGCAACTAACCGTGCCTTGTTTTTGATAACATTGCCTCTTTCATCTCTTTTAACTCTAAAAACCCACCTGGTTCCAATAACTCTCTTCCCATCTGGAAGATCACATAAAATCCAAACTTCTTGAATTTTAAATTGAAGAAGTTCTTCCTGCATAGCTTCAACCCAACTTTCTTTAGTCAAAGCTTGAGCAATATTCTTGGGTTCCTCTTGAGAGATGAAACAAGTAAATAAACAGGTTTGATGGTCCTTATGATTTAGCCTGTTTTGTTTATACACAAAGCTAAGTAAAGCATTGTGAGGTTTTGTGAAACCCTTAGCTTTGTGTCTAGTCAGCACTCCAGAAGTAGAAGGACCAATAATTTGATCAGAAGGATGATCCTTATGAGTTCTTAAGTTTGGAGACTGTGGAACTTCATAATTATCATCTAAATTAGTAACATCAGCACCTTCATTGGAATTTGGAAAATACCTTCATCTTCAAATTCATCATCAGTATCTTCTAATCCAGGCATGGTATGATCATCTAGATCATCTAAAGTACTGTCAACTGGTGCAAAAGTACTTTGTTCAAAAGTACTGCCCAGTACTGTAAGAGTACTCTGCAGTCTGGTTCTTCTTCTGTGCCTCTTCATAAGCTCTCCTTTGTTCATCAGTGTAAGAATGTGCTAAAACATCTTGAAGAAGTATCTGATTAAGTTCCTCTTGAATAGATTGATCCTCAGCAGATAATGAGGATTGTGATGCAACAGTACTTTGTTTTGTAGAAACAGTACTTTGTTTAGGAACAGCAGTACTTTGGTTTGAACTTACAAAATCTTTAGCAGGAACAGCATCAGGTCTAATATGAACATCATGAACAACATATTGGATATCTTCTTCATTGTGCATAGGTTGATTTTCTTCTCTCACAGGAACATAATTCATTGAAGGAGATAAAATCTCAAGATCAAACATCCAATCAGGACCTTTACTTTTTTCATTGTCTTGATCTTCTAAAAACTCAACATGAAGACAATCTTGAACCTTCTTAGTAACTTTGTTGTATACTCTAAAGCCTTTACTGTTAGTGCAATAACCCAATAAGTATCCTTCTTCTGACTTGCCATCAAACTTCCCCAGATTATCAATAGTGTTTAAAATAGTAAGAAGGCAACCAAAAGGTTTCATAAAACGAATGTTGGGTTTAGTGCCCATCAGCAATTCATAGGGTGTCTTCATTTGTGGTTTAGTGACTGAGACTCTGTTAAGTACATAACAAGCAGTACTTACAGCTTCTGCCCAGAACTGAATAGGTAGGTGAGAATCTGCTAACATTGTCCTTGCTGCTTCAATCAAAGTCCTATTCTTCCTTTCTGCAACACCATTCTGTTGTGGTGTTCTTGCAATACTAAACTCCCTTTTTATGCCTTTGTTTGCACAAAATTCATCCATAAGTTTGTTCTTGAATTCAGTCCCATTGTCACATCTAATACCTCTAACCTTGAGTCTCAATTGGTTTTCAAGAGCAATAATCAGTGTCCGGATAGCATCAAAAGTATCATCTTTAAAACCCAAAAAGAAAACCCAACTGAATCTACTACAATCATCAAGAACAACCAAACAGTACTTTTTCTTATTTAAACTTGCCACAGAGACAAGTCCAAATAAATCCATATGTAACAGCTCCAATGGTTCTCTAATAGATCTTTCCTCAAGCTTCTTGCAGGAAGCTTTGTGTTGTTTACCCTTCTTGCATGCCAAACATGATTGATCATTCTTGTAAGTCTTTGAAGGTAGACCTCTAACTAAATTGCCTTTGACCAGTTTTTGATATTCTTGAAATTAACATGGCCCAATCTTCTATGCCATTGATGTGCCTCTTCAGATGTTGCTTTAGCCACCAAACATGTGGCTGTACCATATGAATGTAGACTCTTCATGTCTAAACTATACACATCATTTGTCCTTGGTACTCTAAGTACTACCAAGTCATCATCAATGTGTTTAAAGTCAGAGGAAAGAATGAGACATTCTGTGTCAGTGAATAACACAGGATGCTTTTATCACAAATTTGAGAGACTGACAACAAGTTGAACTTAAGCTCCTTCACATATCTGACATTTTCAAAATCGATTCTTCCAGCTTTAATTGTTCCTTTCCCAGTAATCCTTCCTCCATTGGGATCATTCCCAAATGCAACTTTTCCTCCACTAATCTTCCTAAAATCAGACAGGATCTCTTTGTCTCCTGTCATACTTCCAGAGCAACCACTATCCACAATAAGATGATCTTTAAGCTCCTCTTCTGGGTTGCCCTGCACACAAAGAAAAGAGTTAGAAATTTTTAGGAACCCAAGCCATTACTGACTTGTGTTCCCTTTGTGGAGTTACAAACTCAAATTCCTTGAGTATGTAATTCCCACTATCTTTCAAGTGATGATCCAAAATTATCTTTTGAGTTTTAGCATGTGGATTTTCAAAACTTTCAGGTTTTTCAACATAAATCTCTTTCACCAGTTTATTAGCATTTTCTTGTGTCACACAAACATCTGATTCACTTTTTGTTGAACGTACTGTGTGTCCCTTACCAGATTTCCCTTTTTACCCATTCAGTTTTAACAGGTGGTTCCTGTGATCTAGATCCCTATATGAATTGTGATACATTCTAGGTTGATAGTGAGATCTCCTAGAATACCTATTCCAAGCAATTTTATCAAGACCTTGTCTCTGAAAGCAGTACTTTGGAAAGTACTGTGAGATACTGAAGATCTTCTCTGATGTGGGTATCTATGATCCTGGTGTGAAGTTTCTGTGATTAACCCTATTTGAATTAGTCCAAACTGGTTTGTGCTCTCTAGGTTTCTGATTTGTAGACTTATTCCTTGGAAACTTGCTTAGATATTCTGAGTGTTTGTCACAATCTTTGATTAAGTGAGTAGGACTATAACACACAAAACACGCTTTTGACCCATATGACTAAAGTGATTTCTTCTATGTCTATGCCCAAAATTATTTTGCCTTCTTGGTGAGTGATTAAACTTGTTTTGACCAAAATTATCCCAAAAGGTTTAGCAAGACTGCTTTTGAAAAGATTTTAAAGAAGGTACTGCTTGTGAAGCAGTACTTTGATTTAAAGGTACTGCTTGGTCTTGAATACCGTTTTCAACAGTTTCTTTAGGTGTTTCAGACCTAGATTTAGCAACTAGCTTTTTCCTAAACTCTAGACTGTCTATTCCAAAACGAGAAACATCAGGCCTAAGGGGTTGATGAATGCCAATAGGATGTGGAACAGCATGATAATCATTAGCTTTCTTATATGCAGGAGGTGAGTCACTTAATGAACCATCATTACTAGATGTATCTACATAATTAATGAGTTCTTCATCACTAGTGGTTATATCCTCATACTCACCTTCATCCTGATTACTAGATTGGTTTTCTACTATCTTACTAAAATCCATACCAAAACCTAATCCAGTTTTAAGATAAGCTCTTTGCTATTTTTGAACATAAGAAACATGTGACAAACCAGCTTCACCCCAAGCAGCAAACTTAGCTAGCAAATCATCTCTTTCCTTAGTTAATTTCTCAATTTCAGCAATTTTACAGTTTAATTTCCATTCACTAAGCTTTAACTGTTAATCCTGTTGTGCATATTTTTCAGCCCAAGCTACTTCATTAGTTTCATGTGCTAAAATTTTGGCTTCCATAGATTCTAAGGTTATTTGATAACCTGCTACCTCAGCCCTAGCCTTAACACAATTATCTCTTAATCACATAACCGCTAAGCAATTTATGATAAAAGCATAGCAATTTGAGCATACCTCAGAGATAGGAGATTGATTTGGTGAAGTAGCCACCAATGCTAGTTGAACAGAATCATCTTCACTTTCCTTGCTCCAGTCAAATCCTCCAAAGCCATCATCAGATTCCAAAGCAGCATGTTCAGATACTTCATCAAAATCAGTACTCCAGTCCATTGCTTCCATCGTGTCTTCAACTGCATCTTCCACTGCTACCATACAATAAGTCACGGGTTCATCATCAAACTCTTCACTCCAGTCAACTTCTGATAACTTCTCTTGAGCAACCAAAGCCTTTGTTTCAGTAATGGGAATTTCCTTAAGCTCAAGTTTTGGCTTCTCAGATGTCCTGTTTGCTTGATACTTAGCAAACCTGCACTCTCTTGCAAAGTGACCAGTCTTTTGACAATTGAAGCATTCAATTTTAGATTTGTCAAAAGTTATGCCCTGTTTGGGTTTGAAATCAATGCTTTTGCCTGTTTTCTTCATGTACTTTTTGATTCTTGCAGTGATCATAGCAACTTGCCACCTGATATCAATTTCTTCAAGTGCATCTTCTTCAATCTGTGCTAGATCTTCTTCATAAGTGACAGTTAAACTAGCTTGTTGTGCAAAGAAGGAGCACATAACTTCATCTGAGGCCATAGTGGTAGTTGGTGGGACCTGTTGAACATATGAGGGGGGTGTATAGACAGCAGTACTTTGAGAAACAATACTTTGAGGAGAAGCAATACTTTTGGAAGTACTGGCCTTCTTCTCAGATGATAGAAAAGCAATACTGTGAGACTTAGAACTTGTTTGACCACTCATCTCATGCTCATACACCTTAAGTTGATGATATAGATCATCAAAGTCCATGACATCCAAACCTTGTTGTCCTCTGATCATTGTAGCAATCACATGCCATGATGATGGCAAACTTCTTAGAAACTTCAAGTTAGCATCTTCAACTGATACTTCTACCTTGTATAGCTCCAACATGTTGAGAAGATTCTGAAACCGATCATATGCAGCATCAAGACTCTCTCTTTCACCAACTGTGAAAGTTTCAAACTGTTGCTTTAGCAAATTTCTGTGCATCTTTTTAGAGGCTTCATTCCCTCCAAATCTGGTCTTGAGAGCAGCCCAGAGTTGCTTAGCATCTTTAGCATCATGAAATTTGAGAAGATGACCATCTGGAATGGCAGATAAGAGAATATTAAGTGCCTTCTCTTGATTCCTTAAGGTTGCTGCTGGTAATACAGGTTTAGGTGCCTTTGGTTGTCCAGGAATATCGATGGGGTCTGCTACAACTTCATTCCCATTCACAATAACATTCCAAAGAGCATGGTCTGTGATGGCAATGTACTGCCTCATCTTCATGCACCAGAGATCATATTCTCCCTTCTTGATTATTGGAATTCTGAGTGAGGTAATGGAGGGTGGTGGAACAGCTTCAGTCGACATCTTGAATATAGTTGAAGTAGGATTTCTTCCTAGTCAGAGTTTCCACACAAGCTCTGATACCACTTGTTGGATCGATATACTTTAATCAAACTATCTTAACTAGCTTGTTAAGGTTTAATAACCTCGGATAAATCCTAAGTTATTAACAAAGAAACACTGAGTAATCTTTATTAAGTACGCGGAATTTACTTAACAAAGCTAAGAAGAATAACCTTTTATTATTAACTCTAAATCTGCTTATTATGCAGATACTCTAATACAACTCTAAGATAATCAAACTTTTCTCTAAAACTCTAATTCTAAAATCGTAAGTCATATCTCTAATGCCAATCTAGGAGTCCTTTTATAGGCTCAAGGATATCCTAGTCGGTTTACAATTGATAACCTTGTATGACAAGTAATCTAAACATAGAATACAATTCTTTCCATAAACGAATATAACATTTCTTTTGTTCTTGCAGTACTTTGACTTCATATTGCAGTACTTTGACTTTATCTTTAACAGTACTTTGAGTCTTTAACTTCTTCCAATACTTTGCAACTTACAGTACTTTGATATCTTCAGTACTTTGATATCTTCAGCACTTTCATATCCCAACAGTCTGACTCGATGATCCCTGACAACAACTGGGCTACAACAATCTCTACCAACTATGAAACCCCAGATGAAGACTCTCTCCTTCACATCACTGGTGATATGGGCAGCTTCATTAAGTGGTTTTGTGAACAGAAGAAAATCACGTCCATCACTCCAAAGGATCTTGAAGGACCAGCTTATGAAATTGTCAAGGTGTTTCACTCTGATGCCAATCAGCTCCAATACCAGATGGAAGAATGCCATAAGATGCTGAATGATCAAGTCAGTGAACAGATTAGTCGATTCAATGTGAACATGCCTCTTCCGCTCGGTGGTGAACCCGGACAAATTACTATTCAGTCTGAGTTCTTCTTCAACCATGACCTAGACTATCTTTGTGGCCATTCTACTAAAAGAAGACCAGCCTTATCAATCTCAAAGATGAAAGCTGCTACCTACTATGATCAGGGTCTTGAACAAATGGTTCCGGATCAATTCTGACAAAGAACAAGAATATGACATCGAGGCTTCGTACGGAATCTCTCATTGGTGGTTCAAGAAGAAGAAATTCTACATTGAGAGACATGCAGCTAAAAAGAGTCGCAAAGATGTTCGATCCAAGCTGAGAATTTTAAGTGTTGTTCGAGTAGAGGTCTTCCCAATCTATGGCTATGAGTATTTGAAGAAGATCGTTCTTAAAAGAGCAGACCTGAAAGAATATATTATTGAAGAAAACGACTTTAAACATCTCCTGCCAAATGACTTTGAAGATCTCTATCTTCTGAATCTTCAAGGACACCTTGAACACCTACCTGTTCATGAAAAGAAAGCTCTATCTGCCGCTGTCAATCTTTGGATTAGAGGCTTAGTCATCCGAAAACGGGTTGAGGACTTTCAGCTTGGGATAGAAAGCTACCAGACTCGAGTCAATTTAACAAGGCCACAATGGGATACCAAAGGACAAGAATTTTGTCATGACTACAGAGTGCTTGACACCCCCAGAGCCGTCCTCTTCCATGACAGGTATGGAACTCGCATGTTGATGAGATTGTGCGAGCTCTACAAATTCAGTGATGGTACTCTCAAGATGGTTGAAGAAGAGTTGAACTCCGGAGTGAAAGAAATCAGAGTTGATATGAAGCCGTGGAACAAAACAAAATTCTGGTCTGATGATGACTTGAAGAGGTGTGAAGATTTCATTGCTGCAATCAGGCGAAGAATTAAGACGCGAATGATCTTTCGCAGCCTTGAAAGTTTTGTTGGTGGTAGACTTCGTGATGGTCATTACAAACTACTTCAAAGAACTGAGTGTAGTCATCTTCCGGAAGTAGTTTCTGTTTTGAACTATTTATGTGTAATATGTGGTGTACATTCTATAAACAACTATAATGTATGTAATAGTGCTAGGTTGTGTGTTGTGGTTTCCCTTATGTTTAAAAAAGGGAACTTCAGTCTTGTCCATCTTATAAAACCAGACACATTTTTCTCCAACAAATGTTTTGTTTCATACATATTTAAATCACTTGAGATCCAAAATCTCAAAGGATTTGAAATTTTTGATCGGGGGAGAAAATGTGATATAAATATGAAAGATGATAAAAGATGACCTTTTCAATGTGCATACTGTTCTCTCATATATGCTAAATTATTTTTCAAAACTCAAAGCATATATTAAGGGGGAGCATTTCAAAACGAAAATAAACCTTCAAGGTACAAAGTTTTATATGGTTCATCATAAAGTACCTTGATTGACTCTCATTTGGTTTCTGTATGGCGGTATGATCGTTAATGTGTTTCTAAGAACCTTTTTCCCTCTTGTATGTGCAAAACTCTTTCAAACCTCAAGGCACATATTGAGGGGGAGCAAGCTTTTGAAAACCTCATCCTTCCCGAAAATGCTTTATCTACTTGTTTTGATCAGGGAAGTGATGTTGATATCTTTTAGAAAATGATAATCAAAGAAGTTAATTCTTTCTCTTGCCTCCGTGTGCAAAACGATTTCAAATACTTGATGCACATGTTGAGGGGGTGCTCTTGTTCTAAAAATATCAAAAACAATTCAGGTACAAAATGCTTTGATAATATATCACAAGTATCTGGATTGATTTTTCAAAAGGTTTTCAATTGGTTCCAATGGCAGATGAACAATACCAAATAGACCGACCAACTTTACTTTGTGTATGGTGATATAAGGATGATAAAGTTAGGTATTTGTTCCCATGATCCGCCAGAACTGGAGGGATCTACCCAGGGACAATCCACTAGATAGTGTAGAAGTCCTTAGGTATATTGAAAAAAGGAGAAAAATGAGATATGGGAAGAGTGCGGACTGAGACTGAGCTAGTACTGGAATAAACCCAACAAGGTTCTAGTTATGAAGTCTCGGTAAGCACTGAAGGGGTTGAAGAATGAAAAAGAATTGAATGAGAAAAGGGTGAAAACAAATAGCCCTCCAATTATTCAATCTTAGGGCAGATACCGGGTTTAATTCATATGCTACTGGTGGTTACCAAGGTAACATCGGTATTGAAGACAAGACGTCATGGACCCAGTGACGCACTGCACTTCAACTTCCTAAACCACTCAAGTTCCTCTTAAAAAGGACTTGTTTCATTCTCACGGGGAACAGACATTATCTATCGACTTTCTCTTAGAGATTGTTGATATTGAAGAAGGAGACCCTCTCCCTAGTCTCCGATATAGGATCCAAATATGTACAAATTGAGTCTAGAGCCACGAGATCATCAATAAATCTCATTAGGACACTTTCAATGAAGACTCTCTGTTTCACACAATGTGGAAAGAGAGATTATATCTTGAGTCCTACGCATTATCCTTGTGGTATTGCCAGAACATCTGAGTGATATGCTAACATATTTACTATGAAGATGGAAAGCCTTCTGGAGCCAACATCAAACAAGCTCCTGGTAGGTGGCATGTGAGATCTATCCAATAGATCAACCATGTGACAACTGGACAGAAACAATGGAGCGATTCAATCTTATGAATCAATCCTGGTTCAGGTTATGGATTGACGGATAACTTTGAAAAACCGGTCGTTGTGCTTAAAAACTCTTTTCTTTAGCACATCGACTGAGTACGTATTTCTCAAAATAAAAGGTGTTTATGATTGATAATTGATTTTCATTAAAACCTTCGTTTCATTGCAAAAACAATTTCTATTGAGCAATACACGATTGTTTTTCAAATCTCTTTTCATCAATCAGTGAATCTCATTTCGCTGCTTCACTCACTCCGTGTTGTCTTCTTTGAGACGTTCCGGTTTGAGAACAGCTAGAGCAGCTGCGAAACCCTGTCAAGGATATTCTTCGAAACTCTACCTGATCACAGGCAGTACTTGTACTGATCAACGGGGAACCGTGGGCCGTGTACCTCAATTCAACGAAAGTGATCAAAGACACTTTCGTGCGCTTTATTGCTAACTGTTGTATGCAGGTACGCCCTACGTTTGCAGCTGATCAGAATGAAGCGGTCAATCTATAGCCGCATGCTCACACAACACATTCATTTCTAAATAAATCATGATTAGTGCATCAATGACTCTGTTATTTTCACTCCATGCTTTTGCTACGCTGTTGCCAATATCATGAATCAATAAAAGCTTCCGCTACTCTGATAAGAATATATCATGATCCAGAATGTGAGCATGTCGGTCCGAAAGTCACAACATCACATTATACCAACACCACAATGGATGAGTCAGAGATTGATGTTTGCTGATGATCTCTAAGCTTGCTCAAAACTCATCATCAAGGTAGATCAGCTCAATAACCTCCACAAAACATGCAGTATAGTTGTACAATGATGAAATCACCACAGACGCACATAGTCTGAACACTTTTATGAAGAAAAGTCTACGAGCTTATGACTGAAGATTTATTAGAATGCTAGGATTCACAATGTAATTCATGGGGTGACCTCCCTTAGGGGGAGATTGTTAGGAATTGGAAATTCTATTATGAAGCATCGGTCACCCCATGTATAATCTAGCTTAAGTTAGCTCGTAGACATATCATTTATTATGTTAGTTGTTAGTAAATTAGCTTAGTATTAGTCTAGTGCAACACCGTGGAGGAAGGACGGGTCTTTACCCTTTATATACCTTATCCACAGGCCGTCAGGAGGTCGTTTAGTTTGTAACCTATAAATACCCTCTACCTTGCAAGGTAGAGGGTTGGATGTTCATTGGGAATCTAACCTTCCACAAGTTTCTCTTTCTAAAACATCACACTTTCTCTCTCTAGAAATCATCTATACGCCTAAGTGTGTTTATGTTATGATGTGTATATGAAATCCAATATGTTACATTGGTATTGTTCTTTCCATCTTGAAACCAATTGAAACATCATTTGGAAAATCAATCAAAGTACTTGTGATATAATATCAAAACATTTGATACCTTAATTGTTTTGATCATTTAGAAATGCTCCCCCTCAACATGTGCATATGATCTTGAAATTGTTTAGCACATGGAGGCAAGAGTACTTTGAAATATTTCTTTGATCACAATTTCTTATGAAAAAGCCATTTGATTTTCTTTGGTAAATTCTCCCCCTCAATATGTGCGTTGGTTGTTTGAAATCATTTAACACATAGAGGCAGGATTTCTTTAAAGTACATTCACGATCACAAAAGCCATTAAGAAACCATTAGAAAATCAATCAAGGTACTTTATGTTGAAACATATAAATCTTTGTACCTTGAAAGTTTGTTTTCTTTTGAAATGCTCCCCCTCCATATGTGCTTCGAGATACGAAGCGTTTAGCACATATGAGAGAGAAGCCTGCACAATTGAATCAAAACGACCACCTTTTATCAAATTTCATTATTAAATCACAAATTCTCCCCCGATCAAAAATATCAAACCCTTTGAGAAAACATGGGAGAAAATGTGCCTGATTTAAAAACTCATCTTGTTTTA
This sequence comes from Chrysanthemum makinoi, assembly GCA_910596185.1. Classification (NCBI taxonomy): domain Eukaryota; kingdom Viridiplantae; phylum Streptophyta; class Magnoliopsida; order Asterales; family Asteraceae; genus Chrysanthemum; species Chrysanthemum makinoi. Next base: position 1,832,348 of record OU343218.1, on the reverse strand, counting down.
GGATAAATGCTCCCCCTCAACATGTGCATTATGTATATTAAAATCGTTTGGCACATGGAGGCAGGAGTGCCTTTGAAGGACTAAAACCAATTCCATTAAAACAGATTTGAGATTTAAATCACGATCTCTCCGCCGATCAAAAATTTCAAACCATTTGAGATTTGTGATCCCAAAAGATTTAAATCATTTAGAAAATTTTGGGGAAAGACTTGGCAAGATTTAATTTTTGAAAGATGACAGATAGGAACAGATTTAGATATTAAAGATTGTTAGTGTCAGGTATGATAGTTTTTAAGAGATCTTTTAAGTAAAACAAAACAATTTCACAATCAAACAAGAACAGGAAAAATTTCATTTTGAAAGAACTTTGAGTTTTAAAGAAAAATCATACCATGACATAACATTAAATCTTTAGATCACCACTTTATTTTGTACAAACGGACTTGATAGATGAAATATCGTTTGAAAATATTTAATTTGAAATCACTTAAGATTTGACACAAATTAAGTCCGGTTGATTTCAAAACTTTGAATCCGATTTATTTTCAAAACAACATTTTTCCATTTTCAAAAACAATATTTTTCAAAGTTTTAGAAAAATGGTATCATCACTAATTAGCCTGCACAAAGATACGTTCGGTGGTTGAAAAGCTTATGTTGTTGCTGTAGGGCTTGGAAGAAAAACCGTCTGCTGATGCAGTGAGACTTGTTACGTTGCATTTTAATGCCAACTGAGGTCAAATTAAGCTCCGTTTCTTCATTTAACTGGGGAAGAAAACCGTCTGCTGATGCAGTGAGACCTCTTACGTTGCATTTTTCCATGTCAACTCTCCATAGAAGTCCAATTAAGCTTCGTTTCTTCATTTGTCAACCCAAGATATAGTCACCCTTTCCTTTCGGCATCCAATCATCATATTATGTGGGATCCGGATCGGGAACATTCTTATATACCAATATACCTGCATACGTTATTGGACATACATACAGATATATGGTGGTCGAAAACACCCAAACAGCAATCGACTAATAAAAGTCTAACCAACATATCAATCAGATCATATAAGGTATGGGATTTATGTGTTCATCAAACTCTAATCATCTAATCCTAACAATCTTATCCTAGGCACCTAGTCCTTCAACGTAGGTTAACATGATTTTTTAATTAAGCATATAGGATAATTAAGAAAGTCCGTTAGATGATATAGATTTGAAAACATTCTCCCCCTCAATCAATGACTTATTTTTCTGAAAAGGTTTTAAAGCGCTGAAGTCATTGATTGAGTTTGCAAATTTAATAAAAACTCTGAAACTGATTGTTTTTCAAGCAACTCATTTACCACCACTATTGAAAACAACAAATATTTTTTTGAGGAATTTTAGACGGAAAAACATTTGTGTAGGAACAGCAGTCCTTCGACATACTTTCCTTAATTTTGTTTTTAGGATAAGTGCACGAAATATTTGAAAATTGGTTTAGCGCAGCACTTTCCTCTTTGAAGAGCGGGTTGCTATCAGAAATAATAGCAAGCCATAGTTTTAAGCACGGGTTACAGTCTGAAATAACTGCAAGCCATTTTTGAAGCGCGGGTTACAGTCTGAAATAACTGTAAGCCATATTTTGAGACATGTTTAGAAAAGAATATTTACACCTCCTGCTCGAACTTCATCTATGGTCCCGTGCCATTATTGAATGACATTTCTAAGACCGTAGATGTTATCGATACCAGAAGACATGTCTTGAGAAAACAATATTTTTTTGGAATTTTCAAATTTTCTGATTTTTATGGGTTTTTGAAGGTTTTATATTTTTCTATTTTCTTTTTGTTGGTTTTATATTTTAGTATTTTATTTTTGAAAAATCTTTACAGATAGAATAAAATAAATGATATAGATTAAGAGGATGATGATACGAGTACTGAGATAAGGATATCGAACAGCACGTCGTAGAAGATATAAATCGTCATCTCTTAAACATCCATCACCAAAGCTTCCGAGGCTCTTGAAAAGAAGAAATTGAGCCTTTAAGAATGTGAGACTTTGGCAGCTTTCCCTCAAACCGAAAATCCTTTAGCTGAGCAGATTCGAAGCTCTATTTCAAGCTTGCCTTAGCCAGGTGCACAAAGAAGCACACCATTATCATAAATCATGTTGCTCCTTTCAAGAATAATCAAGATTCTCCGTTCAGGGTTATATCATCAATAAGAACAGCAACGTATCATCCCACTCTTTAAATTTCTTCTCATATTTCATTATTGTTGATACAAAAGTTGAGCGTTCCTTGTTTGAACTCCGGTTCTCGTACCAATTGGATCTTGATGCTTGAGACATGCGTACTAAGTAAACAGAAAACACCGTTAGGCTTATCGTGGGATTGTCTCCCACGATTATCCTCCGGCGTGAGAGTAAGTAATCGGTTTTAGGGTTAATAGAAGAGTTAGGGTTTTAGATCATACCTTTAATGAGAGATGGGATCCCCTTATATACACACGAAATCCTTGTTGGTTTTGTGTTCCCAAACCTTCGGCGTATCCCTCCTAAGTCGGTTGGTAAACGATTATCTCCAAAGTTAGGAGGTATCCGATATCTTATTCCATAAATAACTTTGGACTTGGGCTTTCGTGAGCCCAAACCGTTATTGGATTAACCCATTTGTAATGGGCTTGTTAGTGGCGTTTATTGGTCGGGTTCGTGACCCAAATACGGACTATAGGTCATCAATTATCACTGAAGTCAGAAGCAAACCATTCCAAAAGGTGTCAAGAGAACACTTCCCCCAAGTAGTTGAATTGATGCAGTCAGTCTCTTTGTATAATGCTCAAGAACTCTCTCGAATACACATCATGAGGGGAATGAAAACACCTCCCCATGTTCACATTTTTCTTCCATGATGATCGTGTATGAAGCTCAAGAACCCGAAGTACACCAATACCCAAGAGCTCTCCCAAATACACATCATGAGAGGAATGAAAACACCTACCCAATGTTCACATTTTTCTTCCCTGATGATCGTGTATGAAGCTCAAGAACCCGAAGTACACATATTCCCAAAGAAAGACTAACCGATAACATTGAAGAAGCAGGCCGAGTCACTGATTATCTCTGCGGATGACAATCTCTGCGGATGTCAACTCCAGAATAAGTGATTATATCTCTGAATCACTGATTAAGCACTCAAGTGAAACAGCTGAGCATCGCCAATGTACACAATCTCTCTCCCTCATGTTATACATTTATCTCCCCTGAATATGTCATACTTGTGTACCTCTTTTATCTTCAGAAACTTTCTCTTATATCTCTTCCCCCACGTAGTTGGAATAAGAGCACTAAACGCCACGATGAGATAAACATTGAGTTTCTCTGCGGTTATGACATTCGTCTTCCCGGGATATCTTCAAACACTTAGAAGAATTAAGTTCATCAAGTTTACTCGCGTTTAGATGCTTGTCTCCTTGCCCCTTTCTGGTTTTGATACTTCAGAATCAGCAACAAATAATAAGCCCGTATACTAGAAATTTGTTAAGAAGAACACTTGAACTCTTGTTAGAATCAACTTGCTGAAGACTCTCTCTGACTATTATAATCAACCCTTATGTAGACAATTTGAAGTGACCACTGATGAAGAAAAACCGATATACCATACTTGAAACTGAAGTCAAATTCCCCACATTTGTATCTTAAGCTTGCACCTAATGACGGAAGAACGGTGTCGAGAATTTATGCTTCAAGAAAATCTATAAGTACTCACTACTCAATCAAAGTATGAGATATTAACACCTCTTGCGATTATCCACAACGTCATGTGCGTGTGTCACTGAGTAAAACAAAGTAACTTCTAATAGTTATAGTTAACCAGGACTTCAACCATCCACCCTGACTGCTGGTAACTAGATAAACCAAGACTTCAACTCAAATTCTTAAGCCCGAGCAAGTTATCAAATAAGAACACGCCTTTGTGAAAGTTAACTTCAATCTCAAATATGTGATAAATGATTAACTCCGAAGTAATCAACTTGTGTCAAATGCCCAACACGTGAATAAACATACAATCGGATGTACATTGATCCATCGAATGAACCAGAACAAATGATTCCTCAACATCAATGCCTTCTTCCTAAAGCTATTCATGTAGAGACTGATCTGGAAGATTCACCAATAATGTCTTCAAGCGGTTGAGGTAGTCATTTTCCTTAATGTTCATATGGTTGATTTGCAGAGTGCACAATAATCCGTGAAGATTTGGTAAAGGAATACCAAAGAGCGGATCATTTTTCATGAACAATAATCCATGAAGATTTGGCAAAGGAATACCAAAGAGCGGATTATTATTCAATAGTGCAACTGCAATATTACAATAGTCAATATCAACGCCTCGAGGAATAACTGGAGATTGGGTTTCTCGAGGAATCACTGCTAAAGAATATGAGCAAGTCTAATTGGGGATTGAATATGTCTTATCACTATCCCCCAATTAGTGTTCTCCCATAAACCGACAATCTGTTTGATAAATGCCCAGATTAAGAAGAAGTCTTTAGATAATCAAATACAACTCGTCTTTAGTCTTCTAACATGCATCAGAAAATGTAGAACAGACTGTAGACTCGACCTTCTTCAAGATTGTCCAGTTGGGGAATAGATAGTTAACATCTTCATCACACCAAAAAGCATCCCAATTAACTTACCTCTTGCAAGTCCCTTTAGCTAAAATCCCTCCCAATCAAACAAGAACAGAAAGATATTTATCAAGGAAATCAGCAATCAGCCCGCAACGAACACACTAAATGGTAACACCAAACTACCAATCACATCAAACAAGAACAGAAGGTTGTTCAGAATCATCATGTTGATGTGCACGTGAAGCATTAACCGGAAGCACTTGTCTTTAAACTCATCAGCCCATGTGAAGATGTCAACCAACGGCTCTTAGAAGAAACTCCATTTAATGATGACCCGATAAGAAGAAGCTCGGTTCTTACATGAGTTAGGAGCCCTCAAGAATTGCATACGGAGATGCCATTCTTGATTAAGTAAGTGAATATCATCCAAAAGTATTCTATTCACACTTCTCCCCCGCAAAATTTAGCACATGATGTCGCCATCGTCATTATAGTTGAGCAAGTGGAATAAGAAAACAATCAACAGTAGCCCGGTTCACTTGATAATTGAAAGCGCATGGAAAAAGCATGAAGCATGTTGACGAGAATGGTCATAAATAAGAAGATTTCTCTTCTTCCGAAGATAATGCGCACTGAAGCGTACACATTTCTTTTCTTTAGAGAACGAGGCTTGAACTATTGTGTTCAAACGTCATAAGAAGATTTCTCTTTTTCTTGAAGATAAAGCGCACTGAAACGTACACTTTTCTTTTCTTTGAGGAACGGGGCCTGAAGTGTTTTCTGCAGATGCTATAATGATGAAGTACGAGTCCTGAACTGATGTGAACAGACGTCATAGCGGATTGAATATCAAGGTTGAGTAACTTGGACCCGTGAGTTATGAGATATCAATCCATTTGTTATCCATACTTTAAGCCAATCCATGTATTGAAGGATCGAAGTATCTACAACTAAGTAAGGACTACCTGCACTAGTATTACAAACTTGATTGCATATATTTTGGTTAGTGACATTAGTATCCAAACCCTTTGGGGTTTCACAGTCAACCTTGATTTTGTCATCGGTAAACAGCTTTCCGGTAGGTATCCACCTAAGTCCAGCATCCTTAAACATTCTACCAGACGGTATCCACTTATGGCAAGGTCTAGTATTGTTGATATTCTTATGCATAGTGGAAGACTTATCCTTATTCCTAGCTTCCAAAGATTTTGCAGTTGGTATCCATCCAGGCGAAGTTTTCGGTTTGTTTTGCTTCATATGCACAGTAGATGACTTAGTGAAAATCCTAGACTTAACAAGTTGAACCTTTGCATGAGCATTTACTTTCTTCAGGGATTTTGTAAAACAATTATCATGATTTCCCCTAAAGATGCATTTCAGACAGTTCGAGCAAACAGCTTGTTTGGGTTTAGAAAATGATCTAGAGTTCTTAGAGTGATCTGCTATGGGAATAGCTTTATTCAAAATGCAACTACTCTTAGATCCAAGCCAATCCCTAGTCTGTAGTTGAGTGTTCTTAGGTAATGGTTTAAAACTACTAGCAGTGCCTTGAAATCTCGTAGAATTCATCACCCTAGGTTTAGCACCTAAAATTCCATCTTTTCGAATATGTGCCTTTTTCCTAGCTTCTTCTAGATCATAGTTCTTGAACAACTCATTCATATTATGTGAATTCTTAGGAAAATAAGGTGAAGTGACTGGTTTTGACAAAACATGTTTCACATCAACTTGGGAGGCAAACCGTGTTTTTGAAAATTTTGTTCTTTCTGATATAAATGCAGTAGGCTGCCTAACAATAGACCGGTCTCTAATGGAATGAGAAGCTGGCTTCCCCAAGGTTGATGGTTTTGTAAACTTAGTGTTCACACTTTTCCCTACAGTTTTTCTAAGCTCATTCTTTAAGGCAACTATCGCAAAACTCTTATCCTGAATTTGAGCTTTGAGTTCATCAATTTTTGCTATCAAAGATTTTGTTTGTTCCACAGACTTAGTTCTAGCTTCTTTGACAGAGTCACTTAGTTCTATGTGATGCTTTCTCAAAGTCTCATTTTCCTTAAGTAATTTAGCCACATAAATTTCCAATTCATTATTTCTTGTTTTAATAGCATCGATGTCTTGTTTAGTCATGACTAAATTACTTTTCAAATTCAGGACAGAAATATGTTTCTTTAGATTGTAAATGGTTGACTCTTTGTCTTGAAGCTGAGCTTTCAAAGTGTTAATTTCAAAAAGTTCACGGAATTCAGGAAGTTCTGGATTTTTACATGGTTTGTTAATTTGAAAACTTTCTTCTTTACTCTGTATCGCAATTTCAAGTGAAATGCAATGTTTTTCAAGATTTGAGAATTTGTTTGAAAGTTCATCAAAAGCCTTTTTATCAACCATATCTTTTGTTTTGAAACACTTGATCTCAGACTCAGCTTCAGTTACAGAACATTTATCAAAGTCATGTTCAGAATCATGATCAGTTTGTTTAGGAACATTAGCAGATACATTTTGTTGAACGGTTAAGGGTACCTTAGCACATGACACCTGCCCAGTAGCTTTTCTGATATCTGCATCTGCATCTTGTGCAACAAAAGTCACTGAACTGCTGGCTGTGTCTAGCTTTTCTGCCTCTGAGCCCCTGTATTCAATGCCAACTGTATCATCTGGTGCTTTACCCATCTCACCACTACAATCTCTTGATTGCACTCGACATTCATTCACCCTTCTGATTTCTGTATCCACATCTTGTCTGACAGGAGTTACTGAACTGCCGGTTACATCATTCTTTGTTGTCTCTGTTATTCTGCATTCAGCAGCACCCGATCTTTCAACTGATACATTACCCGACTCATCACAACTATCTCTCAACTGCACCAGACTCTCATCCACATTTTTATCTTTCAGAGTAACTTTCTCAATATACTTCTCCATATTATCTATGAGATGGATAAGTGTCTCTATGAACACGCTAGTTTCCATTCCAGTGTATCTCTTGAAAGACATTTTAGTCATGTCTTGATCATAATCAGATGTAAATTCCCCACTGATGAATGACTGAAATTGGTTGTGGATCACTTGAAGTGCAGCACTGGAACTATCCTTTTGAACCTTTTCATTATCAAGTTGTTGTTCCAATTGTTCTAAGTTCAATAGTAATTGTTGGGTCTATTATAGATTTGATGATACAAAACAAGAAGAATGAAACATGAAGGACTAAAAGTGACAAGAAGGGAAACTACAAAAAGATGGAGGATTTGGAAGATTCTAGAAGATATGCTTAAAAGAATATTTAGTTTCCTAATTGTATTGTTTCCTAATTATATTATGATTCCTCTTGTAAACCCTAGATGTCTCTAGTATATAAAGAGACATAGGGTCATTAGTTTTAAAGTACGTACAAGATGTAGACGTCTAAAGGTGTGTGTGTGTGGGAACCTAGGCGTAGGGATTTGGAAAACGCCTAGGGTTTAGTGGTTTAGTGGTTTAGTTAGTTAGTGTTAGATCAAGTCTTTGATCTTTATTATTGTCTAGTTAGAGATGGTGAATGAAAAACCTTGTTCATAATAATATTGATTCTATGTTTGAATATTCCGCCTTTATTATTATGTGTTCCTAGATATAATATTAGACCTCGTCTAAGAGCTTACAACGATTTTCACATGTGGTATCAGAGCCTGGGGCTCGTGATATCTAGGATTACAAGGTTTTATGTGTCGAAGAATGATGAAAAAATACAAAAAATTCGGATCTCAAATTTTCGTATTTGTATACAGCACTGTTTTGAAACGGCGATAACTTTTTCGTTAACCGTTGGATCGGGACGAAATTTTAGGTGGACGTTCTCTATATACTAATCTAACTTTCCACCGAAGGGATCGTCAATTGGAGCTTTCAGTAAAAAGATATACTATGTCGAAGTTGGCTGCTGATGGACTTTCAAAGTACTGCTGAAACAGTACTTTGATGTATGATTGGTTTGTGTTCGAATTTTTCGGGTTTATTCAAGGTTTTTGATGTCGTGTTTATGAATTAATGATTGTCGAAGTGAAGCAGATTCGAAGGAAAAGGTACCTCGTATAAATTAATTACACATGTTTGTCGACAAAGGTACATATGTTGGATCACATTAAATAATTGTTATGGATTGATAATACTTTACGTGGATAACAATTAATGTGGCACGATTTATATTTGTGGGTCATTCGCTGTTCATGTGCTTGTGTCATAATTTGGTAATTTTTGATTGGTCCTTGAATCTAAGATATCTCTGAAGATCTATTGGCATCTGTCGTCACGTGAATGTAATATCACGTGAGATTTGATTCAAGAAAGTGGGTAGGATTTCATGTAGAGAGGTATATGAAGATTATGGTGGACATGCACTTGATTAGTCAATCATCACGTGGTTTGGTATTTTAATTTTCGGATGGAATATTAAATTGGTTGTATTTTACTGTACGGAGTTGATGGCCACAGTACTTTGATAGGTTATTTAATTGGCTATCATTAAGTCTCATATTTGCTTTTGGTCGAAAATTGTGATCACAAGATGATGATAAGACGAAAGTACTGCAGTTTATTGAAAGTACTGCATACTCATGTTTTGAAAGTACTGCTTGGCGCAAAGTACTGCTTTTATATTTGCGACAGTACAGCGACAAAAAAAGCGTCACTAATTGCAATTGTGACAGGTTGGTGACGAATTTGTGACAGATTATGTGTCGCTAACAGCAGCTTTGTGACGGCTTTGGGACAGAAAAAGTGTTGCTAATAGGACTGATTTGAAATTAAGGGGAAGTCGAGCATAAAGATTGTTATGGATTTTTGGATGACACACACACATAAGATTGGTTCACACACACAAAGAGTTTGGTTATTTGTTCTTAAAAGGATTTAAAAAGGCTCGTTATGGAGATTTATTGAAGAATTGATTACGAAGATGATTATTTATCACTTATTTGAAGGTGAAGTGGAATTACTTGGTTTGTGTTCTTATCATCTAGCTTGTTGAATCTAGCAATGTGTGATTTTTCTTATGATGCTCTATGCACACATTGGCTATCACTTAAAGGAGTTACATTGTAGTGCTCAATGTCTCATACTAGTTGAGGATTCTTTTCAAGGGATTGCGGTCTACTTATATTTGGTTCGTATAAGTATGGAGTTCCGTGGATAGTAAAAGATTTAAGACACAAGTTATGGAAATTCTACTTCTTCATCAAATTCGTTATATTTGGTTTTCTTCACAAGTAATCATTACATAAAGTCTACAGATTTAAAGAATCAAGAAGATGGTTAACATATGGGTTTCAGGGGAAGCTTATTGTTAAATGTTTAACCATCTACATGCATCACTCAAGGGGAAGTGTTTGATTTTTACTACTGTTGATCATTATTACTACTGCTAGTTGGAGTTTTCTACTGTTTTGGATCCATTTTTCTTATGATGCGTAATGGTGGGTGATTTGAAGCATTGGAAGTCTTAGATTGGGAGTATGATATTGGTTCATAGTGGTCAAGATCATTATTTGCATACGTTCCCTATTTAGATAATAACAAAAAGGGGAAGAGATGTTTGAGTGACATGTTCAAGTCAAGGGGAAGATTGTTTCATTCATGGTGAGATTTAATTATCTCAACTTCTGCTACTTCGTCTAGGGAAGTTCGTACAAGAATCGTGTTTGTTTTGTCATCATCAAATAGGGGAAGATTGTTGGGTCTATTATAGATTTGATGATACAAAACAAGAAGAATGAAACATGAAGGACTAAAAGTGACAAGAAGGGAAACTACAAAAAGATGGAGGATTTGGAAGATTCTAGAAGATATGCTTAAAAGAATATTTAGTTTCCTAATTGTATTGTTTCCTAATTATATTATGATTCCTCTTGTAAACCCTAGATGTCTCTAGTATATAAAGAGACATAGGGTCATTAGTTTTAAAGTACGTACAAGATGTAGACGTCTAAAGGTGTGTGTGTGGGAACCTAGGCGTAGGGATTTGGAAAACGCCTAGGGTTTAGTGGTTTAGTGGTTTAGTTAGTTAGTGTTAGATCAAGTCTTTGATCTTTATTATTGTCTAGTTAGAGATGGTGAATGAAAAACCTTGTTCATAATAATATTGATTCTATGTTTGAATATTCCGCCTTTATTATTATGTGTTCCTAGATATAATATTAGACCTCGTCTAAGAGCTTACAACGATTTTCACAGTAATGTTCCCGTTAATGTGGATAAATCTTGACGGAAAAGGGCATTGCATGTTCGTTCCATTCCTGTCATGAGTAACATGAGATGTGGGTGAAGTTGTTGATAAGGTTCAATGCTACTTTCCTTTTGCATGGTATTTTGTAGTCTAAACAGGTGCAATTCTCTCTCTTCAGACTCTGAACACGCAGATCTCACATACTCATTGATTGATTCAATCATCTTGAATCGTTCAGTGTAGCATACATTATCAATGTTGTCTACAGCATCATACAGTTTGAGACTTTCTGAAATCACTGAATCAGGAGTGTAAGACATGATGTTGATGTATACACGGGATTTTGCAAGTCTGTGATTTAAACCGAGAAATAGAATCTTTCGCGGGATTTTACTAAAATCAAGACCAAACCGTTAAGCAATGACCAATGGAAAGTGTTAAGATGACTGATGGATCGACACAATGATAGACAATTGTGTGTTAGGACTTATGATTGTTTGTAGGATTAGCACAGATGTTGTTTGGTCGAGATTTGGATTGGTTGATGCACGATTTTACGGAGAAATTTAGGTCCAAAACTTAAAAAGCTCAATAACTTCCTTTCGGAGGGGATTTGGGCCTCAAAAAATTTGGTTCCCAGCTTTGCGTGAAACCTCACCATATTCAGCCTGTTCCGCTCGTTTTGACTGGTATTTCGTCCAAAATGGAGTTACGGTTCAAAAGTTATGGCCGTTTGAAGTTTAGTCGTAAAAAGTCAACTTTTGGTCAACTCGCATCCAGGACAACTCGCTTCCAAGATAACTCGCTTAAACGACAACTCGCTTAAGGCACAACTCGCATAAGATGACAACTCACATAATAGACAACTCGCTTCAATAAGCAACTCGCATAAGACAACTCGCTTAGGCTCAACTCGCATTAGATACGTTGAATCTGGACAAGTCGCAGTTAAAACAGTCAACTCGCTTAGCCAACTCGCTCAATAGCCAAGTCGTATAAACTAACTCGCTTCCAATAACAAAGCAACTCGCTTCCTAGAAACGCAATACCGTGACTCAATTCGCTTCATACAATATTCAAAAACAACCACTTTAACAATCAAAAACAACCCAACCACGATGATTCAAGCATTCCAATTCAAAACCTAAACACATATGATGATCCTAAACACAAAAGTACTATCAAAATTCAAACTTTAACATTAGAAATTAACCAAATGATTCAAACTCTTCTAAACACTTATAACCCCCAAAAACCTAATGAAATCCACCAAAACAAAGAGCATGAAAGATGAGTGATCAAACCATGGCTCTTGATACCAATTGTAAGATATTGGATTTCATAAGATATATCAAACAATAGTATGGGTCGAATTATGAGTAGGTTTAGAGAGAGAAAGTGGGATCCTTTCTAGAGAGAGAAAGTGAAAGAAAACATAGAAGATTAGATTAAGAATGAGAAAGGTCCAACCCTCTACCTTGGAAGGTAGAGGGTATTTATAGTTACATACTACACGTCCTCCTTCGGACTGTGGATCAGGCATACAGTGGGTAAAGACCCGTCCGTCCTCCACGGTGTTGCAATAAGCTAAACTAATAACTAAATACAACAACAACAACAACAACAACGAAACCCAATCCCGCCGGAGCGGGGTATGGGGGAGGTGAAAATGTAGACAGATCCTACCCCTACCCCAGGATAAACCTGGGAGTAGAGAGACTGCTTCCAACGAGACCTCCGGCTAGTGCGGGTGTGCAGGTGATAAAAAAAGAGAAAAGAAAGCGGAAGACAGACAACAACAAGCACCTGCAGAAATAAGACAAAAACAGGCAAACAAGTAAGAGGTCACAGACAAAAACAAAGAAACAAAGCACAAATGGACACAGGCAGACCAAAAAGTGGCAACAAAGAACAAGGCAAAAGCAACGCAAAGCAAAACAAAGCACCAAAAACAAAAGCAGAGCTAGAAAAAGCAGGCAAGCTTGAGCATACATAGCAAAGCAAGGAGACGCACGGGGCCTAAAGCTACGGCAAAAGCAAAAGGCACGGGGCCTAAAGCTAAGGCAGAGCAAAACAAAGCTCCAAAAACAAAAGCAGGCAGGCCTAAGCACCCAGAGCAAAGCAAAGAAACGCCCGGGGCCTAAAGTTACGGCAAAAGCAAAAGGGACGCACCAAAACCGAAAAACGCCGAGGCAAAGCAAACAGAGGGACGCCTAAAAGCCTAACCCACCAAAAACCACCTAAACCCCAAAAAAACTAACCTTAGCTCAAAAAACTAACCGCAAATCCTAATCCTATCTCTCCACCCCTTTCTATCTGAGGTCATGTCCTCCGACAAGAGAAGCTCCGACATGTCTAGCTTAATCCTATCTTCCCACCTGAGATTGGGTCTGCCCCTTCTTCTCACGCCATCTACAACTATCGCCTCGACTCTTCTAACCGGTGCTGCTTGCGGCCTTCTCCTGACATGACCGAACCACCTCAATCTACCTTCTCTCATCTTCGAGATAATATTTCCGACATCAAGTTTTTCTCTGAAAACTCCGTTCGGTATCATGTCAAGCAAGGTTTTACCACAAGTCCATCTTAGCATTCTAAGTTCTGCCACCTCTACCCGGTTAGCGTGGGCCTTGGAGATGGGCCAACACTCGGACCCGTATAGCATAGCCGGTCTAATCGCCACTCTATAAAATTTCCCCTTTAACTTTAAGGGTACCTTCCTGTCGCAGAGGACTCCCGACGCCGCCCTCCATTTCGCCCAACCAGCTCTGATCCGGTGGGTTACGTCCTCATCTATCCTCCCCGATTTGTGAATCATCGATCCCAGGTATCTAAAAGACTCCTTGGGTGGCAGGATCTGGTCGCCGATACGAATATCCTCATGGTTGTTTGACTCGCCCCTCCCAAAAACACATCTCAGGTATTCAGACTTCTCTCTGCTCACCCGAAGTCCGTTGTCTTCAAGAGCTTCCCTCCATAGCTCAAGTCTGGTGTTTAACCCTTCCGCCGTTTCTGCCACCAACACAATGTCGTCAGCGAATATCATGCTCCACGGAATGCCCTCTTGAATCCCTCTAGATAAGTCATCCAGAATCAAGGCGAAGAGGTAGGGACTTAAGGCAGATCCTTGGTGGAGCCCAACTTTTACCGGTAAAAACTCTGAGAGCCCAACGGTGGATCTAACACGGGTCTTAGCTCCCTCGTACATATCCTTGATTACTCTCACGAAACTCCTTGGGGTCCCTTTGTCAAAAAGAGTTTTCCAAATCAACTCACGAGGAACACTATCATATGCCTTTTCAAGGTCCAGGAACGCCATATGCAAGTCCTTTTGTCTCTCTCTATACTTCTCCATGAGACTTCTAAGAAGGTGAATAGCCTCAATCGAAGACCTTCCTGGCATAAAACCAAATTGGTTCTCAGATACCCTCGTCTCCCTTCTCAGCCTCCTCTCAATGACTCTCTCCCAAAGCTTCATGGTGTGGCTAAGGAGCTTGATGCCCCTATAATTGCTACACACTTGCACATCCCCCTTGTTCTTGTAGATTGGGATGACTTCACTAAGTCTCCATTCTTCCGGCATCTTAGCACCAGATAGGATCTTGTTGAAGAGGCAAGTTAACCAATTTACCCCTTCCTGCCCCAAGCACCTCCAAGCTTCTATGGGGATTTGGTCCGGCCCTACCGCTTTGTTTCTACCCATCTTCTGTAGTGCAACCTTCACTTCTGGTTGGCTAATCCTCGAATAGTAGCATTCAGGTCGTAGGGTATTGTTCTCTTCTTCCCCTCCTCCTTCAGTGCTTCCTCCGTTGAAAAGAGAGGCGAAATACTCTCCCCATCTTTTCCTAATATCTTCTTCGGACACAATGGTTCGTCCGCCTGCATCTTTGATATATTTTACATTACCTAAATCCCTCCTCCTTCTCTCTCGTGCTGTAGCAATCCTAAATATATCATTTGCTCCCTCTTTGGAGTCCAATTTCTTGTACAAATCTTCGTACGCCTTATCTTTTGCCATAGCCACAGCCTTTTTCGCTTCTCTTTTAGCTACCTTATACCTCTCTCCTCGGTAGTAATGTTGGCTTGGTGGTCCTCTCGACACCGACGGAGTTCTCTGAACCTGGATTGTTTCACTGCAACTTTGGCTTGTACTTCCTCACTAAACCACCAAGATTCCCTGTTGGGTGGCTGAGTTCTAGTACTCCCGCTAGCCACACCGAGTGATTCTTTTGCTGCGTCTTTAATGATGTCGGCCAGAACGTTCCACAACTGGTCCGCGTCTCCATCAGTCAGGTCCTCTGACCTAGTAGAAAATCTCTCAAAGACTTTCATTTTAAAAGACTCTGCCGCCTCCCCGTTCAAATTCTTCCATAGAATCCTTGTCAACCTGGGTGCTGCTCTCCTTGGTTGATGTCTCACGAAAAGTGTATCCAAAGCTAACAATTTGTGTTGGGATGAGCATGCCTCGCCTGGGAAAACCCTGCAGTCCCTACATGCTCTAAGGTCGCCTCTTCTCACCAGCAGATAGTCAATCTGGGTGTTGTGACCCCCACTCTGGAAGGTGATCAAGTGCACTTCTCTCTTCTTGAAGAAAGAGTTCACTACTACCAAGTCGTGAGCCAACGCAAACTCTAAAATCGATCGACCTTCCTCATTTCTTACTCCAAAGCCATAACCACCATGAACCCCCGCGTAGCCATCTGAAGCCGCTCCTATGTGGCCATTCAGGTCACCTCCAATAAATAAACGTTGATCGAGGGGCACTCCTGACAAGGCGTCGAGGGAGTCCAGAAGGTCTTTTCTCAACTTCACTCCGGCCCACCTGTGGTGCATATGCACTAATTACGTTAACGGTCTCCCCATCAATGACCAACGTAATCGCCATGATCCTGTCGCTCCTCCGGGTCACTTGCACAACATTATCCTTGAGACCTGCCGCCAAAATAACTCCAACTCCGTTTCTCGCTGACTTAGAGCCCGAGTACCAAAGCTTGAAGCCGTTACCCTCCCTCGAGCTAGAGCCCTTCCATTTAGTCTCTTGGAAGCACGCGATGTCGACCTTATGTCTCCTCAACACATCCGCCAGCTCAAAGAGCTTTCCGGTCAAGGTACCAACATTCCAACTACCCACCCTAATCCTACGAGAGGGCGCTACCCTAGCAAAAACCCTACCCCCCTACACCCTCCAGGCCCTCCTACACCGCCTACCTCACTCACCCCGCATACTCCTCCCACCCCGCCAACCCCATCTATCCCGCCTACCCCACCTACCTCGACTACCCCGCCTGCATCGCCCACACCAGCAAGACATGACCTTAGACGATCATCGCTAACCAAAGCGTCTATTTCACCCCAACAAACAACAACAAGGCAACAAATAAAGCAACCCTACCCTAAAACCAATATAACCAGGCAAAACCAAGGGCAGAAACAAACACGGCAAACAAACCTACCCTAGGACTACAAGTAGGAAAGCCACTACCAAGAAACAAAATAAAGCGAAAGTATAGAAGATGAGGAATAAAAGAGTAAGAGAGTAGAGGAGTGTAAGGAAAACAAACTCTCTGCTGCAACCGAAAAAATCCGGTCAGCAGTGGTGTCGACAGGGGACGGTCAGTGGCGGCAGGGGGCTGTCAACAGCAATGGCGGCGGTTTCAGTCTCGGAGATTGTCGGGTTGCAACTCTCACGGAGTTTAAGTCCAAGGAGGCCTCAAATTAACCTGCAAATGACACAAGCAGAAAAAACCAACTTACCGGGATTAAGCCGGCGTGTGGTCTAAAAAAATGGGTTAGGGCAGCTCCGGATTGGCCGGAAAACACGGGGAACACAAATGCAGAAAACGTGACAAGCTAAAATAGCTTTTGTTTGCCGGAAAATAAAAATTCTGGCGAATAAGCGCCGGTGCGTGGTGGCGCGTCGGTGATCCGGCGATCAATCAGCGAGTCCCGGTGAGATCGTACTGAGGAGACGAAGAGGATGGTGATGTTTAATTGTAACACAAACTTGAAGACAAGACCCGATTTGGAGAAGATGAGATGCAGGGGAAAAGAAATGAACATATTTCTATGGAAAATCTTTTTTTATCCACGAAAGCCATCCCAAACATTAAACTAATAACTAAATAACTAACTAATAATAAGTAAATAACGATATGTCTACGAGCTAACATATGCTAGATTATATTTGGGTGACCGACTCTTCACTATGGATTTTCTAATTCCTAACTTATAGGGTCTAAAATGTAAATACCATACTACCACATGGACTAAACTGCAAAGCTTAGTATATCATCTTCTTCATCCCGCTTTCTGTACACACACTACAAACACTGTGAAAAAACACACACTCAAGAATAAACACACTGCAAAATTACAAAAACCCAAAAACAACTAATTTCAATCATCGGGGTGGTTTTGTAATTCATTTTTTGTCCACGTATACGAGTTAACGCACGTTACCACATTAACGTGGGGCTTAACGTAGGGCATAACGCCTAACGAACGGTGTGGTAACGCTGCTTAACGCAGCTCCAGGTCAGCATAACGCATCCCTCCATGTTACAGTACCGAATGCTCTTACCGTCTAGGTCCCACTTCGTATGAATTTTTAATTTGAGACATTCACTTTTAAAGACCTATTTGATATTGAGATAATGTGTAAGCCAAATGACTTGGTGAGCTCATATGTTTTATGTAAGAAAATATCACATGCAATTTTGTAAATAACATTTATCAACTTCAATTCATCGTAGATGAACACTATTGAGTTGGTAAAATGTCATAAACACACACTAAGTTTATAAAAAAGTAAAAAACAAAACAACACTTAAAGTTACTAAGTTTTATGGTTTAACATTTTTATCCCTTTAACTTTAATAATATAGCATTTAACCTAACAACATATTAAAAAATATATTTTTACTCGTTGCTTTATGTTTTAACACCCCTGTAACTTTAGTGATATAAGAAATTAGCCCTCTCAACTCATTAAACTGAATATACTTTTGCATGTTTACATAAATTTCATTTTTGTTATTAACACTTTTAATAAAAAAAAACATATTGATATTTAGGAGCACCATGACTGGAGGTGGAAAACAAGCAAGTTCGATCTGATCACATGTTCTGTTAGGATTTAGTAAATCCAGTTATTAAAGTGTCGGTCACCTCAAGTATATGTAATCGTTAGAAAGCTCGTAGTCATAGTTATTCAATGTTAGTTAGTGATGACGTACCCTCCGATCATGTCGAAGGACACCCCTTCGGTCACAGTCGAAATTGCATTACGAAGACCCAAGTCTTTCTTCATAAGTCATTGGTGGCGTAAAACCATTCATCATTGACATGGTTACCAGTTGGGAATTCGCCAGCCGAAGGCCTATGCCCTTCGGTGTCTTCCCTTGAAGATGCCAAGACAAATAAGAACCTTGACTTGGTCTTCCCCCACGTTCCCACTATGTCCTTTGCTTCCCCGCCAAGTCCGAGATAGTGGGGATGAAGCCCTAGCGGTTACCATAAATCAGGGGACGCCCCCCATGATCTCTTAAACGTGTGCTAATACTCTCCAAACTATTTTCATCACCTATAAATAGGTTGGACGAGTCATTTCAATGGTATGTTCACTCAACACAATATTTCACATACTCCATATTATTTACAACACATATCACATACTTACTCTCACGCCGGAGGTGGTTCGCAAGGCCTAACCCCTGCGCAATCACTTAACGAAGTGTCTACTATTTCTTATTGCAGATTGGCTACAAGTTTGGCGCAAGCAAATCACCCCTCATACCCTTCGAACATCATCGAAGGCCTGGTCGTACGAATTATTGTACAATCAGTGGCGCCATCCGTGGGACCCGCTACTATTGGTCTCGTTATTCCAAACTTACACCCAGTCAATCACTCTCACTAGTTTTACGGCATGAATCAAGGGAGAGAAGATACACCCCCTCCGGGTTTCTCGACCTTAACACCAATCCCAGTCAATGATCCTAACAACCTTCCCAATATAACTGCATCCACTTTTACCACACGATCTCACCCTGAAATAACTCCCAACAACCACGCTTCAACCTTGGCCAACCCTGAACCGGTAATTAGCCCAGCGTTTGTCGAAGCTAACATCGAAGCCTTAGAGTCTTTACTGAGGGCTCGAAGAAGGAAAGCTCGGAATGTGGAGATGCGCAGGGAGTTAGAATACTCAAGCGACGAGTATGACGAAGAATTGGAAATGGAGACTAGGCCCTTGGCTTCTGGGGCTACACGCTCAGTGCTAAGGATAGGGTCTCCGAGAAGTCGAAGGCCTAGTTGAAGGTCGGTTGATTTTGAGGACGTTCCAGAGAGGGCTCCGACTAGACGAGAAGGTATGGTAGAAGGCTCCAATGGAAGGAGTCATCGAAGGGATGCTACGGAGGTTAATTTACCACCACTTTTGGCAGCCCATTTGAGAAGAAATGAGGCAGGGGTTCCGTTGCAGCCTTCTCACGCATCTAGCGTAGAAGGCAATCCATCTCAAATGAATGGGGGAGGAAATCTTCCTCCTCATGGTATGTACCCTCCTTTTCAGGCTCAATCTTACCCTCAAGGGGTTTATCCCCCACCTAATGGGCAGGCTAGTAACCCCAGTTTTACTCAACCATACGGAAGTATGCCCTACGGGCAACCTATGGTATATCCTTCGTACCCTGTCGGAAGTCACCCACCTTATATACCTACTGCTTACCCTCAGTATGTTAACCAAAACCCTGTTGGAATACCTCCAAACCATAACCCGTATAATACTGCCCCTACCTATATGCCACCTTACAACTGCCTTTATTCGGAACCTATGGGCTCCACAACACCCTTCGTAAGGTGGATAGAAGACTACCCTTTGCCTGATGGGTTGAAAATGCCCGCGCATATTGGTACCTACGATGGGAAAGGGGATCCGGATAACTTTTTACACTTGTTTGAAGGAGCTATTAGAATGCAGAAGTGGGTTATGCCTGTTGCTTGTCACATGTTTTCATACACCCTACGAGACTCTGCTCGTATATGGTGGAACGGGCAAAAACCGGGTAGCATTGTGAATTTGGATGATCTCAAGGCCAAGTTCAGATCACATTTCAGCCAACAGAAAAAGTTTACAAGAACGCACCTAACAGTGCACAACATCAAGCAGAGGGAAAATGAGAGCACCAGAGCTTTCATCACCAGATATACAGATGACACGCTACAGATAATGGGCTTGCATGAGGACCAGCGCATCTCAGGTTTCGTGCATGGCCTACGAAACAGAAGTTTGGTTGAATTCCTTTCCACTGATCTCCCTGCAACCTATAAGGGTTTGGTGGAAAAGGCTTACACCTGGATCGAAGCAAAAGAAGTGTCTACCAATGGAGCTCCGGTTGAAAATAAAGAAAGTCACAGCAAAGCCACGAAGCATCCTTCGTGGGAGGGGTCGAAAAACAAACACAAAAGCAGAGACAGGTTTACACCATACCACAAAAACATTAACCATGGGCTCTTGGCTAACCTGTCCAAATCTCCGAGAGAGATACTTGCTACGGAAAAGGCTGCGAAGGCCTTTGATCCTCCTCCTCGCTTGGCAAACAAAGGAAGGCCCAGAGATACTTCCAAATTTTGCTACTTCCATGACGATTACGGACATGACACCAACAACTGCAGAGAACTCAAGAAGCAGATAGAAGAAGCCGTAAAGTCTGGCCAACTGGGACACTTGGTAAAGGGTATAAAGAAAGGTAAAGACAAGGTCTCCGAAACACAGTTGGGGAAGGATACCACACCTGTGGAAACACCCATCCTCATGGTATACAAGGATGACTCTGGTTCGAAAAGGAAAGAAATGGAGGAAGTTTTGTGCGGAGTAGGAGATGTAACTTTTCCTTCGATCACTGGGAAAGTTCTTTCAAAATACCCCGTGGTCATCAAAGTCTTGATCTCCAACAGAGAAGTAAACAGAGCCTACCTTGACTGCGGTAGCTCCTGCGAAGTTATCTACGAACAATGTTTTCTAAAGCTCAAACCTTCAATAAGGTCAAAGAGAGTAGATTCGAAGGTACCCTTAGTGGGGTTCTCAGGGGAACACTCATGGCCCTTGGGAGAAGTCCCTCTAGAGGTCACAATCGGAGAAGGAAGGCTAAAAAGAACAGAAACTCTGGTTTTCACGATCGTAAGGTCGGAATCTCCCTACAACCTATTGATAGGGAGAACAGCAATGCAGAAGATGGGCATCGTTGTCTCAACCATACATGCCGCGATCAAATTCCAAACACCTTTCGGCATTGGAACGGTTTTCTCCAGCTATAAGGTAAAGGAGCCTACGGCAGTAGGCAAAAGGATCAAACAGGTTTCAGAGGAGTCTTCGAAGGATGTTCTCAGTTGTACGGACGCTGAAGAACGCATTGTGGTAAATGATCTCTACCCCGATCAGACAGTGGTAATCGGAAAGCAGCTCCCAACCTCCTTTAAAGCCGAATTGGAAAAGGTACTTCGTGCTAACGCAGATGTCTTCGCATGGACCTATTCTGACATGACGGGGGTCCCCAGAACTCTCACCATAGACGGAAAGCCCTTCGGCACTGAACACAAACTCAATGAGTTCAAACATATTGAACCCATCAAACAAAAGCGTCGAAGCCTGGCTCCTGAAAGAAATGCCGCTGCATGCAAAGAAGTGGATGAGCTCGTAGCAGCAGGCATACTCAGAGAGGTAAAGTATCAAACTTGGGTGGCCAATCCGGTGATGGTCAAGAAGCATGACGGAGGATGGAGAATGTACGTAGACTTCATAGATATTAACAAAGCCTGCCCGAAGGACTGCTTCCCCCTGCCAGAGATTGATTGGAAGGTGGAATCCTTGTCAGGGTTTCGACTAAAGTGTTTCCTAGACGCTTATAAAGGTTACCATCAAATACAAATGGCGGAAGAAGACGAAGAGAAGACAGCCTTTTTTACAGAAAAGGGCGTTTATTGTTATAAAAAGATGCCTTTTGGTTTGAAAAATGCAGGTGCCACCTACCAACGATTAGTCGAAAAAGCCTTCCACAAGCAGATAGGTAGGAATCTAGAGCCATACGTAGATGATATGGTCATCAAGAATAGATCGGAGGAGGATATGCTCTCCGACATTAAGGAAACCTTCGACCAGCTTCGCGCCATCAATATGAAACTAAATCCCAAGAAGTGTTCCTTTGGTGTGGAAGAAGGACAATTTTTGGGGCATCTGATCACCAAGCAGGGTATTAAGGCCAACCCTTCGAAGGTCAAAGCCATCACGGATTTACAGCCTCCTAAGTCCCTAAAAGAAGTTCAAAGTCTTAATGGAAAGCTAGCAGCCCTCAGCAGGTTCTTATCGAAGGGTGCAGGCAGATCTTTGCCGTTCTTTAAAACACTCAAAGGATGCACGGACAAAAAGACGTTCCAGTGGAGCATAGATGCTGAAGCAGCTTTCCAAAAGCTCAAAGAGTTCATGGCTATTCTACCTACACTTACAGCCCCAATCAAAGGCGAAGTGTTGTTCATGTATATTGCAGCCTCCTTCGAAAGCATCAGCGCTGTGTTATTGGCAGAAAGGGAGAAGAAGAAAATCCCTATCTACTTCGTTAGCAGGGTTCTACAGGGAGCTGAGCTAAATTATCCAGCATTGGAGAAGCTTATTTTGGCCTTGATCCATGCTGCGAGACGCCTTCGAAGGTACTTCCAAGCTCACCCCATAACCGTACTTACTGACAAGCCAATTAAGCAGATACTTTCGAAGCCGGAGAAATCTGGAAGGATAGCTAAATGGGCTATCGAGCTAGGAGAACATGATATTGAATACAAGGGCAGAAACTTGGTCAAAGGGCAAATATTGGCAGACTTTTTAGCAGAAACACCCTCCGAACCGAAACATGACACAAAGGTTGTTGAAAAGAAGCCTCATAAGGAAATCGAAGGGTGGAAACTTTATATTGACGGAGCCTCCAGCTCCGATGGTTCTGGCGCAGGTCTCATGCTCGTTGATCCCAAAGAGAAGGAGTACACTTATGCACTCCGTTTCGAATTCGATGCTACGAACAATGAAGCAGAGTACGAAGCCTTGTTAGCAGGTCTCCGATTGGCCAAAGATATGGAAGTAGAAGACTTGGCTATTTTTATTGACTCACAACTAGTGGCCAACCAGATAAAAGACTCCTACGAGGCAAGACAACCTGTAATCAAGCAATACCTGGATAAGGCCAAAGAAATGCTCGAAGAGTTTGCATCCTACAACATAGAGCATGTTCGGAGAAACCAAAACAAGAAGGCGGATGCACTTAGCAAACTGGCATCAATGGCATTTGCTCATTTAACTAAGGAAGTTTTGGTCGAAGTATTGGCAGATAGGTCCATCGTCCGAAAGGAGGTGTCTGACGTAATACAGGAGGAAGACTCGAATTGGATGACTCCAATTAGAGAATATCTAATAAGTGGTATACTGTCGAATGATCAGAAGTTGGGTCGAAAGGTGCGCATCAAAGCACCACAGTACAGAATCATGGGAAATTACTTATACAGAAGGTCTTTTCTGTCCCCTTGGCTCCGTTGTGTAGGACCAAGGAAAGCTGCCAACATCATCCAAGAAGTGCATGAAGGATCCTATGGACTTCATGCAGGACCCCGCTCTGTTGTCTCTAAAGTCATGAGGGTCGGATATTACTGGCCTTCGATGCACAGGGACGCTGTCGACATCATTCAAAAGTGTGAAGCCTGTCAAGTCCACTCAAGAGTCCCAAGGCTACCAAAGCAAGATATGATTTCCGTAACGTCCGCATGGCCCTTCAGCCAATGGGGAATAGATATTGTAGGCCCTCTGCCAGTTGCTCCAGGAGGAGTAAAGTTCTTGGTCGTAGCCATCGATTACTTCACTAAATGGGTGGAAGCAAAGCCTTTGGCATCCATAATAGGAAGACACATGGAAAAAATCGTATGGGAACATATTATCTGTCGGTTCGGACTACCTCACATCATCATTTCAGATAATCGGAAGCAGTTCGCCGAAGGGGTATTCCCAGTGTTTTGCAGAGGTCTAAATATCAAGCAATCTTTCACTTCCGTTTACCATCCTCAAGGTAACGGTCAAGTAGAAGTTACCAACAGAGACATCATACAAGGAATAGAACGAAGGCTGGGATACTGTCATCATGGTTGGGTAGATGAACTACCACAGGTACTTTGGGAACATAGAACGCATACGAAGTCAAGTCATGGAGAAACACCTTTCAGCTTGACATATGGCACCTTTTTTGTCATCCCTTCAGAAGTAAGTGTCGAAACAGAAAGGTTCATGAACTTTGAAGCAGCAGATAACGAAGAAAGACTCCGTAGTAACCTGGACCTACTTGAAGAACGAAGGGAAATAGCCTCAATTAGAGAGGCCATCCACAAGCAAAAGGTTAAAAGGTACTATAACAAGCAGGTCCGGCCTTCGACTTTCAAACCAGGGGAATATGTCCTCCGACTCAACAGCGCAAGTAAAGCTGAGTACTAGGGTAAACTAGGACCTACATGGGAAGGACCCTACGTTATTAAGGAAGCATATGGCAACGGAGCCTACAAGCTGGAAACCTTGGAAGGAGACGCTATTGATAGAACCTGGAATGGCACTACTCTTCGTAAGTTCCACGTATGAAACTTACAATGTCTAAGGACACATTTTATTTGCTTTCAATCAATGTATTTGCATTCTTCTCACTTGGGGAAAGAAGCATTAATGGTAGGCGTCTAGTATTCATTTCTTAAAATGATGTAATCCTCCCTACCCACTTAATGATAATAACACATTTCCATCAAATCTCTTGTTTCGTTCAATACAACAAAGATTTGCCCACCAAGTCGCTTTATAAGTTTGAATGTCGAAGGGATGTACAAAGACTAAACAACATGTCTTGCTCATATGCATAACATCCATCTCAACTTCACATTAACTTTCCTATATGGCCTTAAGGCATTTCAAGCCTTTCGCTGCCCAAAGGATCAAGACGGAGTGGGTCGCGACCCTCTGTCAGCAATTAAATTATACGATTGCTAATATTCTTGGTGAAGTAACTACACACAATGAGGCTATGCATCTACCATACGCCTTAGGTTGTAAAAAATATTTTTACACAAGTAAAAATAACAAGAGAAGAATCACACATGGCAAAATTCGTGCCCTAGTGGCTTCAATGTAGATTAATGACTAGTTTAACTAGTCTAAAACAGGCCATAGCCTTAACGATCCAACAAAATAAACTATTGTCTTAGGCGGTAGCCTACATCAGACATACCAAAAGTTAATTGTTTCATCAGGCACGAAGCCTGGAAAGAAACACAGAAAATTGTTTTAAACAGGGTACGCACCACCCTGGGGATCAAATTACGACCACATGGTTGCCTTCATCAAACCTTGGAGTGAGTAGGATCAGCTGAACCTGGAGAGAGAACCTTGGGTGACGGAGTCCTCTTGGAGGAAGATGGAGGTTGGACTGTCCTTGGCTTCTTGGCCAGCAGGTCCTCAATTGAGGCCGCTGGGTCCTTCGTCACATCTACAAGGAAAGGGAACTCTAAGGCAGTTAAGTGATTACCTGCATCATCATACTCTTTTTCATGAGTAGCCCTGTAGTAAGGAATTTTCTCCAGCACCACCGGTTCCCCAGTCTTAGCTACCTCCTCCAAAGTGGTACACTTGCCATGGAAAATGGCAGCATTCACCACATTCCCAATGGCAATCCCCACATCATCACTATGGTAAAGTTCCATAGCAACATAAGGGATCACTTTGGGTATCAGATCCACTATGTCCTTCTTCAGCATCTTCAGACGAAGGTTTAACCCATCCACCTTTTCTCGGAGCTTGATCTCTTGGTCCAGCAGCTTTGCCCTCTCTTGTTCGAGACCTCCACACTTGGATGAAAGAACAGATATATTCTCTTTATAGCCAACGACCATTGAGCCTTCGACGGTTAACCTGCTGCACTCAGCTTCACTTGTTGCCAGCTAACCTTTGAGCTTTTCATTCTCAGCTCTAAGATCTTGCACTAAGGGATTCTTATCAAAATCCTTCAAAGCATCCTCACACTTCTTCTTCAGGTCTACATACTTCTGATCCCTAGCCTTCTCCCTTCTCAGCATAACATCCATTTCTTCTCGAGCTTTGGTAACAGTACGGAGTAATTCCCTTGTCCTAGCATTGAGTTGGTTGTCAAGCATGCACTGGCGAACATAGCTTTTATCATGTAGGTCGCAGAGCCTTTCTATAGACATGTTATCCATCACCCCCTTCCACTTGGGTGGGATTACATGGCTAACAAGTTGGTGACAAGCTAGGAGAGAATGAAGTTCTTTGGTATCAGGAAGTCCTGCAACATATGTACATTCGTTAATATATTATTATTGGTACCTAATTTTGTTTCGCAGGAAAGAAAATTACCATGGATATCATCGCCGCTGGGCCCTTCGATAGCTGGAAATTCCACAGCTTTACCCTGGGCACTCTTTTGTCGGGTAGTTCGAGAGGGAGGAGTAGGTAGGATAAGCTTCCTTTTCGAAGAAGACTTCACAGCTTTAGCACTGCCACCTTTCCTGCTTCGGACCCTCTCACCTATGCCGGAGGGTCCTACGATGGCCAGCTGTCCTTCAGAGACTGGTTCATCAGAGTCAGCAACGTTCTCCACCAGTTGATCTTCTACATTTATGAGTTCCTTTGACGGAGGAGCAGATGATACAGGCTCGATGGGCTGGGCGTCCACATCATTATTGTTTATCGACACTGATGGAGAGCCCACGCCATAGCTTGTCTTTTGAGGATTCTTGGGAAGGAAGCTTACCTCCTTTGCACCACCAGCTACGACAAAGTTCCTGAACGACATCTCTGCACAAACAAGCAAATAAGATAAATATCAGAGAGATAAGTTTTAATTTCTTATGTTAATCATAAAAATACATACTTTCTCCATCACAAATTATCTCAGGTACCAAAGGAGACCCTTCCCATCTTTCAGCAATGCTAGCCATGAACAGGATTGGCTCAGGAAAGGTTTGGCAATCAGCTGGATGACGAGCCAAACGCTGATACAAAGGGTTCCTTCTCACAGTATATGGCAAGGGATCGTTGAACCTTTTCTCATCATATTGAAAGTCTGGGTTTAACAATGCAGAGTATGCCGGAGGGATAATGGTGTTTTGAATGTAAAAGAATTTGCCTTTCCAGTTCCTTATGTTCGTAAAAGGCCTATCTATCAGAATAGGCACATCCCTTTCACCTCTTTTGGCTAAGGTCAACCAATCTCCTCCCGGGTATAGATTCAGAAAACCCCTAAGCACAGTCAAGGATGGTTCAAACCCATAAGCTTTGCACATAACAATGTATGTCGTAAGCTTGGCTAGGCCAAAAGGGTTGAACCTAGAAATGTGTACCTCATAATACCGGAGGAATTCTAAGATCAAAGGATGCAAAGGTATCCTAAGATTGGAAGTGGTGAAAGCATGGGTATACAGGCCTACATAATTTTTAGGGGCATCAAATATCCCTTGATTTTTACTCGGTAGCATGATTTTATGTTCCTTTGGAATAGGATAATCAGTGAGGAATGCTTTAAGCTCCTCCCTGGTTAGTGTACAACCTTGTTGTTTTATCACAAATTTTTTATTGGTAGACATGAAACCTTCTAAAGAACACAACAATGTATTTGAAATACAGAGAAGAATGAGTGCTTTACCTTGTTTGATCGAAGGCTTGATCGGAAGAGGTTTTAGTAGGTGAAAAGCTTGGGCGTGAGATAAACTTTGTTAGGGTTTTACTGTTTTTTAAATTTTATATACCCTACAAACGTTGAATCTCAGCCCTACACGTGTCCGGACTTATCCCTTTCCTACCGGACTTCAAACCATTCTTAAAATTTGAAATGATGTTTACTTTTACCGAGTAATGAGGAGTAGTTAGGATTAGTCTTGAATTAAATAAGGTCAATAATTACAAGACTTTTCATCTTCGTTCGTTTTTGTGACGAAGAGGAGGTTTCGTTTTTATTTCTGAGTCGTAAGCAATATTTCTTGTTCGTACATATCACTTTCGACTGGGGGGCTTGATGACGTACCCTCCGATCATGTTGAAGGACACCCCTTCGGTCTCAGTCGAAATTGCATTACGAAGACCCAAGTCTTTCTTCATAAGTCATTGGTGGCGTAAAACCATTCATCATTGACATGGTTACCGTTGGGAATTCGCCACCAAAGGCCTATGCCCTTCGGTGTCTTCCCTTGAAGATGCCAAGACAAATAAGAACCTTGACTTGGTCTCCCCCACGTCCACTATGTCCTTTGCTTCCCGCCAAGTCTGAGATAGTGGGGTATGAAGCCCTAGCGGTACCATAAATCAGGGACGCCCCCATGATCTCCTAAACATGTGCAAATACTCTCCAAGCCATTTTCATCACCTATAAATAGGTTGGACGAGTCATTTCAATGGTATGTTCACTCAACACAGTATTTCACATACTCTATATTATTTACAACACATATCACATACTTACTCTCACGCCGGAGGTGGTTCGCAGGGCCCAACCCCTGCGCAATCACTTAACGAAGTGTCTACTATTTCTTATTGCAGATTGGCTACAAGTTTGGCGCAAGCAAATCACCCCTCATACCCAGGCCTGGTCGTACGAATTATTGTACAATCAATTAGTATTTAGTTTAGTAACACCTTGGAGGACAGACGGGTCTTTACTCACTGTATGCCTGATCCACAGCCTGTAGGTGGCGTTTATGTAAGATACTATAAATACCCTCTACCTCCTAAGGTAGAGGGTTGGAGCTTATAATAATACTTTTACTTTCTCTCACTAAGTTCCCAAACCTCTAAACTTTCTCTCTCTAAAACCTCAAAGTGTACGCCCATATTTGATCATGGTTTGATGTGTTTGTGAAATCCAATATGTTACAAATGGTATCTGATTGTACAAAAAAATGCACATACCAGGCCGTCAATGGTGATTGACGGAGTTAGGGGTGATGGTGGTAATGCCGAGTGCAAGATAACCTGAAAATAAGAAATACGAAGACACTACGTTAAGTGATTACGCAGGGGTAGGACCCTGCGAATCACCTCCGGCGTGAGAGTAAGTATGAGTTATGGTTATGTAAGTATGTGTAAGTAAAGAGATGAGTCTTGAATGAACATACCATAATCCATTGCCAGTCCAACCTATTTATAGTGAATGAAATAGGGTTGAGAGCACTTCTGCATGAATTTCGGAAATCATGGGGGCGTCCCATGATTGTGGGTAACCGCTAGGGCTTAGTGTCACAATTCTCAATTTATGGTCATTTCTCAAATTTACTATTCACTTGTTACTATTCATCATTTTCCGAAAATTTACTTTTTCGAGTATTATCTACGCATAACTTTAAGGGTTAGATCGCGTAACCGAGAAACATCATTTGGTGAATAATATATAGACTAGAGTTAGTCTACATATTGTTAGTATCATCATACTTATTTTAGGTCATGCATGTGTTTTTCATTTCCATTTGTTTATATTCATTAAATTAATAAACACTTTACACAAATATTATGCATGAACAATATACCCAATACTCCGATAGGCTTATGTCTATGTTGATAAGTTTTAACATTTTTATAAGTTTTAAATTTTTACATTACCCGATATTACGTTCTTGTAATTTTAAAACTCTACGTTTTCAATTATCGGGATCAAACTACACATTATACCTTTAAATTACCTACTAACTAGTACCTAAAGTCTTCATTTCTTGCCTTTTCTCTGAACTCACGCCACCCTTCATTTCCCTTTTCTTAATTTGACCAAAATCCATTAAATGCACAAACTTACTCATTTATTTAATATATATGTTTAGATATTTTTACTAGATAAGCACATAAACTAGCACAAGATATTTGGACAAGATATAAAAAAAACACACAAACTTTTTCTCTCCATACATATTCGGCTAAGGTGGGAAAACAAAGAATAATTTGGGTTTTTGCTAGTTCAAGTGTTCATTTGGGTGCAATAATTAGTCATTTGGTGTTTTGGAGTATTAAGTTGGGGTATATTGTTCTTCTTCATAAAATAATCCATCACCTTCAAGTAAGACTCAAAAACTATCTATACATTTACCTATGTATTTTATACATTACATATGCTTATTAATGCATTAATCATATTACAAGTGTTTAGTACAATCATTACATATAATATCACCCTATGTACATGCTTGTGAATTTTATGATGAAAACAAGTAAGCAAAAATTAACAAGGCCATTTTATTAATAAAAATATGTACATACAAGTTCCATATCAATTTTGTTCGATTTATAGACATTAAAGTTATAAAAGTGATTAATAAGTGATTTATATTTATTTCTATACATTATTAATTATTTCTTCAAGTTATGAAATTTTATTATGTTGTTATTACTATTAAGGATTTAAAAAAAAATTGTTGTTGAAGAAATTGGTGGAAGGGATTAGGCTATTTTTGGAGTTGATTTGGAAGTGATTTGATTATTTGGAAGTGTTGGAATTAAGTTTGAAACAATTTATTTAAGGGCTGTTCTTATTTAGCTTTTACAGAAATATTAGTTACTATTATTCAGGATTTAGTTAAAGAAACAGAAAATAGATTTTAAAACGAAAACGTGGTCGCTTGAACGGATAAAAACGGACTTTATAACAAAAGTACGAGGTTTTAAAGATTTAATAACGAAAAGTATTTTCTAAAAATTTGTTGCTGTTAGGATTTTTACACAAAGTAAAACCAACTTTAAAAGTTAAACCGAGTCTCCCGAGACCTTAAAAGATGGTAGTATACATAAATACTTTCGCGGAGATAGGTAGAACCTTGAAAACGGAACTATAACGTAAAAGTTATGGCTCGAGAAATTTTGGACGAAATAAATGATTTTTGACAGCTTTTTGGTACTTCATGTATTGTCGAAATATTACCTGTTTCTAGTCCGAGACAGTTAAAACTTATAAAGTACTTTATGTAGATCATGTTATAAACTAACAAACAAGCTTCCTCGGAGTCAAAACTCTCCAAAAAGAAGAAATTATGGTCAGCCGTAGTAATGCTGAAAATTCATATATTTTTACTATTCATAACTTTTATTAAAGCTGTCAGAACTTAAAAGTCATATTTGAGAGTCTTAACGCTCGATTCAGGCGAAAGTACTAAATACAAGATAGTAGTAAGTACGTAGTAGTTATA